>BLSH010484244.1:456250-471857 GCA_018402905.1 Glandirana rugosa | reverse complement strand
GTGTATAAGAGACAGATGTACAGGAGAGGAGTGCGGAGGGTATAATGGGGGCAGTATGTACAGGAGAGGAGTGCGGAGGGTATAATGGGGCAGTATGTACGGGAGAGAAGTGCGGAGGGTATAATGGGGGCAGTATGTACAGGAGAGGAGTGTGGAGGGTATGATGGGGGCGGTATGTACAGGAGAGGAGTGTGTAGGGTATGATGGGGGCAGTATGTACAGGAGAGGAGTGCGGAGGGTATGACGGGGCAGTATGTACAGGAGAGGAGTGTGGAAGGTATAATGGGGGCAGTATGTACAGGAGAGGAGTGCGGAGGGTATGACAGGGGCAGTATGTACAGGAGAGGAGTGCGGAGGGTATAATGGGGGCAGTATTTACAGGAGAGCAGTGCGGAGGGTATAATGGGGGCAGTATGTACAGGAGAGCAGTGCGGAGGGTATAATGGGGGCAGTATGTACAGAAGAGGAGTGCGGAGGGTACGATGGGGCAGTATGTACAGGAGAGGAGTACGGAGGGTATGACAGTGGCAGACCGGGGAAGGGGCTTTCTTGCAGTGTCTGTGGGGTGACCAGGGAATGATGTTGGGAAGAGAAGGGAAGGAAAGTGACCATGGAATGATGTCCCTCAGCTGGGGGGTAGGAAGCAGATCTAAGTGATGTCAGGTGGCTGTATGAAATGGTCTGGAGGGTGATGCACGCTGGGGGGAGTTTGGGGCTGAGAAGTGGTCACATAGTAATGTCTATAATCAAAAAAACACTCTTGTGCTCATCCACCAATACATACAACAGCACTGCTCAATGGAAACAATCTGGTATAAGATCAATCAAAAGTTCATCACATAAACACAGGGTTACATGAGTGCTCATACATTTCTTTCACATTATCTAGTCTCTGAGTGATTGGGGGATGTTTGCATTGTCAGACATGTGCTGCTTAGGAATCATCTGTCTGATGGGATGGGCTACAGACTCCCCACCCCCACACTCACTATCTTCTCCTTCTCCTGTCACCTTAACCCTTCACTGCACCTCCTGGAAAACAAACCCTTCTGTAGCTTTGAAGCTTTCTATCCAAGGAGACTTTCTCAGAAAAGTTTTGCTCACCTTCCTGTACTGTGAGCAGCAGCCATCCCGACAGTGACTCCGCCTCCGGATCTCTCAGCACATCGCACTGGGGATGGGGGGGAGGTTGAGTCAGCAGAGATCACAGAGACCCGCGGCTGCAGCCTACAGAGCAGTGGAGGAGGAGGAGGAGGGCGGGAACCGAAAGGAGCTTGGAATTTACTACACACTGCAGGCACAGTGTATTTTATTTAAAAGCAATGCCGCTGCTGCTATCACCACAATGGCAGGTGTTCTAATGGTTCCCCCCCCTGCCCAAATGGTCTGTCCCTGGTCTGGGCTGAATCATGTGCCCGGGTCTGAGTAAGTACAAATCCCGGGCACATGATTCAAGACCCGTACTGTCCGGGTGAATACCGGACAGGTGGCAACCCTATCCCCATATCTAATGGCAGTCAGGATGCCATTGTCTAGCCTGTAGAGTTCTGTGCGTCCCTCCATGGATATGCCTCCCCAGACCATCACTGACCCACCAACAAACCGGTCATGCTGAACAATGTTACAGGCAGCATAAGGTTCTCCACGGATGTAGGGTCCTCACGCCACCCTCATGAAGTTTGTTTCAGATTGTTTGGTCAGAGAAATTCACACCAATGGCCTGTTAGAGGTCATTTTGTAGGGCTCTGGCAGTTCTCATCCTGTTCCTTCTTGCACAAAGAAGCAGATACCAGTCCTGCTGATGGGTTAAGGACCCTCTGGGGCCCTGTCCAGCTCCTCTAGAGTAACTGCCTGTCTCCTGGAATCTCCTCCATGCTCTTGAGACTGTGCTGGGGGACACAGAAAACCTTCTGGCAATGGCACGTATTGATGTACCATCCTGGGGGAATTGGATGCCTGTGTAACCTCTATAGGGTCCAGGTATCGCCTCATGCTACCAATAGTGACACTGACCCTAGCCAAATGCAAAACTAGTGAAAAACTGCCAGATTGACTTGATGCTGTACTTTGATTAAAATTTGTTCCTTTATTTTTTTTGAGCAGTGTATATATATATATATATATATATTTATATATATATATATATATATATATACACACATACATATTGTGATGTTATGCGAGGCACCACAATGGACGGGCGATACTTGTCGCCTTGCATCCGATCATTCTGAGGGGACTAGCGGGAGTCCGACCCGGGTTTTGCCAGCCACCGTGGCAGAGCTGGTTCTGGCCCTGACTCTCTGGTCCACTCAAATCCCTCTCCACCTGCATTTAATAACCAGGTAGAGAACAGAGGTGAGCTCGATCCTGGATCTCAGAGGGAGAAAGCTGAGAGAGGTCCGTGTGCTAATTTGGACTCTAAGAACAAGGTTTGCAATGTGCTTATGTTTTGTGGGTTTCTGGGACAGCTCCATACTGTATAGAGAGGAATCTGTTTGTTTAGTTTAGTGCCAGACGGCGAGGTTTTGTTTTCTGTTTTGTTGGTGTTTTGAACTTGCAAACCTGAAATAACAAACCTGGCAAGCCGCCAGGTTTTAAAGAAAACTGACATCCTTGCTGAATTTTTTCCCATGAAAAGTGATCCCCACGAGCTAATCTCCCAAACATGGTTGAGTTCAGCATGGCAACCAACCGACAGGTCGCAGAAGCTGCTGCAGTACAACAGGCAGCACAACACACCGCTCTCCAGGAAACCAACCTCCGGGTCACAGAGGCCGCTGCAGCTCAGTGAGAGGAGAGTCGCCAGACCATTGCAGCTCAGCGAGAGGAGAATCACCAGGCTATCGCAGCTGTACCTCACGACATTTGAAAGCTCTTTGCCAAGGATGGCCAAAAGAACAGTGGGCGGGACTGCTAGCAGCATTCTTGACCAGTGAACCCCAAAAAGCCTATTTCGATCTGGAAACAGATAAGGCCCAGGACTATGAGACTCTACAGGCAGAGATACGTGCACGCCTGGGGGTCACCATGGTGGTCCGGGCCCAACGCGTGCATCAGTGGACCTATCGTACCGACAAGCCACCAGATATTCGACCTAGTGCACCTTACCAGGAAATGGTTACAGCCAGAGACTTTGCCAGGTCCCCAGTTTGTGGAGTGCGTGGTAATGGACCGCTATTTAAGGGCACTCCCTGCTGCTTTGAGGAAATGGGCCAGCCATGGGGACCCCAAAACTGCAAGCCTACTGGTGGACCTCGTCAAGAGATACATGGCTGCTGAGGACTTGTTATGCCCATCTGCGCCCCACTCCAATGTCTCTAGAGGTGAAAGATCGCCCGGCGGACACGGTAAGACTGTTCCAGGGTTCAGGGGTGAGGGGAAATTTGATAAAACTGATACTGTTAAAAAGACTGGGGGCTGTAGACCTGGAGACTGGCCAAAGAAGCAAGTAAGGGCTTGGGGACCCTTGAGAGGACTTGGTATAGAACACATACAGTGCTACCGATGCCATGCATTGGGACATATTCCTGCCAATTGTCCCCTGAATGATGAACCCATGCAATGTGATAATGCTTATATGAAAAGACGCATTTCTCTTTTTTCACAGGTCGCATGTATAGCATCATGCTCAATTTGCATGGTAAAGAAAATGTGTGTGATTGCTATTGATGGGAAACCCGTCATTGCGCTGCTTGACTCTGGTAGTGTGATAACATTGGTCAAAAGCAGCTGTGTAAATCCGGCCAGGTTACACCCTAGCACTGTCGGAGGTAATTTTCATCCATGGGGACACTCATGACTACAAGGCGGCGCTGGTCGAGATTGACACCCCTTGCGGCAGAGTGACCCATTCAGTGGGAGCGGTACCTTCCCTGCTTCATGAAGCCCTGGTGGGCAGGGATTTTCCCCATTTTTGGAGGTTGTGGGAAGGCATAGAGAGCCTGGAGGAAAGAGCTCCCCCTGCTGAGGAGACACGGGAGTTCTCACCAGACCCTTTTTGCCAAACGGAAGGAGAGTTTTTCCTGTAATGGCTGGGGAGCCGGAGGAGCCGGAAGATAGCTCCCAGCAGATGGCTAATGTCCCAGACCATGTCTCTGTCTCTGAGTGTGAGAGTGAACCAAATGTAGTCCCTGACTTAGAGGTCTGGAGAGAGGACTTCTGTACAGAACAACTACAGGATGTCACTCTCAGATTTCACAGAAGAAGAGCCAGCACACTGGAACTGCAGTTTCAAGATTCCTTTATTCCATAACGACCCTATACCAGGGATAGGCTAATATGTTTTGGCAGGTGCTGTGAACAAGGCTGTCTTGCCGAAACATGTTAACCTATCCCTGGTATAGTGTCGTTATGGAATAAAGGAATCTTGAAACTGCAGTTCCAGTGTGCCGGCTATTCTCCTGTGAAATTTGTGGATTTTCTAAATGGGAAGGTGGAAGGTTTCCCTGGACCAGAGCACCTGGTGAGGTGTGCTCTTAATTATCTGGAGTCAAGCTACGCTGTTAGAGCGGTGTACCTCTTGTTGAAGTCACTCTCCTCAGAGCCAGAGAAAACGTGAAGGTGATGGATGGGGAACCTGTGGACCCTAATTGGGGGATGTCTTTTCCCTACATGGCGCTTAGTAATGATTTGTTGTATCAGGTGGTGAAACACGGAGAGGATGAACTGGAACAGCTAGTGGTTCCCAAACCCTTCCGCCGGATAGTGCTAGATCTGGCCCATGGTCATGTAATGGGGGGACATCTGGGTATGAAGAAAACCAGGGAGAGGATAACCCAGAGATTCTTCTGGCCTGGGTTGTATGCAGACATCAAAGACTACTGTGAGTCATGCCCTGAGTGTCAAATGACAGCCCCGTCATCCCATTTTCGTAGTCCCCTTGTACCACTTCCCATAATTGAAGTGCCATTTGAGTGAATTGACATGGATCTCGTGAGACCAGAAATAAAATCTGCCCAGGGACACCAGCACATCCTGGTGATACTGGAGTATGCAACCCACTATCCTGAGGCCCTACCCTTGCGGAATACCTCCGCTAAGACTATCGCCAAGGAACTGGTCCAGGTGTTTAGTCAGGTAAGGATCCCTAAAGAAATCTTGACAGATCAAGGTACCCCATTCATGTCCAGAGTGACCAGAGAATTGTGTAAATTGTTCAAATCTCCCATCTCCGAACCTCTGTTTACCACCACCAAACTGACGGTCTGGTGGAAAGGTTTAACAAGACCCTCAAGAGTATGCTAAAAAAGGTGGTGCATAAAGATGGACGAAATTGGCATTTTTTGCTGCCGTACCTCATGTTTGCCACGCGAAAGGTTCCGCAGGCATCTATGGGGTATTCCCCCTTTGAACTATTGTATGGTAGACATCCCAGGGGGCTGATAGATGTTGCAAAGGAGACATGGGAGGGAGAGGCCACCCCATATAGAAGCATCATAGAGCATGTCTCCTTGATGCAGGATCGAATCGCAGCTGTCTTGCCCCTTGTACAAAAGCATATGGAGTAAGCCCAGGAGGCCCAGAGGAGGGTTTACAAATCGGGGTGCCAAAACCCGAACTTTCAATTCAATATACATACAGTATCCCACAAAAGTCATTTCTGTAAAGTACAAGTGTATAAGTAGTGAGCGTACAGCTTGTATAACAGTGTAAATTTGCTGTCCCCTCAAAATAACTCAACACACACCCATTAATGTCGAAACCGCTGGCAACAAAAGTGAGTACACCCCTAAGTGAAAATGTCCAAATTGGGCCCAAAGTGTCAATATTTTGTGTGGCCACCATTATTTTCCAGCACTGCCTTAACCCTCTTGGGCATGGAGTTTACCAGAGCTAAACAGGTTGCCACTGGAGTCCTCTTCCACTCCTTCATGACGACATCACGGAGCTGGTGGGTGTTAGAGAACTTGCGCTCCTCCACCTTCCATTTTAGGATGCCCCACAGATGCTCAATAGGGTTTAGATCTGGAGACATGCTTGGCCAGTCCATCATCTTTACCCTCCACTTTTTTAGCAATGCAGTGGTCGTCTTGGAGGTGTGGTTGGGGTCATTATCATGTTGGAATACTGCCATGCGGCCCAGTCTCCAAAGGGAGGGAATCATGCTCTGCTTCAGTATGTCACAGTATATGTTGGAATTCATGGTTCCCTCAATGAACAGTAGCTCCCCAATGCCGGCAGCACTCATGCAGCCCCAGACCATGACACCACCATGCTTGACTGCAGGCAAGACACACTTGTCTTTGTACTCCTCATCTGGTTGCTGCCACACATGCTTGACATCATCTGAACCAAATAAGTTTATCTTGATCCCATCAGACCACATGACATGGCTCTAGTAATCCATGTCCTTAGTCTGCTTGTTTTCAGCAAACTGTTTGCGGGCTTTCTTGTGTATCATCTTTAGAAGAGGCTTCCTTCTGGGACGACAGCCATGCAGACCAATTTTATGGAGTGTGCTGCATATGGTCTGAGCACTGACAGGCTGACCCCCCACCCCTTTAACCTCTGCAGCAATGCTGGCAGCATTCATACATCTATTTCCCAAAGACAACCTCTGGATATGATGCTGAGCACGTGCACTCAACTTCTTTGGTCGAACATGGCGAGGCCTGTTCTGAGTGGAACCTGTCCAGTTAAACCACTGTATGGTCTTGGTCACCATGCTGCAGCTCAGTTTCAGGGTCTTGACAATCTTCTTATAGCCTAGGCCATCTTTATGTAGAGCAACAATTATTTTTTCAGATCCTCAGAGAGTTCTTTTCCATGAGGTGCCATGTTGAACTTCCAGTGATCAGTATAAGAGAGTGAGAGCAATAACACCAAATTTAACATACCTGCTTGTAACACTAACGAGTCACATGACACCGGGGAGGGAAAATGGCTGATTTGGCCCAATTTAGACATTTTCACTTAGGGGTGTACTCACTTTTGTTAGCAGTGGTTTAGACATTAATGGCTGTGTGTTGAGTTATTTTGAGGGGACAGCAAATTTACGCTGTTATACAAGATGTGCACTCACTATGTTACATTGTAGCAAAGTGTCATTTTTTTCAGTGTTGTCACATGAAAAGATATAATAAAATATTTACAAAAATGTGAGGGGTGTACTCACTTTTGTGAGATACTGTATATATATATATTGTATGATTGATTGATTCAACTCAAGTGGTGCATGCGATTTCCATGAAATGTGCGACTCAAGATGGGTTTTTAAGGGCATGGGGGCCCATTTTTATTAAAAGGAAAGGAAAAATTCAAATAAACATTAATCTTCCCTTTCAAGGGGTTCCTCCATCATTGTATAAACAAACACTTCAGCCTGCTGGCTCACTCACTGTCAGCGTCATGCTGTTCGGTGAAACAAATGATAGTCAGCCCTCCCGGCTAGTAAACGATAGTCAGCCCTCCTGACTAATGGACAGTATTCAGTCCTCCTGACTGGTAAGTGCAGCTGCTTCAGGCCTTGGTCTCTCTCCCACAGACCCGATGCTCAGCAAATCAGTGCTGACATGTAGTAGCCTCACAGACTACATCTGCCTGCTGCAGACATGCATGCTCTGGCTGACTCTATGCAGCCTCTGACTCCTGCAGAGGAATGGGAGTCCACCTGACTCCCTTACACAGACTTCCTGTCTGTTGGGTGGGGCCCTGAGCCATGGTCAGATCACCACTAAATAGCCCTTTGTTTCGAAGCGGGGGGAGGAACACATAAACCCGTCACTTTGGATGGGACACCTCTGTGCCAGCCATTAGCTGCATAGACCTAACTCTTTTTTCGGGTAGGTTTCCCCAGCACTTACCCTTGGCACCTCTGTGCCAACTATCAGCAGCAGGAGTCCTAACCTGCCAAATATTCTCTCTAAAGGGGTACTCCACCCGAATCTTCTTCCGGGTGTACTTCCACAAGCACTCCTTCCTGAACTACAGCTCCCACTAATTTTTCTACTATCCCTTCTACCTTCTGGCCTGGGATCCTCCCTGTAAGGAACCATCCATTGGAAGGCCTATGTGCGGGCGCACGTAGTGTGTGCTCACTTGTGCGCGTTCGCACGTGCTTATGTGCCTGTGCGCAGGAGCACGTGCGTATGCACCGGCATTGGCGCCAAAAACGGCCATTTAAGCTCACAGCACCCTGCAGTCAGTGCTGTCCGTTCTACAGCGTTCCTGCACCTGTGACCCCCAGAGACTTCCTGTATCTGTGACCCCAGCTTCCTGTTGGACTTTGTTTGCTTGCTAGGAAATACAAGGGGAGAGGCGCCTCTAAGTGTAATATTAAGCACTTTATTTGTGGCAAAGATAAATGAACACTCGCAAGATGAGGGTGTAAGCAGGCATAGATGTATTCCTGTGTAATGGACCTCTCAATCACTCCCGAGTGGTGAGGCTTTTGCAGCGCTGGTCATCACGTATATAAATGGCTCCGATGGATGGGAAATCTGTCCGGGACTGTAAAACTCAGAACGAGGCTTGGCAGGCAATGGGGACCAGACGTGGGAGGATGACGTCCTCTCTACGACTATTCTTCTACCTGATCCTTAGTACTTCTACTGCCCGCACATTGCCGACCCGGCCTGTACCACCACCCGTCTGCCCACATGAGCTCCTGTGGACCTTCACCTGTCATCAAATCCAGCCCTCGTGCCCCCCTGTGCTCCTGAACTCCCTGTCTCCACTATCAGGGGTCCTCGAACCAGGGCCGTAAGAGAGGTTGCCCCCACATAAGTCAGACTCAACCACCAGTTACGTAACAGCAACAGACAGCCACGTCTGAGTCTGCGCCGGGGCCCTTTACTATGGAGGAACTGTGTGCTCATCTTGCCGGCTTGACTCAAGCGGTGAAAGATCTCCAGGAGGAATACACCCGCTTGGAAAATCAAGTCCAGGACCTAGCTACA
Organism: Glandirana rugosa; assembly: GCA_018402905.1. Taxonomy (NCBI): domain Eukaryota; kingdom Metazoa; phylum Chordata; class Amphibia; order Anura; family Ranidae; genus Glandirana; species Glandirana rugosa. The sequence goes on along the minus strand of BLSH010484244.1, from coordinate 462,957 downwards.
CCAGCAGCAGCCGGTCCCAGCCAAGCCTCACCCCCCACCATTGTGACTCTTCCTAAGGAGCATAAGGTGCCTATGCCCGAGCGGTTTACGGGGAACCGCAGGAAGTTTTGGGCGTTTCGTAACGCCTGTGAGTTGTACTTTGCTCTGCAGCCCCGTACCTTCTCCCTGGAGTCGACCAAAGTGGGCCTCGTGATCTCACTCCTTCTGGATGAGCCTCAAGCCTGGGCTCACCGCTCGCTGGAGCAGAAAGCCCCAGAGACCTCAAGTCTGGATCAGTTTTTTCATGCTATGGCCCAGCTGTATGAGGATCCCCACCAGTCCGCAACCGCGGAAGCAGGACTTCATGCGCTCCAGCAGGGCCACCGTACAGCAGAGGAATACGTGTTGGAGTTCCGGCGATGGAGCGCCGATGCAGCCTGGAACGACGTCCCCAGCTAGCGTCAGGGTTCCTCACACCCTGGACGCACTGGTCAATTTGGCTATCCAGATTGACTGCCACCTGCATGAATGCAGAGCGGAGAGAGCCATCGTTTCCCTGGGGCCTACTCAGATAATGTCCAGCTACCCTGGATCCAGCCCGACCACAGCCTCCTCCTCCTTCTCTCCGTAGGACCACTTGGAGCCACTGCAGAATGGGCTCCTCCACCCCTCTCTCTCATCTGAGGAATGGCAGAGGCTCATGACCCTCAATCTGTGTCTGTACTGTGGGGGTTCAGGACATCTGGTACGAAATTGCCTCGCCAAGGCTGGTAAGGGCCCTACCGCAGCCACAGGGAAAGTACTGTCCCTACCTGATACCAAGTCCCACCTTGTCCTCTTCATCTCTCTCCAGTTTCCTTCCCAGCTCTCCTACTTCGATGGAAGTATTCAAGTCCCAGCCATCCTGGATTTGGGGGCCTGTAGTTGTTTCGTGGCTCTAACCTTTGCCACCCAACATCACATTCCGCTACGACCCAAGGACCATCAGATGGTCATCCGGCTGGCTGATGGGTCAATTATAAAGTCCGGCACAGTGACCCACGAAACATTCCCTCTACCTGCCTGGACGGTGGGGGGTCATACGGAGTTCTTTCTGCTGGATGTTATCACGCCCCCCTTATTTCCGATTATCCTCGGCCTACCCTGGCTCCAGGTCCACAGCCCTCATATCGATTGGAACACCGGAGGAGTGCAGTTTTAGTCTTCCTACTGTCTCAGTCACTGCCTGCTGCGGTCTCCGCAGGAATCCCCAGCTATTCTCAGCATGGACTCTGACCCAGATCTGGAGACCTGCTTAGCGGTCCAAAATGCTTACCATGACTACTTAGATGTCTTCAGTAAGAAGGGGGCCGATACCCTACCCCCGCACAGATCGCATGACTGTCCAATTGACCTGCTGCCAGGGGCTGAAGTCCCTTTCGGCCGGATTTTCCTTCTGTCAGAAGTAGAGTTAGTGGCTCTCAAAGCGTACATGGATGAAAACTTGAAGGGCTTTATCCAGCCCTCCACGTCTCCCGCAGGTGCGGGGATTTTCTTCGTGGAAAAAAAAAGACCATTCGCTCAGGCCTTGTATTGATTATCGGGACCTCAACAAGGTCACGATTAAAAACCGGTACCCGTTGCCCCTAGTTCCGGAACTTTTTCACAGACTTGGATCGGCTACCGTGTTCACCAAGTTAGACCTAGGAGCCTATAACCTGATCCGTAAACGGGAGGGGGATGAATGGAAGACGGCCTTTAGGACTCGCTTTGGCCATTTTGAGTACTTAGTCGTGCCATTCGGGCTCTGCAACGCCCCAGCGACCTTTCAGCATCTGGTAAACAATGTCTTCAGAGACTACCTTGACCTGTTCGTGGTCATCTATCTCGATGACATTCTCATTTTCTCCCCCTCCTTAGAAGAACATTGCAGATATGTGAAATGTGTACTCAGCCACCTTCGGGAACACGGGCTGTACGCAAAGACAGAAAAGTGTGCCTTTGAATGTGCTGACATCTTCTTGGGATTTCACATTTCCATTATGGGCACTACCATGGATCCTCAGAAAGTTACAGCCATTCTTGACTGGCCAACGCCAGTAGATTATAAAGAGATGCAGCGCTTCATAGGCTTCGCTAACTTTTACAGGAAATTTATTCGGGGATTTTCAACAGTCATCGCTCCCATAACTCAGCTTACCAAGCAGAATGTCCGCTTTGTCTGGACCGCGGAGGCGCAGACAACCTTCCAGTTTCTGAAGAAACTGTTCACCTCTACTCCCGTTCTGAATCATCCCGACTCAGCACTGCCCTACATCCTAGAAGTGGATGCCTCGGAGACCGCAGTCGGGGCGGTCCTCTCTTAGGCTCTGTATCTGGACCCACTTTTTTGTAGGATGCCCATTATATATTTCCTACCAAAACTGCATAAAGATCCCATCAACCCGCCTGGCAGACCGATAGTCAATGGTATTGACTCGGTATCTGCCAGGTTGGGTCAATATATAGACGGATTTCTGCAGCCATTGGTCTCTAATACCAGTGCTTTCCTTAAGGACACGAAACATGTGATTCAACTGATAGAAGGATTAACTTTCAGCTCATCAATTACCTTAGCAACAGCTGATGTAAGCTCACTTTATACCATTATTGGTCATGAAGCAGCCATAGAATCGATTAAATGGGCCTTGTTACCATCAGGCATTCCCGAGCAGGTTAAAGAATTTTTAATGGAAAGCTTGAAGTTTTGTTTAAGTAAAAATTATTTTTGGTATAATGGCCAGTTTTACCTCCAGACCAAAGGTGTGGCCATGGGGGCCCGCTTCGCTCCCAGTGTGGCCAATATTTTTATGGCCCACTGGGAGGAAGAAGTGGTCTTCACTAACAGACCACCAGAGTTGATTTGTTATCGGCGTTATATCGATGACATTCTGGTGGTCTGGGAGGGAGACCCGGTGGGTCTGGAGAGATTTATGAACAGGTTGAACTCCAATTCTAGGAATATCTCTTTGTCATGGACGGTGAGTCGTGAACGTGTGGTTTTTCTTGACTTGGAGATATTCCTTGATAATGATCATTTAGGCATGATCAACCATGTCAAACCCACCGACCGGAATGCCTTTATTCCTCTGGGTAGTTGTCACCATCATAAATGGTTAGACAACATACCCAGAGGTCAGTTTATTAGGCTAAGACGCAACTGCACTAACATAACTGATTTTACAGTACAAGCTAATGCGTTGGCCAATAGATTCCAGCAAAAAGGGTATGATAAGGAAGTCTTAGATACGGAAATTAATAGAGTGGAAGCTCTTGATAGATCCTCTTTGATAGCCAACGTGACAACATCAAGAAAGTCGAGATTAGGGGAAGGTCAACAGTTTAAAATCATTTTGGATTACAATGTGCAATACAAAAAAGTAGAAAAGATTATTCAGCACAATTGGCCCATTCTTAAACTTGACAAAGTATTAGGCCCCATGCTCCCGGAGAAACCCCAATTTATTTACAGGAGGGCCCCCACCCTGAGGGATAAGTTGGCCCCTGGGGTGATTGACCCCCCCAGGCAGGTGGAGAACAGGATTTTTTCCTTCCTAAAAGGCTTTTATGCATGTGGAAGGTGTAAGGGATGTAAGAGCTGCAGGTTTAACATCAAAAAACGCAAATCCTTCACAGCCACAGCAACAGGAAGAGAGTATCAGATCAAACAACGAATTACCTGCCAGACCGTTGGGGTGGTATACATGCTGGAGTGCAGCTGTGGTCATCAGTACATTGGTAGAACATCACGCCCTCTCCAGGTTAGAATAAGGGAGCACGTTAATAACATTAAAAAGGGATTCAGGGACCATAGTGTGTCCCTGCACTTCTGGAGGCATCACAGCAAGGACCCCAGTGCACTCAAATTTTGGGCTGTTGAGCATGTGCCAAAACACTGGAGGGGTGGGAACTTTATAAGGCAGTTGAGCAAAAGGGAATCCTTTTGGATCCATCAAACCTCAGTACTGGCACCAGGGGGTTTGAATATTGATTTTGACCTTAACTGCTTTATTTCAGATCGGTAATATTATATTTTAATCAGCCATTTGTTCTTTTCTCTCTTTTTAATATAGTTTTTATCTATATTTTTATATATGTTTTGATTATAATTTCTTTTTGGTATTTATAGTATATATTTGATGGATGTTTATTTGATAAACAATGTCTCGAAATGGGGATGTTTTATTACATGAGTTATAATTTTTATATTATTTTAATTTTGATGTATATGTGGTCGATGGGAACAGCGACGGCTGCGTGATGATAAATCTAGTACTTATTCCATCTAATGTGGAACGAGATCCCTGTGGATATAAGTATTGTCAGTATGTAATTCCCCCAAAGTTAGAATAAAGTATCTTTCTCCCTAACGTTAGCCTTTGATTGGCCAAGAAGGAAAGGGGGTGGTTGTCACTGAGAGAGTCGTATCCAGTGACTTTTTGATAGGCGGGATTAAAACCGGAAGGTAAAACCCTGTCCTATGGGTTGTATGTGGTGGTAATATAAAGCGGAATTGAGCGTCACTTCCCTATCCGCTGACGAAGTTCCGGCTGGGACGATACGCGTGCGGGAAAGGGAAGTGACGTCATCCGCGGCCGCCGCTGTCTCCAAGCGTGGTTGCACCTTGGAGCACCTATTTACCACTATAAATGCTTTTTCATTTGAGTTCATGTGAGTACCCCCTTGTTACATGTTATTTGAATAAAGCTTAAGCATTGGAAGCAGTGAGCACTAGATGTGGCATTATTTGTTCTTTACATGTACCGGGGAGAAAACTTGTGGAACTTGATTTGGGAGCTCACACCTGATTGTGAGCATTGAGGTGTTGTAAAGAAAAAAGAAAAAAGAAAAGGAAAGGATTGAGCGATTCCTGTTTTGAAGAGAAGTGACCTGAAGTCCGTTGCCAGGAGATTTGTCTTATGCGCAGTGAGGCTCCTGTAATAAGAGCCCAGGCGGGGAGGTGAGAATTTAGTGTGACCGGTGGAGGATTGGTGTCACTGCACAAGTTGATTTCTGTCTGTCTCACTGGATACTCACTGGGTGACTTCATTCAGCAAAGAGAATTTTACTTTGATTTTGAGCGCTGCACTAAAAATTTTTTATGGACTTTGTTTGAAGGATTTTAGATCATTTTTCCTTTAAGTGTTCAGCTGCTATGTGTTCTATTTGATTGCTGTGCTGTTTGATATTCATTATTTGCTGGTCCTCTCTCAGAGACAGGGGCCCAAGGCCTCACTTCACCCCATCGCTTTTTTCTCCCGGAAGCTTACTCCACCCGAGAGAAATTATGACATTGGGGACAGAGAGCTGCTGGCTATTAAGTCCGCCCTGGAAGAATGGCGGTATCTTCTAGAAGGAGCAGTGCACCCTGTCCTGGTCTTCACAGACCACAAAAACCTGGAGTACCTGCTGACAGCAAAAAGGCTAAAACCTCGCCAGGCTCGATGGGCCTTATTCTTTTCCCGATTTCAGCTCCATTTTACGTACAGGCCCGGGTCCAGGAACATCAAGCCGGACGCCCTGTCCAGAATGTTTCTTGAGCCTGGGGAGATTCCCCCTCCAGATACCATCCTGCCGGCCCACAGCTTCTTGCTGGTCCAGGAGGACCTCCTAACACAGATAAGGCGGTCTCTAGCTGGCTCCACTGTCCCCATGGACTCTGAATTGTCTATAAAAGATGGGCTGTGCTGGTCGGGTACCCGAATCTTCGTGACTGAGGAGCTCCGCTTAGAAGCCCTAGGGCTCTGCCGTGACAACAAGTTAGCCGGACATTTTGGCAGCAGCAAAACAATTGAACTATTATCTCGCACCTTCTGGTGGCCTCACATGAATGAGGACTGCAGAACCTATGTGGGTGTGTGTCCCACTTGTGCCCGAAACAAGACTGAAAGGACCAAGGCCTGGGGTCTGCTGAACCCGTTACCTATTCCTGAATATCCTTGGTCCCACATTTCCATGGATTTTATTGTTGAGTTGCCCCCATCCGCGGGGTTTAACACCATGTTCGTAGTGGTAGACCGTCTCACCAAGATAGCACACTTTATCCCTATGCAGGGCACCCCCTCTGCAACAGAAACAGCCAAGATCTTCATTAAAGAAATTGTCCAGCTGCACGGCATTCCCAATAACATCATGTCTGATCGGGGGGTGCAGTGTACGTCCCGAGTTTGGAGGTCTCTGTGTTCCATGTTAGGAATAGAACTGGCATTTTCATCGGCCTAAAAATGTACTGGGATGTGTGTGCTCCTGCGCTCCCACTGTATCTCCAATTTTTTTTAAATCAATATCTGATGACTAATAATGACAGCTGCTCACACTTAAATGTTAATCCATAACACCAAAATTGCTAATATGAGGTAAGTAGTGAAGCGCTCACAGAGTCAAGCTGTGTAAGACGCAGTGGCGGCTGGTGAAGTTTTTGGAGGGGGGGGCGCCAGGCCCCGCACTTCCTTTTGACCCCTCCTACTTCTAATAAGCCACACCCCTTACAGAATCCACCCACTCCGTCCCCTGTATTCCACATATTGTGTCAGGAGTACACAGCTCAGCATCACAGGACACAGTATACAGCTCAGCAACACAGGACACAGTATACAGCTCGTGGTCGGCGGTGACGCAGAATGTGTCGAACTGAGACACTCGCGAAGTGATGAATGGAGTATAATCGTTAAAACCACAATACCTAATTGTAAATTCACACTCGTCGACAG
>BLSH010484244.1:425548-440130 GCA_018402905.1 Glandirana rugosa | reverse complement strand
CCTCCTCTCAATGCCTCCTCAGTGCCTCCCCTCAGTGCCTCCTCTCAGTGCCTCCACTCAGTGCCTCTCCTCAGTGCCTCCTCTCAGTGACTCCTTTCAGAGCCTCCTCTCAGTGCCTCTCCTCAGTGCCTCCTCTCAGTGCCTCCTCAGTGCCGCCTCCTCAGTGCCTCCCCTCAGTGCCTCCCCTCAGTGCCTCCCCTCAGTGCCTCCTCTCAGTGTCTCCTCTCAATGACTCCTTTCAGTGCCTCCTCTCAGAGCCTCCTCTCAGTGCCTCCTCTCAGAGCCTCCACTCAGTGCCTCCTCTCAGAGCCTCCACTCAGTGCCTCCTCTCAGTGCCTCCTCTCAGTGCCTCCTCTCAGTGCCTCACTCAGTGCCTCCTCTCAGTGCCACCTCTCAGTGCCCATCACTTTTTCGAAATGGGGGTACTTAGGACATTTTTTTAGACTTGAAAAAAATAAAGCCTAAACATCCGTGCTCCAGGAGAGTGGCTTAACTGTGGTGGTGTGGAAGGGGATGTGAGTAATGTCGGAACCGGATAGCATGCTGGCCTGCTGCCTCCTGTTGGACTGGGGTCGTCCCAAACTGAAGAAACGAAAAAGAAGCAAAAAAAGGCGCACTGGCCTAGCGCATTATCCTTGATACCTTTATTGTGTAAAACTCATAAAAACATACTCACAGAAGAAATCTTGTGACAAACTTCAATGTGAAGGAGTGGGTCACATCAGTGCCTCAAGGCTCTGAGGAAGAGGCCACGGCCTCGCAACACGTCAGCCTATCTGTCCAGACTACCAGTGTGAGGCGGTCGTACTGATGTGACCCACTCCTTCACATTGAAGTTTGTCACAAGATTTCTTCTGTGAGTATGTTTTTATGAGTTTTACACAATAAAGGTATCAAGGATAATGCGCTAGGCCAGTGCGCCTTTTTTTGCTTCTTTTTCATTTTTTTAGACTTGCAGGGGTACTTCGCCATAAAAGGTTGAGAAACACTGCTCTAGAGTACCTCTCATACACCACATCATTAGGAAGCAACCCAGCACACTGTGAGACAAGATTCAACATGAGTTTACACACTTCCCTGTTACAGTCACCCACACTGTTATTTCCTGTCAGAGTGTCTCAGGGTAACTCAAACTGCACCTCTTTACGAGTGATGGACAGAATTCCCACTTCTGCCGCGTCTGTTCTGGGCCCTTCCTTCACATGAGGTCTTGCGGGTGAGACAGTACACGTGCCATGTACCAACCACTGCTCAGCCACACCTCAGACAGCAGCAGCAGGAATGCACTTCATCACACCAACATCTGGAGAAACTTCCTCCATGTCTGTCATTTCTGAATCCTCTAGCAGTTCCCCTGAGCGCCTTCCACACACACAACTGCCACTGGAAGTACTCTCACAGAGCCACTGGAAGTACTCTCACAGAGCCACTGGAAGTACTCTCACAGAGCCACTGGAAGTACTCTCACAGAGCCATTGGAAGTACTCTCGCAGAGAACCGTGAGACCACTTTCCACAAAAGTAACCAACATTGCAGTAACTGTTTCCAGCATTTGCGATTTCTACACAGTACAGCCTGCAATATCGAGCTCCCATCAGCCGTACCCCGTGGTACCACCAATCACAGGAGAAGTCGGCAAGATATACACTGGGTGTACATTCCATGATGCTAGCATTTCATTAACCACTTGCCAACCGTCAACCGCAGGTTGATGGCGACAAAGTGGCTCGATATCGCAAACCGCCGTCGTACGGCGGCGGCTGCGAGATCGCGCACTGTGAGCGCGTGCACGCCGCTGGAGGTGCGCCCGCTCACTCACTGCGTTCGGGGAGGGCCAGGGAGCGGGTGCGGCGGACTCGATGGCCGCCAGCTACCCGCGATGCCCCCCGGAGTGAAAGAACAGAGGTCTGTGTAAGTAAACACAGACCTCCGTTCTGTGAGAGGGGGAAGGGCTGTGATCACAGCCTTCCTCTATATGGAAGCTGTGATCACTTCCCTTCCCCTGCTAGGGCAGCCCATACACAGTTAGAAAACGCCCAGGGAACACAGTTAACCCTTAGAGCGCCCCCTGCAGGTTAACCTCTTCACTGCCAATGGCATTTACACAGTAATCAGTGCATTTTTATAGCACTGATCACTGTATAAATGCCAATGGTCCCAAAAAAGTGTCAAAATGGTTCGACATGTCCGCCGCAATATCGCAGTACCGCTAAAAATCGCAGATCACCGCCATTACTAGTAAAAAATAAAAAAAAATTAAAAACCCCAGAAATTAATTCTCATCGTCCGTAAATGCGGAAACTTTTGCGCAAACCAATCAATAAACGCCGATTGCAATTTTTTTTATCACAGATATGAGGAAGAATATAAATCGGCCAAAACTGTTGAAAAAAAAGTTTTTTTTGTATTTTTTTTTGGATTTGTATTTTAGCAAAAAGTAAGACATTTTTGGGTTTCTTTGCAAAATTGACGCTCTTCTTTTGTTTATAGCGGCGATCAGAAATGACGCAGCGGTGATCAAATACCACCAAAAGAAAGCTCTATTTGTGGGAAAAAAAGGATGCAAATTTTGTTTGGGTTCAACGTCGCACGACCGCGCAATTGTCAGTTAAAGCGACGCAGTGCCGAATCGCAAAAAGGGCTCTGGTCCTAAAGTGGGAAATCCTTCCGGGGCTGAAGTGGTTAAGCATGTCATCATTATTCACATTCCTGCTTTGCATAGGCTGCGTTAGTACACATATGTCAATCAGGGCGGCGACACAGTTGTCCTGGGAAATCCCCAAGTTCAGGCACTATAAGCTCTTGTGGGGTCTCCAGGGACACCTCTGCTGCAACTGTCACGGTTGCTAGGGGCAATGGCACACATTTCTTAGAGGTCACCCCTGACATATCTGGATGCAATACCACACTTTCACGACTGTGCGCTGACAATGCTTTATTTACTTTATATGGCCCTGCTGTTTCAGCAGATCGCATTAACCCCTTATCACACATTTCAGTATGAGCTATGTGTGTGTTTCTCCATTTATAGATGTACTTTGTTCCATTCACACTTCAGCTCATGTTTTTAGACATGTTACTAATAAAGTGACTGTTTTTTTATCCATGGCTTAATATGCTTTTTGTGGACCTGTGCACTGCTGTGTGTTGTTTTATTGTGGCCAGCCTAAGGCATACCAATGCAATAATCATGCGGTCTAATCAGCATCTTAATATGCCGCACCTGTGAGGTGAATGGATTATCTCAGCAAAGGAGAAGTGCTCACTAACACAGATTTAGACAACAATGTGTGAACAGTATTTGAGAGAAATAGGCCTGTTGTGTACATAGAAAAAGTCATAGATCTTTGAGTTCAGCTCATGATAAATAGGAGCAAACACAAAAGTGTTGCATTTATACATATACTGTATATACACTGAGCAAAACTATAAACGCAACACTTTTGTGTTTGCCCCTATTTATCATGAGCTGAACTTAACGCACAGGTATATACTGTATATGAGCTTTATTATGTTACATGATGTGTGTTCTTACTAGGCCCATTTACTTTTTTATGTAGGGCTTTTTACACAGGCCAACAGGGATAGTGAAAGCTAGGATGACCAGACGTCCCAGGGGACAGTCCCCGGATTGAGGACCCTGTCCCCGGATCAAATCTGTCCCCAGTTTTGTCCCCTGATTTGAACAGGGGCTGAAGCCATTTCAAAGACAGTCAGTGGAGAATTAAAAAAAAAAAATTCTGAATTATGTGAATTACACACCCTCGCTCTGCTGCTCCTACTAGCTTGAGGGGGGGGGGGGGGGGTTTAATTCCCGCTCACATGTTCTTTTGCCTTGGCTCAAGTCTCCTTGCCTTCCCCAGCGGAGTAATCTTCCTCTGCTCAGTTCTGCTCCCCACCCAGTAGTAGACGGGGCCCAAAGAGTGAGACTTGAGAGGCTGTAAGGCGGGCAGTGGTGATGACAGGCAGAGAAAGGCAGCTGAACTCAGCTGATAGTGTCCAACAGCAGGCACAGAGGGGAAGTGGATCTGATCATGGGGCTGTCAGTGCCTTCAAGGCTTCAACACCGGTGTGCTTTGGGGATGTCTGTGAATAGACTACATTGTACTGTGTGTGTCTCTCTGGCATAATGGATGGTATCCTAACTCACAGGCAGCAGGCATTATATCATGGCTCTGGCTGGCATTGCACTGCCACAGTGTGTCACATAACATGGCTGCTGGGACAGGTATCTGTGCCTTCCCTTAGTAAAAGCACCTCCCCCACAGTGAGAAAACACTTGTTAGGCACACATTTAAGCCTTTGTTTGCCCTAGATGTTAACCCCTTCCCAGCCAGTGTCATTAGTACAGTGACAGTGTATATTTTTAGCACTAATCACTTTATAAGTGTCACTGGTTCCCACAAAGTGTCACTTAGTGTCCGATTTGTCCGCCGCAATATCGCAGTCCTGCTATAAGTTGCTGATTGCCGCCATTACTAGTAAAAATAAAATATGTCCCCGGATTTCATTCTAAAAATCTGGTCACCTTAGTGAAAGCAGCTGGCTGAGCTGTGGTTTTACCATCCCCTAACTACACACCTAAACACAGAAATGCAGCCACTCAGGGCCATACACACGTGTGAAAAATTAAACAGCGTGTCATATTGGGCAGGTCGTACTGCCGCTGAATACATTCAAAGGCATGGCGCTGCACCAAGACCGTCCTGCAGCTGCATGCAATCCATGTGACTAAAGCCTCGTACACACGGGACGACGATCGTATACAACAGGTCGTATGAATGACCGTTGTAGGCGAAATCGATCATTCGCATGCGCGATTAGAACAGCCGACATACGACGGTAGTACAAGGAGAGTTGTATGAGCAGACTAGAAAACTTGGTCGTACCAACAAGCGCTCATATGACCGTTGTATCGTGTGTACAGAGCAGTTGGTACAACAAGTTGTATTGTGCAAAACACGCATGCTCAGAAGTCAGGAACGGCCGGATGGTAATTACATGCACCTGAATGTTCTTTCTGTGGTCGTACAATCGTGTAGTGCAGTCAGTATGCAAGTTACATTATCCAACATACGATTTGAGACGATCGTAAGTACAGGCATTAGTGGCCCGTGTGTACGAGGCATTAGTGGCTTGTGTGTTTTGTGCTTGTAAGGTCGTTATGTAGGTTTTTATAAAGGTCTCTTACACACAGACATAATCATTTACTGATGTTTATAGGCAGAATCTTGCTGGCAGCTAGATCCTGAGCACAAATCTTGCTTAAAGTTCTTGAATACAGGCTTGAAAACATGCATTCCTGTATACACGCGTACAATTTTTCATCCTTTCTAGCTGTTAGCTGCAATGTGCAGATCTATGCTTGTATACACTTGCATTTACTGTTCTAAAACATAAAATGTACATGTGCACATTGTTCCATAGACAACAATGCACCTGTCAGATCCATTAAAAAAAACACTATACGGTTGCAAACACAGCTTTTTTTTCCACCCATGTGCAAAGCGTCCTTCAACTGCCTCCTGCCTTCTTCCTACTGCTGATCCCCACTGGCCCGAACACCCCCTCCCACCTCCCCACAACTTGTTTGCAATTGTCTCCTTAGCAAGCCAGCTGCTAAGGAGACACCTGTGCTTTGGCACTCCTGGCCTTGCTGTGTGCATCCATGGACACACACACAGCACTCGGCAAGCCACGCCTCTGCTCACTCCTTTTCCAGCAATTTGATTGATGAGCCTATGACTCTTCTGCCCACAGTACCCCCACCTCCAGATGCCAGTAGATAGGGGAAGCAGAGGGGCTCAGTGGGGACTGGCAGCAGTGCCAACAGACCACAGGTAAGTATTTGGAGACAAGGGGCACTGAAAGATACTGGTGCTTTGTTACCTTAATGTAGAGAATGCATTAAGGTAAAAAAGACACCTAGTGTTAGTAACACTTTAACTGACATGAGGGTCTCCATCAGATTGCACTTTTTATTTTCATTGTAATTATACATTATTACAAATAAAGTAGAATGGAAAGCAATACTTTCATTTTGGATAGAGAAAGGGGGTTATAACCCATGTCAGGTTTTCTGTTAACCATCTGTGTCCCTTTGTGGAAATTTTCTTCACTTCTTGTCCCTTAGCCACAAGGAGAAGTGAGATGGATTCCTTGGTAGTCACCAAAACTAGTGTCCCCATTGGCAGTTCCCCCCTCTATTTCTGTCCATTCAAAATCACTCCTGATGATGACAGTCACCAAGACAAGAGGGGGTGAATCTCCCTAATGGGGACACAGATAGCAATAAAAACCTGACAGGTGGTCTATTTCCTCTGCACTATATCTGAAATAAACAAAAAAGTTGCCTTCAATTATACTATGTTTGGTTTATTAAAATAGAATTATAGGCAAAACTTTTTTTTTTATTTTGTGTAGCGCCCCCATAGTGTAGGTGCATTTTTTCATCAGGGTTTGCTAGGTGAGGTAAAATTTGTGTTGAGTGTAAGAGCAGGCCTAAATGTTTTGATTTGGGCCAGGAGGAGTGGCTCAGGGAGGATTGAGTTGACTTGACAGATGAGGTCACCAGAACCTTCCACTTCTTTCTAGAAATCTGGCGGAGGGTTTCTGGTCAGAGAGCTGGGAGATAGGTGGAGCCATCTGGAGTATTGTAGGGAGCCCTGACCGATCCCCAAGCAGGATTTGCAGGGGGCAGGCCTCCTTAAATACTCTGAGTCAGCCCAATCTGGGGAGAAGTGTCGGGTGGAAGTCTGAAGATGTAGCAGAGGCGCTGTGAAGGCCCCTACCCTGGAGGTCACCCCAGTCTGGGAAGGGTGACCTTGGGGCCTGGAGGTTCGGGTGCAGCCAGGAGTGGTGGTGATTCCTGGAGTCGCACAGGGGAACAGGAGAACAGCAGAGGTGCTACACAGTGAAAGACTTTAAAGTGATCCACAAGTTTGGCAAGTGACGGTCCCTGGGAACTGCAAGAGAGAGTGCTGGAGCAGGCTGGGAGAGGAATAGTGGACAGTCTGTGGAAGCCTTGGGAGTCAGTTCAGGGAAAGGAGAGTGACTGAGGAAAAGCAGGTCGGTGGGACCTAGAAGAGGGATGGGCTGGGAGTTGTAGTCCATCAAAGGCCCGGCTAGCACTCAAGTACTTTTGCTACACATTCAGGGGCCTGTGATCCCTGGCCTGGAATGGGTGTTTTGGAGGTTCTACTGAGAGTAGGCCTCGCCATGTGCTAGCCGCGGTGAAGAGAAAGGGACAGAGAAGCTTGATAAATTTCCTTTCAAGCTGGAAACCAAGTGCAGTGCTGGAGAGAAGTAATGGAGTGATGATTTACTACGTTCAGTGCTGGAGAGAGAATTGTAGGACGGTCAGCAAGTTGAGTGCTGGAGAGTTGTGAGGAGTAACAGTCTGCAGATGGATAGTCTGCAATGAAAGTGCGCATATACAGGAGTGTATATGGAGTTTGTGTACTGTAATTCTTTTGGCATTCCACAGTCATCCCTTATCCCCATCCACGTTATTTCCCCTAAATAAAACAAAAACAAGAGCTGGCCTGGTCAATGTCTCCGAATGTGGGGAATATGGTGTGATTAAGGGCAGCTATAAGGTGAACCACAACTACCAGTCACTCTCAAGGGAGCACATGGCTACATTTGGATAGATAAAGGGAGGGTTATAAGTCCTGTCAGTTTATTTTTTTGCCATCTGTGTCCCATTGGGGAGACTTCCCTTCACTTCCTGTTCCATAGCCAAATCAAGAAGTTAGGGGAAATTTTGGCAAATTAAGGGAATCTCTCAGGGATCCTAAGGTCACCAGAACTAGTGTTTCCATTGGAAGATTTTCCCAATACTTTCACTTTCGATGATAACAGTAAACACAACAAATAGAGAGGGCGAATCTCTTTACGACCCCTTTCACACTGAAGGCAGTTGTCAGGCATTTTGGAGCTAGAAATAGCGCCTGTAAAGCGCCTGAAAACTGCCTCCTATGCCACCCCAGTGTGAAAGCCCGAGTGCTTTCACACGGGTGTTGCATTTGCAGGACGTTAGGAAAGAGTTGGAAGCACTGTATACAGAGCTCCCAAAATGCCCCTGCCCATTGCAATGAGTGAGCAGCGCTTCCGAATCGCCTGAAAAGTGTTTTGGAAGCACCGCAACATGGGTGTTTTTAACCCCTTCTTTGGGGGCCCTCTAAACAGCGGTAAAGCGCCGTTAAAACAAGCAGCGGTTTACCACTAGCGGCCCGGGTTTCTCAGTGTGAAAGCAGCCTAACGGGAGCACACACAGCAATAAAACCTGAAAGGTATTTCATCCATCTCAACTCTGTCCAAAATGAAAGAAAAGTTTTGCCTTTAGTTGTACTTTAATTCTTTGGTAAAACTGCTGGAACTCCATGGAAACATTATATTCTTTTAAATGACATTACCTGAATAGTTTGAAGAGGAAGTTGAACATTACAGCATTTTTCTAGCTACATGCATTTATGCAATTCCTTCTTCATTCTGACTTGACTTTGAAAGTCTGGTGAAATACGTGCTCATCTACACATCTGCTTATGAAATGTCACTATGTTGAAAAGAATTTCCAGGATGACACTTGTAAATCTTGCAGATGATTCATTAGGATGCTAGCAATAACGTCATATAATAACTGTCAGTCTGCCAGTGGAATACACAGAAACCAGACAGTTATTAGAGACTAGCTCATCTAAAGGCTGGTCTTGCAGATAATTTAACCACTTAAGGACCGGAAGGATTTCCAGCTTCAGGACCGGAGCCCTTTTTGCGATTCGGCACTGCGCCGCTTTAACTGACAATTGCGCGGTCGTGCGACGTTGTACCCAAACGAAATTTGCGTCCTTTTTTTCCCACAAATAGAGCTTTCTTTTGGTGGTATTTGATCACCGCTGCGTCATTTCTGATCGCCAAATTTCTTACTTTTTGCTAAAATACAAATCCAAAAAAAAAAATATAAAAAAACATTTTTTTTCACAGTTTTTGGCCGATTTATATTCTTCATCATATTTGCGATAAAAAAAATCGCAATCGGCGTTTATTGATTGGTTTGCGCAAAAGTGGTCACGTTTATGGATGATGAGAATTCATTTTTGGGGTTTTTATTTTTTTTTTATTTTTTACTAATAATGGCGGCGATCTGCGATTTTTAGCGGTACTGCGATATTTCAGTGGACATGTTGGACTATTTTGACACTTTTTTGGGACCATTGGCATTTATACAGCGATCAGTGCTATAAAAATGCACTGATTACTGTGTAAATGCCATTGGCAGTGAAGGGGTTAACCTGCAGGGGGTGCTCTAAGGGTTAACTATGTTCCCTGGGCGTGTTCTAACTGTATGGGGGCTTGCCTATCTGGGGAAGGGAAGTGGTCACAGCCTTCACGTACAGGAAGGCTGTGATCACAGCCCTTCCCCCTCACACAGAGCGGAGGTCCGTGTTTACTTACACGGACCTCCGCTCCTTCACTCCGGGGGGGCATCGCGGGTGGCCGGCGGCAATCGAAGCCGCCGCACCCGCTCCCTGGCCCTCCCCGGACACAGTGAGCGCGCACGCTCACTGTGCGCGATCTGGCGGCCGCCGTCATATGACGGCGATTTGCCTTACAGCTCCACTTTGCCGCCGTCAATTGCCGATTGACGGTCGGCAAGTGGTTAAAGTTTAAGTTCACCTTTTACAGAACATGCATATGCAGAATTAACACACTACAACCCCCCCTCCATTGTTAAGTACACACAAACCTAAGTTCGGACAGTTCCTTTCTAACCTGTATAAAAAAGAAGAACTGTTTAATTACCGATGTAGCCAAGCCAACACAGTTGTGCTCCTCTAGTGTCAGGTATTAAGAAAGTGACTTCATATCTCTGCGTCAGGCAGGAAGGATTGTGGGACTGGTAGCTCGTCCAGCCAGCATCTTGAAGTTGGAAAGTTACAACGGGACTACACATCCCAGAATGCCGGAGTCCATAGGTAAGGGCCGCTGGGAGAGATAATAAAAGGCTAGGCCAGCCCACTGGGCACTCTCTTCTTCCTGGGCCTGGCGGTGTGAACACATCTCCTCAATATAGGGAGAGAAAAAGCTGTTGCGGCCTACCGAGGCGGGATCTAGTGCTTCTGGTCAGCCCCGATCTGACTGCTGTTGGCAAGAGGACGTTGCAGCACCATCTCATCCAGCAGAGATAATCATTGTGACCGCCAAGCAACAGGTTCGCCAGTGCAGCCATCACTCCAGAGGGTCCCGTGTTTGCAGCCATCGCACCAGAGGGTCCCAGATTTGCAGCCATCATTCCAGAGGGTCTTGACGGGTTCTCCAGTTGGTAAGAGGGGTGTCGTCCATTGCTCCAGTCCCATTTTTCTTGCTCTAATACCTGTTTGAGCACTGTGTATAGACACCTTGCTCCTGGAAACATCTTAACATTTCTCAAAGACACTGTACACAGACACCTTTACTCTAACATAGCGGAGGAATACCCCCTTTACCAGTTTGGCTGTTTTGCTTACTTGAATTCACTGACTCATACATAGGATACAAACGTGTAAGAGCTCCAACTGCCGGTGAAGATAAAGCAGGCCTGCCTACTGGACATTGCTGTTACCATTCTTATAAGGTCCCGGGTGTTCACTTATACCATTGTAACTTTCTCTTTGGGGCGATTATAGTGTATAGGCTAGCCTGGGATCCTCGCCTTGGGATCACCTCCTCTTATTATCCTAACCTGGGTTGTAAGGATTCTCTTTGGTGTATGTGCCTTATGTCATGTGCTGTGTCTATCTTACATTTGTTCAGTACATTGTTTAAACTGTCCTTCAGGGGGAGTTCTACATCTGATTCTGAGCAAGATTTAAGCACTCGGATGTTCAGAATTCTTCTAGTATATAACCCTTTGGTTTCAGTAAAATCCAAGATTGAGTTATTCTAACCTGCGTCATGGTGTCTGCTCAAAGTGCACCTAATACCATGTCTGAAACAAGAGTGTCGGGGGGAATGGAGATTCAAAGGGGTGGGGCGGTGCAGAGGAACCATAAATTCTAGGCAGTCCTCTCAGGGGCAGTGCTACATTTGGAGGTCTCGTATAGGATAACCTCTGCAGCCGGCCCCAGCCAGCAAGGGCAAGAATTTGGGGTTGGAAAAGATGCAGCCCCAACCAGTCAACTGGGGGAAACAGCAAGGAGCTCGGATGAAGCGGAGCCTTGTTCTGGAGATTCCAGGAAGTGAATGTACTAAAAAGGATATTCAACAATGGGTGAAAGCTTCCCCCCCGGAGCGGAGGGCGTACATCCTGGATGTCTAAGCCAATTATGAGCAGGATATTACCCGCCTGCTTTCAGGAAGAAGAGGTAACCTTGACTGATGGAGTGGCTGCACGAGTAACCCCACTCAAAGTGGGGGGAGAAACTGCTGAGAAATCCCTCCCTCAGAGAGCTCAGGGAGAGAGTGTGGTGTCAGGTGGTACAGACTCTGCTGGTGCAAGCGCTCCTCCCACTTCATTTAACACTGACTTTAGCAGGTTGTTGGATAGCTTGGTGAAGAGCGGATCAGAGAGCGCGAATCTGAGCTATCGAAGACTCTGATTCTTTTCGGGGTCATTACCTAACCCCACTGGAGAGGAAGAGTTTGAGACCTAGATGAGCCAGGCTCTACAGGCCACTGAGGAGTGGAATGCTTCTGAAGCTGTGAAGTGACAGAGACTTAGCGAGAGTCTCCAGGGTCCAGTGACCGAGGTGATATGAAATCTGAGGATGGGTAGGAAGACTTGTGTTACAATGGACTATATTGGCACTTTATACGCAGTATTCGGGAGAGTTGAGACCATTGCGGATTTGATGTACAAATTTAACCCTATAGGAGATAGATATCTAGATATGTATATATACATAGTAGATAGGATGCTGCATCAGATTATCCTTTAGAAGGGGATTGACCTGAAAGATGTGAAGCTCGCCTAGACCAAGTACTGAAAGGGGCCCGTCCAAATCACCCTATTGTCCTGAAGTTGTTGCTGAAAGGGACCCAAATATTCCCTAATTTCCCTGACTTGATGAGGAAGGTGAGAGAAGAGGAATCCTTCTTGAAAGAGAAAAGTCGAGGGGTCCGGGCACTGGGCTCTGGCAGATTAAGAAGAGAGAAGGTGGCTACTACTGTTGTCCAAGTTGAAACATTTTTTTCAGATGAGGAGAGTGAGGTAGACTTTAAACCAGGGGGGGCCCCCATTGCCAATAGTAAGAAACCAACTACTGAAGCAGGCTTGATTGGATTAATGACTCAAGTGGCTCAAGCCCAGACCCAGATGTATCATGCCTTAATGAGGGTGATGGAAACTCAGCCGAAGGTGCAAGAATGCAGGCATCATCCTGGAGAGTCTTCATTTTTTCAAGATAGGGCCAAGAGATGTTTTCGATGTGGGTAGATTGGTCATCTTCAGTTTAAGTGCCCTCAAGCAAAAATCAGTCCGCAGCTACTGGCAGAGGTCTTGAAAGCTTTGCAGAAACTGCTTTTTCAAAAGCCGGCGGAAAACTTCAGGGGACCTCAGTGAAGGAGCCAATTGAGGGTCCCGGGAAGAAATGGTGCTCCGAACCTAAGGAGAAGTCAAGCAGGGAGCCGGAACGGATACATCCTGATTGACAGAAGCAGAAACTGAAGCAGAGGCCCACTACCAAGTCCCCAAAACACTTAAAAAGTAAAAAAGGGCCTCCTGGGAAGGGAAGATGGATGCAGGAAATCAATGCACACCCTTCTGATTGCAGAGTTAGAGAAACCCCTCAGGCCAGGAAGTCAATTAGGGTCCAAGCCATTGAATCTCCAATGAAGAATTTGCCACGGAACCTATTAGGACTATCCCCAATAGTCTCGCTACAAGTGGAAGGAATTTACACTCAGGCCTTACAGGATACAGGGTCAGGTGACTTTACTATATCGAGACTTTTATGACAGACATCTCCAACACATCCCCGTGTGCAAGCTGGAAGAATTGGATTTATGGGGCATAGGCACTCAGAAGTGCCCTTATGATGGGTATATCCCTATCAAGGTGACTTTTAACCCCTCTCTGGTGGGGAGGCCTGACACCTTTGATACCCTGGCATTTGTCTGCCCCTGGCCCCCTGGTGCCGGTAGGAATTTATTGCTGGTCAGAACTAACACCAATCTGGTGAGGAGGCTGCTCACTCATAGCCATGGAAGGTGCCCCTAAGCAGAGGATTCACCCCCAGTTGAGATAGGCATTCCAGCGGGTGTTACAGGAGAAGAAGGCACCTGTGGAGGGAGTTGGGAGGCTGTGGAGGCTGGATACCCAATAGAAAGTGATACAGCCCAGGGAATGAGTCTGCCTGAGAGCCACTATCAAGTTGTCCTGGGACCAGCCAGGAGCCAGGACCTTATATGACGGTTGAGGGAGATCCCTTGGAAGAAGATAATGGGATAGAACTAGTTCCGGAAATTGTGCCCACAAGAGCATTGTTGAGGAGTGGGGGGGAATCCCTGTGAGTATAAGGAATGTCACCAGTCACCCGATTCACCTAAAGCCTCGAATGGTAATTGGAAAAGTGAGTGTGACCACCCCTGTGGATGGGGATGAACTGGCCAAGATGGAGGGATAGATATCCCGTGCAGAGCCTCAATTTGTTTCCTCACTGGAAGGAGAGGATCAAGGCTCAGCTGGCTAGATGGGAGAAGATGTTCTCTAAGAATGATTTTGATGTGGGGTGTGCCCGAAGCGCTCATCACCAGATTCGGCTGAGCAAAGATAAGCCTTTCTGTGAAAGGACCCGGCGGAATCCCCTGTGTGACTTAGAGGACAGCTGGCTGAACTGAGGAAGTCGGGGGTTATTAGGGAGTCCAGTAGCCCCTATGCATCCCCCATTGTAGTGGTACAGAAGAAGAATGGTTCCCTCTGCATGTGTATTGACTACAGAACATTGAATTGAAGGACTATTCCCGACCAGTACACTACCCCTCACATAGAGGATGCCCTTCAGTGCCTGTCGGGAGCTAAGTGGTTCAGTGTCTTGGATTTGAAGAGTGGGTATTACCAAATACCAGGGGCGTCACTAAGGGGTGGCTATCGAGGCTGGAGCCCCGAATGTCACGCCCTCAGCCCCGGGCCTCCCGAGGGGCCCCTAATGGCGGTGTCAAGTTGCCCGCCCGCAGGGCGGGCGACTTGACAGAGCGGCAGGCGGAGGCGGTAGGACCCACTGGTTCATGGGGTCTATTGGCCGGCGCGCATCACTCCTCCAGGCTCCAGTGATGATCATAGCTGCCTGGAGCGGAGGAGCCCTTTCCCACCAGCCGTTACATGTCCGTGGAGTGTCCCCTCCTAGGCAGCAGCAGCATGCAGGCAGACAGAGCACATCCGCCCCCCCTCCCACCGCCACGGGAGTTGGCGGCTCTGATAGCCCCCCTCCCCCTCTCAGGTCCGGCACTCAGGGCTCTGTGTTCAGTCCGCCACGGCTGCTGGAAAGAGGTGGATAGGGGAGGAGGGGGATCCTGGTGGCTGTGTTGTAAAGCCCGGATGGCGGCTATCAAAGCTCGGTCAGTGAAATGGAGCGAATCCCCCTCCTCCCTTATCCACCCGGCGA
>BLSH010484244.1:404776-415125 GCA_018402905.1 Glandirana rugosa | reverse complement strand
GTTGTACACTGGATGAGAGACCAACGGACTGCCGGAACGATCGGATCAGCACGAACGCATCTTCCACCAGTGGCGAGAAGGAGGAGACGCCGGGAGCCACCGACGCTTCCTTCCCACAACACCACCAGCAGGCAGCCTCATCCCCATCCCAGGAGTTTATCCCTCAGGACTTCCACATAGCTAGCAGTGGCTCACTACTGCAATGCTTCCCAGAACACTACCATTGTGAGTAGTTTTTATTTGTTTTAATAAATGCTGTTTTTTACTAAACTATTGCACTTAGAGGCGCACTTTTTTTTCTTCTCTTCCTTTCTATCATAGAAGCCCGGTTACTTCTCAAAGGTGCAGCCAAAACAGTGCCACAGAGACTGTATTACAAGCAACGGTTCTTATTGCCACCAATGACTTATATCACCCTCTGGGTGGACATTGCACTCTCCGGTCTCAGTCACTCAGTCTGAGCCCATCCACAACCTAGTTTCTTGCGCTGCAAATACTTTGTTTTTTGTTCTGGATACAGACAGGGCATGAATTTACATATTTCCTGCAAAAGTCCTCCAACTTAGGCCACCAGAAAGTATGCTACACCAGTTCTGTGGTCTTGTGAATGCCGAAGTGACCTGCCACTGGTTGGTCATGCAGGTTCTTTAGCACTTGTACCCGAACATTATCGGCAAGCGAGGGTTAACCCGGCAGCACTGGACTGGTACATGGATGCCTGTTTAATTTGTGACAGGAGATCCGCTTGTAAGAGAAGGAAGCTACCTGCTGGCAGGATGGTATCAGGAACAGAGGAATCCTCGGGCCCATCATACATCCGGGACAAGACATCAGGCTTGATATTCTTTGACCCAGGACGGTATGTAATGTGGAAGTTGAAGCGAGAGAAGAATAAGGCCCATCTGGCTTGACGTGGTCTCAGGCGTCTGGCTGAACGTAAATACTCAAGATTCTTGTGGTCAGTGTAAATAAGAATCGGATGAGTTGCACCTTCCAGAAGATACCTTCACTCCTCTAAGGCAGCTTTGATGGCCAAAAGTTCTCGATCTCCGACGTCATAATTCTTTTCGGCCGGAGAGAGCTTCCGTGAAAAAAATGCCACAGGATGCAGGGTGTCCTTGATTCCCTGCTGCTGGGATATGACTGCTCCCACTGTGATTTTGGAAGCATCAACCCCAAGGACGTAAGACAATGCAGGATCCGGGTGACTCAAAATTGGAGCAGAAGTAAACCGTCTCTTAAGGGTTTCAAAAGCATCTTGGGCCTCAGAGTTCCAGCAGAAATGGGAGCTTTGCTTGGTCAGTCGCGTTATAGGGGAGATGATGGGGGAAAACCCTTTGATGAATTTCCTATAGAAATTTGCAAACCCCAAAAAGCGCTGTACTCCCTTCTTGTCTGTGGGTACTGGCCAGTCGATCACAGCAAAGACCTTCTGTGGGTCCATCTCTATCCCTGTAGGAGATATAGTCAGGCCCAGAAATTGGATACTCCTCTTTTCAAATTCACATTTCTCTGGCTTGGCAAACAGTCTGTGTCGGCGGAGTCTCTCCAGCACTTGCTTGACATGGCCGTGATGCTGATCAAGGGATCCAGAGAAAATCAGGATGTCGTCCAGGTATGCAATCACGAAAATGTCCAAAAAGTCCCTGAACACATCATTAATGAAGTGCTGGAAGGTGGCAGGTGCATTAAAAGTCCAAAGGGCATTACTAGATATTCGTAATGTCCAAACCTGGTGCGAAAAGCAGTTTTCCATTCATCCCCCTCTCTGATGCGCTCCAGATTGTAAGCCCCTCTCAAGTCCAGTTTAGTGAAGATGCAGGCAGATCTCAATCTCTGGAATAGTTCAGTCATCAAAGGCAGGGGGTAACGGTTCTTAATCGTGATCTTATTCAGTTCTCTATAGTCCACACATGGCCTAAGTGACTGATCTTTCTTAGTGACAAAGAATAATCCTGCTCTGGCAGGGGACTTGGAAGAACGAATGAATCCTTTCTCAAGATTTTTGTCAATATAGTCCTTTAAAGCCTCTTGCTCCCGTTCGGCTAGTGGAAAGATATGTCCAAACGGGACCTCAGCTCCGGGAAGGAGATCAATCGAACAGTCATAAGGCCAATGAGGGGGAAGCGTGTCTGCCCCTTGCTTGCTGAACACATCCAGGAACGGGTGGTACGATTCAGGTACTGACTGCCGAATCTCTGGGTCCATGTTGAGGCATAATAGAGCCGGAGGGGTGACAATAGTGCTGGAGGTGCAATAGGAGGAAGAGAACTTAACTTTACCAGTAGTCCAATTTGTGGATCATGATCTTGGAGCCATGGAAGCCCCAAAATGACTAGAAAGAGTGGAGAGGAGATGGCATCCAAGCTTAACAGTTCCATATGATGTGCAGATCTGGCAGGCAACAAAGGGGTCTCCTGGGTGACCAGTCAGGACTTGATATGGGACCCGTCAGCAAGATAGACTGAAAGGCCATGCGTTTTGGGCTGCAGGGGGATGCTGTGTTGCTGGGCAAACTGGAGATCAATAAAGCAACTGCATGCTCCGAAGTCAATGATGGCGCTGACTAGGAGGGTTCTTCCCGGCAGCTGGAACAAGAGGGGTAGAGTGACGTGAGTGACATTGGCAGACAGGGTGGACAGGCTGGTAGGAATAAGAGGTGCGGACTTACGGGTCTTGGCGGGGCAATTGCGAACATAATGTCCCATCTCTCCGCAGCACAGGCACATATTATTCTGCCGGCGCCGGAGTCGCTCTTCACGTGTCAGCGAGGGTCGCATCAATCCCAATTGCATGGGTTCAGGTTCCAGAATGTTAGGAACCAACATGGTGGGAGCTGGACTGGAGGAGGTGTGAATAGGAACTCTGGGCAGTATCCAGGTAGGCTTGTGATATTGTGCAGCTCTCTCGGCTCTTCGCTCGCGGAGCCGTCAATCAATTTGAATGGACAGGGTAATCAGTCCTTCCAGAGTGTTAGGGGTTCCCACTCTAGCAAGCTCATCTTTAAGTCCATCAGAGAGTCCCATGCGAAACTGGTGTCACAGAGCTGCATCATTCCATTGGGTGTCTGCGCTCCAGCGTCTGAAGTCTGTATCATAGTCCTCGGCCGCTCTGCGGCCTTGCTGGAGCACATGCAGGGCAGCTTCTGTGGTGGTGGTACGCTGCGAATCGTCATACAGCTGAGTCATGGCATCAAAGAATGCCGACAGGGTCTGCACTTGTGCGTGATTCTCCTCCAACAGCCTGTGGGCTCAGGATTATGGTTCTCCCTGAAGCAGGGTGATGACATACCCTACTTTGGTCACCTCCAGGGAAAAAGTCAGTGGTTGCAGGCCAAAAAACAACTGGCAGGCATTCCGAAAAGCAGGAAACTTGCCTGGACCAGAGAATCTTTCAGGCGTTGGGACCCTGGGCCCTGGGCTCAGGTGACAGCATGACCACAGAAGGACTGGCACTGGCCTGAGTGGAGACGGCTGGAGCTGCAGAGGTGGATGCCATGCTGGGAGCAGGTGAAGGCATCTGGACTTGTGCCTCCAGTCTGGTGTAGCCTTCCTGCAAGGACATGATGGCTTGAGTAAGTGCAGCAAGGTGCTGGCAGATCTCCTCCATGGAAGTGGTTTCTCCCGCAGGCTCAGACATGGCTGTTTGATACTGTAATGAGGACCATGTACCTGATAGTTGAGCCTGTCTCTTGTAGAAGGAGACCTCTCATACAGCCCTGGCTCAGAGCCCACTGGAGTGGGGACAGTGGTCTCCTGAGCACAGCGAGGTAGGAGTGCCTCTAGTCAGCAGCTGTAGACTGGATGCTGGAAGCAGAGCCTGGAACACTGGGTAGCAGACAGGCTGGAATAGGAACAACAGCAGACGATCAGCAATCACAGTAGCTGGATGCAGGCAGGCTGGAACACTGAACAGCGGACAGCTGGAACAGCAGCAGCAAATCAGCAATCACAGTAGCTGGATACAGGTAGGCAGAAGAGGCATGAGACAAGCCGGGTCGAGCACGGATCAGCAAGCAGGCAGAATCAGCAGACAAGGGATTGTCGGAGAACAGGCCGGGTTCAGTAACAGGTGTCAGGCTGGTAGAAGAAGCATTGTCAAACAAGCTGGGTCAGGATTAGAGAAGGTAGAATGGTCTAGGCAAGCCGGGTCGAGCAGGTAGTTGATCAGGTAGCAGATAAAAGATAGCAGGTATCAGGAACGGACTAGCTGCAGATCAAACAGCACTGCAGCCAAAGTCTGACTTCCTGTTAAAGACCCATGTGATGTGCTGACAGAGATGCTGGGTCCTAGTGCCCTCCTTCTCTGACGGATTCTGGGTCTTAGAGTCCTCCTGCTCTTGGTGTCCTGACAACATCCCTGCACATGCGTACATGTGCGCGCTTCAGAGCGGTCGTGGGAACCTTCGTTTGAATCCATGCGCGAGCGCGATGCTCATCTGGATCCCTGACAGTGGGACTAGTAGTTCGTCCAGCCAGCATCCTTGAGTTGGAAAGTTAAAACGGGACTATACATCCCAGAATGCCGGAGTCCACAGGTAGGGGCTGCTGGAAGAGATAATAAAAGGCTAGGCCAGCCCAGGTGCTCTCTTCTTCCTGGGCCTGGCGGTGTGCACCTCTCCTCACTATAGGGAGAGAAAAACCGTTGTGGCCTACCTCGAAGGGATCCGGTGCCTTCGGTCAGGAAGAGGACGTTGCGCCATCTCATCCAGCATAATCATCAATAATCATGATTATTGATGCAGCAGGTTCACCAGTGCAGCCATCGCTCCAGAGGGTCTGACATTTGCAGCCATTTGCAGCCATCACTCCAGAGGGTCTTGAGTTTCTCCATTTGGTGCGAGGGCTGTTGCCCATTGCTCCAGTCCCATTTTTCTCGCTCTAATACCTGTTTGAACACTGTGTATATACACCTTGCTCCTGGAAACATCTTAACATTTCTCAAAGACACTGTACACAGACACCTTTACTCTAACATACTAGAGGAATACCCCCTTTACCAGTTTGGCTGTTTTGCTTACTTGAATTCACTGACTCATACATAGGATACAAACTTGAAAGAGCTCCAACTGCCGGTGAAGATAAAGCAGGCCTGCCTACTGGACATTGCTGTTACCATTCTTATAAGGTCCCGGGTTTTCACTTATACCATTCCAACTTTCTCCTTGGAGTGATTATAGTGTATATAATGGGATCCTCATCTTTAGCTTGGGATCACCTCTTCTTATTATCCTAACCTGGGTAATCACATTGTAAGGATCCTCTTTGGAGTATATGCCTTATATAATGTGCTGTGTCTACCTTACTTTTGTTCAGTACATTGTTTAAACTGTCTTTCAGGGGGAGTTCTACATCTGAGCCTGAGCAAGTTTTAAGCAATCGGATGTTCATAATTCTTCTAGTATATAATCCTTTGGTTTCAGTAAAACCCAAGATTGAGTTATTCTAACCTGTGTCATAGTGTCTGATTAAAGTGCACCTAATACCATGTCTGAACCAAGAGTGTCAAGGGGGGATGGAGAGTCAAAGGGGTGGGGGTGGTGCAGAGGAACCAGAAATTCTAGACAGTCCCCTCGGGCGGCGCTACACCTATTTTTAATCTGCTTCAGTCCAGTCACATGATCCACTAGTTCTGTGTGAGGTAGTTGATTAGTATATCCCTTTTTGGATTAGTGGAATTATAATATTGTTTCCTATTCTTACGAGGATTAGGATTATATTTTTGGTTTATTGATAATTTTTGTCTACTGGTGTCTGGTCCCTGTAAACAAGTAAGGCTGTAGTGATGCTGCCCCCTTGATATGATTGCCGAGAGGTGAATCGATCGCGCAGACCCGGAAGGATTTTTGTCATCACTTCCTGTCTACTAATAGCTTCCGAGGTCTATCAAGCTGTTCCCGTCTGACGTCACTTCCGGGAGGCGACGCGGATGCGGAAACGGACCAATGACGATTTGGAGCGGTACAGACGTTCCTCGTTTGGGACCCACTCAGTAATTGTGGTTTGTGTATGACCTTTATGTTTTGAGCCTGTTGATTGGCCGAGAGATAAGTGTCTTTCTTTGCAGACGCCGGAGGTGACGTCTTACCTACGAACTGTATGGTGTGACTTGAGTTCTCCGCCCATCCCGGCCCTGACCAATGATGAGCTGAGACTCATCGGTCGAGAGTGAGGCTTGCAACTCACGCCGGGGGAGGGACGGGGGCAGAGTTCTAAATTTGTTTAATCTCTGTTATTTATAAATATAGCGCGATGAGAGTAGGTCGCCCATACCCCTGTTGAAGTCCTGGTGGACGAAAAGTGTCGGGTGAGGCAGACCTGCTTGTTCTGGCATCGTGCTTTTTAATAGATTTGGAATTCCATATCGTTTTTATTCTACTTGTTTCATGTAAGTGCAATTCTTCTAAATAAATCGTCACTGGTTTACAGTATTACACTATGTGGCCATTTATATATTCTTACTGAGGTACATTGTGACTGCATCTGGAGGTTATACTCTGGCATCGGTGTTCCTTCTTCGGTGCCCTATAAGACTCTGGATATACCATAATTTGTGGAAGTACCATCCGTGGGGGATTGATGTCCATCTAGACTTCCCTGGATGTGGCCTGATCTTGGTACCACCAAGTATTTTCAAGCGTGCAGAATCACGTATTCTGGTAAGAGTACCCTATCTAAACGGTGGAGGCGTAAGGTGCACGTGGGTGATTCATGAAGAATTGAAGGCCAATTGTATATATATATAATTACACGTAGTGGAAGATATTCTTCATTTTTCCATTTGATTTAATTTCACATACATATACGGACTAATTTACTGAGGACATTTTTCCGGATTCTTATTGTCTCTTATGGACATAATGTATTCACAATTTTAAGCGCTACACATTTTGGTCAATATCATGTTTACAATTTAGGGAGGTTGTGGTGTTAGCTGCTTTATTTTCACTTTCATTTGATTTTTCACTTGAGTTAGGTTAGCGCAATACTTTTATCTCCTTTCTAGCGCCCAATAAAGACTGAGAATTCTGGTAGTCATGATTTTCCCTATAGGCTCCAATGGCCCTCTAATTGTTTGCTCTCCCCTGCAGCCACAGCTGGCTGACACAGGAGAGCAGGAGCTGCAGAAGCATGTAACTGGAGCAGATTAAAAATAGGTAAGTACAATCAACCTTTCTTTATACAGGTTAGGCAGGATAGGTAGAAGTAGAGGGAGGAAACATTTTTAAGAATAGCTAGACTTAAAGAGGAGGTCTGCTGCCCCTTTAAAAATTAAAAGTCAGCAGCTACACATACAGTACACTTACCTGTCCTGGAGTCCAGCGATGTCGGCACCGTCACCAATCTTCGGATCGGCTGGTCGAGTGCTGCCGCCTCCATTGAGGGTAAGGGAACCTACTGCGCATGCGCGAGCCACCGCTGCGTATTCTCACTGGCCCGGCAACGGAGGAGGAGGAAGCTGGCCTCCTGTCATCAGCGGCCGAGGCCATGCCCCAGGCTCCCGGATGTGGGGAAAAGGACACCTGTCAAAAACCGCTATCCTCTCTCCCCTATCCCCTGAATTGTGCCAAATGTGACACCTGAGGGGGGGAGGAGTCCGACGAGCGGAAGTTCCACTTTTGGGTGGAACTCTGCTTTAAGCCGGCCATACATGGATCAAAATTCAGCAGGGACAGGCTGAGGTTCAATGCATGTATGGGTGGTCTGATTGTACCCCCTCAATCGTCTTGGGTACAATCAGCCTGTAGTTTATTTTTATGCACTCAAATACTACTGGCGGCTATAGCCACTAGCAGTAATCATTGTGTTCTGCCGACAGTGCTCGGCATGTATCTGCACATTCATCAGTTCCTTATGACTAGGGACAGTTGTCTGACCTTGGATGCAATCTTTCTCCATCCCAATTGCTCATCTGAAAAAAAATGATTGCTGTATACTGTATTATGACATATCAAGGCTTTAGATATACAGTACAATGATCAGCTATAACTTTATGATCACCCACCTATGATTGAGTAGGCCCCCCTTTTCCCTCCAAAACAGCCTTGACCCGTCTAGACCTGGATGCCATGCCACTAAACTAGTTGTGTTCCTCAGACAATTCTTGAACCATTTTTTCAGTGTGCCAGGGCATTATTCTGATAAAAGAGGTCACTACTATCAGGGAATACTGTTTCCATGAAGGGGTGTACTTGATCAGCAACAATGTTTAGGTAGGTGGTACATGTCATGTAACATCCACATGAATGGCAGAACCCAAGGTTTCCCAGCAGAACATTGCCCAAAGCATCACGCTACCTCCGCTGGCTTGTTTTCTTCCCAAAGTGCATCCTGGTGCCAACTCTTCCCCAGTTAAGTGACGCACATGCACCCGGCTATGCACATGATAGAAAAAAAAATGTGATTCATCAGACCAGGCCACTTTATTCCATTGGCCTGTGATCCAGTTGTTTTGGTCACATGTCCATTGTAGGTGCTTTTGGCTGTGGACACAGGTCAGCATGGGCACCCTGACTGGTCTGCAGCTACATACACAACCAACTGCAATGCCCATTTTTATTACTTTTAACACATCAACTTCATGGACAACATGTTTACTTGCTGCCTAATATATCCCACCCACTTTCAGATGCTGTTGTAACAAGATAATCAATGGTAATCACTGGCTGAAGGAAATAGCATGAAAACTGTTGTACAGCTTTCATGAATTTGGCCCAGGACATTCTAATACATCCATAACACAAAAACGTGTTGCAAATGCTCTGTTGAATCACCCCTATAGTCTGTTTTTTCCTTCCACCATCATAGCTTCAGCCAGTGGTGGCACGTCCATAGGAGGCACCGCCCCTCCCCCCACCATAGTTAATAAAAAAAAAATTGGCCCTTTAAATGTGTACGGGCGCCAGACACACAGCTGTTTATGGGAAGCGTGATGTCTGCGCAATCACATGATTGCAGCTAAGACGCTTCATTGGCTTTTTTTGGAGTGTCTTCAGGGAGCAGAGCGATGCGATCCGAACACTCCCATTCTATGATTATTCCGTCTGTGGGTTTTTTGATTGGCACGGTCCGTAGGACGTGGGCGGTGCACGTCCTATGGACCTGGCAGTGGATAGAACACAAGACCTGAACGGCTCCTCCTCTTTGTTATTTGGCCATACCGGTAAAAACCGGCGTCGTTCATGACTAAATGGGAAGATGTGTGACCCATCACCCACCACTCTGTGATGTGAGACAGGGAGCGGATCACAGTGATGCCGTGCATGCTGGCAGCGTGGAGCCCAGCACTGAGCGTGGTGTAGCAAGAGGCTGAAGGTGAGTGCGGGGATCGAAGTGCAGCCTGTCCAGCCAGGGGGATGGAGGCTTCCCTGGAGGTGAAAATAATGTGCATGAAGCCTTCCCACTGCATGACCAATGACAGATCATCCTGGTCAGACTGGCTACAAGTGATATCAGGACATGATTGCAGAGAGAGAGGCTGGTGTCCAGACCCGGGAACTCAGCACAGGGATGGTGGGAACACTTCATAATGGCCCCAGCAGCCAGCAGGTGTACAGACCTGGGAACTCAGCACAGGGATGTGGAAACCTCTCATAATAGGTACAGTGAGGCTGTATTTGACTGGCACAGTGAGGCTGCAACTGATGGGCACAGTGAGGATGCATATGTTGAGCACAGTGACACTGAAATTGATGGGCACAGTGAGGCTATATTTGACGGGCACAGTGAGGCAGCATTTGATGGGTACAGTGATGCTGAAATTGGTACAGTTAGGCTGCAATTGATGGGCACAGCGAGGCTGCAATTGATGTACACAGTGAGGCTGCATATGATGTGCACTGTGAGGCTGCAATTCACAGGCACTGTGAAGCTGCATATGATGTGCACAGTGAGGCTGCAATTGATGGGCACAGTGAGGCTGCATTTGATGGGCACAGTGAGGCTGCATATGCTGGGTACAGTGGGGCTGCATTTCATGGGCACAGTGAGTCTGCATTGATGGCCACAGTGAGGCTGCATATGATGTGCACAGTGAGGCTGCATTTGATGGGCACAGTGAGGCTGCATTTGATGTGCACAGTGAGGCTGCATTTGATGGGCACAGTGAGGTTGCTATTGATGGGCACAGTGAGGCTGCATTTGAAGGGCACGGTGAGGCTGCAATTGATTTTAATTTTTTTGATCTAATGCATTCTTTAACAGTTGACTTTAACCTTAACATTTTCAATATTTCATCTAACAGTAATGATACATTATCACCTAATAAATGGCTATTTACAGTCCTGCATTACTAATAGTTTAATTTTTCAATTGGTTTGGGGGGGGGGGGGGGGGGGGGGGGGGGGGGGG
>BLSH010484244.1:381628-404766 GCA_018402905.1 Glandirana rugosa | reverse complement strand
GTCCAGACCCGGGAACTCAGCACAGGGATGGTGGGAACACTTCATAATGGCCCCAGCAGCCAGCAGGTGGACAGACCCGGGAACTCAGCACAGTGATGTGGAAACCTCTCATAATGGGTACAGTGAGGCTGTCTTTGACAGGCACAGTGAGGCTGCAACTGATGGGCACAGTGAGGATACATATGTTGAGCACAGTGACACTGAAATTGATGGGCACAGTGAGGCTATATTTGACGGGCACAGCGAGGCAGCATTTGATGGGTACAGTGATGCTGAAATTGGTACAGTGAGGCTGCAATTGATGGGCACAGCGAGGCTGCAATTGATGTACACAGTGAGGCTGCATATGATGTGCACTGTGAGGCTGCAATTCACAGGCACTGTGAAGCTGCATATGATGTGCACAGTGAGGCTGCAATTGATGGGCACAGTGAGGCTGCATTTGATGGGCACAGTGAGGCTGCATATGATGGGCACAGTGGGGCTGCAATTCATGGGCACAGTGAGTCTGCATTGATGGGCACAGTGAGGCTGCATATGATGTGCACAGTGAGGCTGCATTTGATGGGCACAGTGAGGCTGCATTTCATGTGCACAGTGAGGCTGCATTTGATGGGCACAGTGAGGTTGCATTTGAAGGGCACGGTGAGGCTGCAATTGATTTAAATTTTTTTGATCTAATGCATTCTTTAACAGTTGACTTTAACCTTAACATTTTCAATATTTCATCTAACAGTAATGATACATTATCACCTGATAAATGGCTATTTACAGTCCTGCATTACTAATAGTTTAATTTTTCAATTGGTTTGCGCCCCCCCCCCCAAAATAAAAATAATAATTTGAGCACTAGCCGCCACTGGCTTCAGCTGTAGTATTTGCTAATGAGATTAGATTGGCATCTCTTCTCTTGTTTTTAAAATGTCTTTTCCCTTTCCTACAACAGTGGAACCATCATAAAAATCTGTTTAATAGTTAAAACACTTTCATGCTCACAAGTGATGTGCAACTAGTTGAAGACAAGCCAGCTAAGGATCTGTAATTTAGAGGTAGTAGAAGTACTGCTGTGATAAGACTGCATACAGAAGGTGTGCCGCATACTGTATAGGAAACTGAGATGACAAGGATGGCCCCTCTTGTATCTCCAGCCCAAGCACCACTGGAGGTGAAACAGATAGGATAGTACCAAAGGACAGGAGGAACACAAGTACAGATAGATGTTGATAGCGGAACTTTGGGCTGGTGATGCAGACTTGGAAGATCCAGCACAACGTGTGGTCAGGAACAGCACACTGAACCATCTGGGATTAAAGAGGAACTCCGATTATACTGCAGGTCCGGGGGGGGATGGGACCCATCAGAGTTCCCCATGAGCTGATGGCAGAAACACATGGAGATGTCGGGAACAGATACTGAATGCAGCCAGAGCAGACACTCAGTAATAGTGTTGAGACAGAAACATAGTCACAGGGGTATCCAGGGTTAGCAGCAAGGTGTAGAGTCATAAGCAAGATCAGATTTCTGAATGGAACCGAAGTCAGGAACTGGTGGGTAAAAGTATAAGCAGAATCCAAGATCAGGGATAGGCGAGTCAGGACACATATACAGGACACAATCAGAGCATAAGATACAGCTGCAGACCAGTCAGCTCTGACACTGAATCAAGGCATCCTTTAAATATGTCTTCCGTCGCCAACATTGACTGTGGCTGTGCTCTTGCATCTGCATGTATGGGCACTACTGCGTGCATGAGCATGCCCTTATCACATTTTCATGTGCAATACCACACACATGTCTTTCGGCCAGCCGGCTCATAGGAATTTCCTAACAAGGTGGCTGGTGGTCTGTCATTTGTGATGGGAGTATCATGTTGGTAGGTCAACATTACCAGGAGGCCAGCCATCATGCTTGATGTGGATCTACACTCACCGGCTACTTTTATAGGTACACCTTGCTAGTACAGGGTTGGACCCCCTTTTGCCTTAACTCTTCATGGCATATATTCAACAAGGTGTTGGAAACATTCCTCAGAGATTTTGGTCCATATTGACTTGATAGCATCACGCAGTTGCTGCATGATGCAAATCTCCCGTTCCACCACACCCCAAAAATACTCTATTGGATCTATTAAGATCTGGAAACTATGGAGGCCATTGGAGTACAGTGAACACATTGTCATATACAAGAAACCAGTTTGAGATGATTTGAGCTTTGTGACATGGTGCATTATCCTGCTGGTAGTAGCCATCAGGAGATGGGTACACTGTAGTCATAAAGGTTGGACATGGTCAGCAACAATACTCAGCACACTTGCAACTGGGCCCTGGAGTTCTGCCACTGTGGGGGCCCTGCCTGCCCGCTCGTTCCCACACTGTGGAGGGCCCTTCCTGCCCAATCGTTCCTCCACTGTGGAGGGCCCTTCCTGCTTGCTCATTCCTCCCCTGCCGGGTGCCCTACCCGCTTGTCCCGCCACTGTGGGGGGCCATGCCTGCCTGGGAAGGCTCACCCATGGTGGGTGCTAAATGCCCGCTGCCATCTATTGCTGCAGTTGCATAATCTGACATCAGGAGGCGGAGCAGAATGGAGCAGTGAGTCAGCTGACGAGCTGACTGCCAGTAGAGTGAAGGGGAGGAGCTCTCTGCTCTGCATGGAGACCCCATGTCCAGGAGAAATTAGTTTTTGAGATACTCAGACCAGCCCGTCTGGCACCAACAACCATGCTATATTCAAAGTCACTTAAATCCCCTTTCTTCTCCATTCTAATGCTTGGTTTGAACTTCAGCAAGTCATCTTCACCACATCCAGATGCCTAAATGCATTGAGTTGCTGCCATGTGTGTGGCTGATTAGCAATTTGTGTTACCAAGCAATTGAACAGGTGTACCTAATAAAGTTGCCGGTGAATGTACAACACTGGATGACATGCTGGTAGGCATTGTTTATCCCATCGCAAGTCACAGATTCTCGGCAGGCTTCTGTATGTAAGTAGGCCAGGGATTCTGGGTGATGTCTTTAACCAAATATGGTCATGGCTAGTGATGGTTGGATTTGATTCATGGACACCTTAGGCAAACATGTTCAAATATCTGCAGATTGCAACAAATTTAATGCAGGTATTTTCCCAATAGGCTGCAAGCGTGGAACCGCTTAAAGACCCCAGGGGGCCTGCCAGTGCACATGTGCAAAGCAACATACTGTATACAGTATATATGCAGATGAGCCTGCCCGTTCTGCCCACCTACAGTAAAAGTACTGTGGGCAGGTGGCCCAGGCAGGCTCAGCAATGTCTATATACGTTGCTTAGCTCATGCGCACTGGTGGGCCCTCTGGGGTACATAGAGCGTTGCTCCTGTAACCGAGGTGTCCACTGGACACAACTGTGCTTTCTGTAGTGATGCTGTGATTGACCCACAGGTAACACATGGTACCTGGGCCATTCAAAGCACCCTGTACCGTGTGATTAGCTGTAGCCAATCACAGCATGTCAACAGAAAGCAAGCAGTCATGAATAGAAACCGATTCATGACAGTTCAAACAATTGCTTTCACAGTAAAAAAAAAAATCATTGATCACCTCCCAGAGTAGTACACTGAACTACTCTGATGAAAGTATGTAAAGAAAAATAGTAAAAGAAGAGAAAAAAATGTTAAAAAGTTTTTTTAAAAAAATTGAATGAAAAATTATTTAATTATTATTATTATTATTTTTTTAATATGCATACTGTTACCAGTCAGTATCCCTGATCACTGCCACACCTACACTTAGGCTACTTTCACACTGGGGCGGTGGGGGCAGTAGCAGTAAAGTGCCGATAGTTTTAGCTGCGTTTTACCGCTGTTATAGTGGCGCCAGAAGGGGTTAAAAAGGAGTTAAAAGTGCCCGCTTAGCGCTGCTTTCAAATCGCTTTTAAGACGCTTTGAAAGCAGCGCCCATTCATTTTAAAGTCAGGGGTGGTGGAGGAGCGGTGTATACACCACTCCCGTGCCACCTCAAAGATGCTGCTTGCAGGTCTTTTTTTTCCTGTGCTGAGCTCGGGCTTTCACACTGGGGAGACAGGAGAGGCATTTTTCAGGCGCTTTACAGGCGCTATTTTTATTCTGATGCTGTGCTGCTCTGATGACATTATGTAAAAAAAAAAATATTTAATTTCTTCATTTTCCAAAAAATTGTGACAAAAATAACAACTTCAAAAAACTCCAAACTTGGACGTTTGCCTTTACACACACATGGACTTCCCAGTCTTAGTCCGTAGGGTTCAATATTGAGTTGGCCCACCCTTTACATCTATAACAGCTTCAACTCTTCTGGGAAGTCTGTCCACAAGGTTTTGGAGTGTGTCTATGGGAATGTTTTTTTTTTCCACCTCAGTTTTTCGCCTGTTCTCGTATTTTCATTCTGATTTTATCAATCAAATACTGGTTACGGTACTTCTCATCATTTGTGGAAAAGAAAAACTTTTTATTTATAACAAAGAAAGTATATTCCCCTTTCCCTAATTTCTACCATTCCCATCTCTAATACCTACTCACTACCATTCTTCCCTGAACCAGGCTTGAATGACAAACAATCTTGCATATGCTTGCTCAGTCTCCTTCCACTCTGCACATTCGTACTTCACCTTCACCTCCTTCCTGCTTGGGCACTCTGTTTACTTTGTGTGTTTCTATGTCCCTCTTTTCCATTGCTACCTTCCACCTCTCCCTCTTCCCCCAGCCATACTATTTATCCATTGCTTCCATCTGTCACAATGCTGTTCACCTCTTCCTCTCTTCTTCTGTATATGCTCTTCATTTACTATCATTTTATCTACTTCTTTGACCCAGTTTTCTGGTGATGGGGGGTTTACTGCTACCCAGTTTTTAGCAATTAATTTTCGTGCTAGAAATAGACACCTAATTATTGGTATTTGCTTTTTGTATGACATCTTTTCTTTTGCAATATAGCCCATTATACACAGTTTTGGAGTTTTCTCCAACTCAATCTCGAAGACTTCATTTATTGTTTCCATTATTACCATCCAATATCGATGGAGTTTGGGGCATCTCCACAACATGTGTATAAGGTTACTGTTCTCCTCCCCACATCTGGGGCATTTTGAGTCAGGTCTATGGCCAATTCTAAATAGCTTTAATGGTGTATAATAGGCCCTGTGTACCAGCATCAGGTGCGAGATTCTCTGGGATGGGGACATAGACACTTTTGGGCATAGCTCTAGGATCCTTATCCATTGTTCTTCTGTTATTCCCTCCACGTCTCGGTCCCACTTCTCCCGACATGCTTGTTCCTTGCTTACATTCCTTATGCCCTCCCTCAGCTGTCTATAGATTCCTGTTATAACCCCTTTTGCTCGTGTTTCATTTATTAAGTTAGTCAGTTTATTTAACTCACCCCATTCTGAACTATCTCTTTTAAACTGCCTCTCCAGTGCACGTTTTAATTGCATATATGTGTAGAAGGACTTATTGGTTATCCCATACTCCTCTATTAGTTCGTGGAATGATTTTATATTGTCCACCTTATACATCTGGGCAAGCCTCTGTATTCCTTGATTTGTCCATTCTTTATTACATTCTATTTTTAATGTTTCTTGTATATTATTATTGTCCCAGATTGGGGAAAAAATTGTATGACCATGATACCCCAGTAGTTTCTTTATTTCCTCCCAGACCTTAATAATCAGTTTACGGGTGGGGATCTCATGTGGGTTTTGCCCAGCTTCCAATACTTCTATTCCATATCTATGTTTCATTTCATCCTTTATTAATTTCATATTTGTATCTCCGCCCTCCGTGGTGTTACAGCCTCTCAAATGCACCGCCTGAGTTGCCAAAAAATAACTCCACGGATGCGGGATCGCCAATCCTCCTCTACACCTTGGACGCTGCAATACATCTATGGGAATGTTTGACCATTCTTCCAGAAGCGCATTTGTGAGGCCAGGCACTGATGTTGGACGAGAAGGCCTGGCTCGCAGTCTCCGCTCTAATTCATTCCAAAGGTTATCCCAAACTGTTCCCACAAAGTTGGGAGCATGAAATACTTCAAAATGTCTTGGTATGCTGACGCCTTATGAGTTCCCCTCCACCAAATGATTTGGACCAGTGCACAAAGCAAGGTCCATAAAGACATGGATAAGTGAGTTTGGGGTGGAGGAACTTGACTGGTCCCAGCATAACCTCTTTAGGCTCTGCCAGCCCGCCCGGCTGCAGCAGCCCTTCTCACTAGCCCTCCTGTAAGGAAGCTGCTGAGTACCTATGAGCCCCAGCTCTGTTCCTGTTATCCAGTTCCTGTGATCCTTCCTGTTTCCTGTAAAGACCCGGCTTGTCCTGACCTGCTGTTATCTGCCTGCACCAACCCCCGGCTATCCTCGGCCATCCGATTGTCTGACCCCTCTGTACTTCTGCTGCCAGCCCGGTTACGAACTTTGCTTGGACTTGACCATTCTTCTGCCTGATCCCTTGTACCGCACCGCCAGCCAGTTTCTGACCCAGCCTGTACCACCTCTCTTCTGACCTGCACGACTGCTTGAGATCTCACATCATCATCAGTGACCATCCAGCCCTCATGCCATCCTGCACTCTCGGACCACCTGTCTGCTCTATCAGGGGTCCCTGAATCAGGTGTGCAAGAGTGGTTGTTCCCTGCACAAGCCAGACTCCACCACCAGGTGCGTGACAATAACGGACAGCCATGTCCGAGTCTACGCAGGGAACACCCTCTGCTATGGAGGAACTGTGTGTCCACTTGGCTGGGCTCACGCAAGCGGCGAAAAATCTTCAAGAAGGCTATACCTGGCTGGAGGAACAAGTGCGTGAGCTTTCCGTCCCGCCGCACCTGGAGGGGGAACTGCATCTGCCCGCACCATTGTGGCCCTGCCATCAGAGCCTAAAGTCCCCCTTCCTGACAAGTTTGGGGGGGATTGTAGCAAATTCAGGGCGTTTCGCAACTCCTTTGAGCTTTACGTCAACCTGCAGCCCAGCACCTTCTCCTTGGAAACCACGAAGGTGGGGCTTGTGATTTCATTGCTGCACTGAGAACCTCAGTCCTGGACTCATCGGCTCTGGGAACAGAGAGCACCTAAAGTGGCCCCCCTGAATGCATTTTTTGACGCTATGGCCAGATTATACTAGGACCCCACCTCACGGCCACTGCAGAAGCTGCCTTGCATGCCCTACAACAGGAAATGATGCGGCACTCTGCTACCAGTTCTGCCCTTCTTCTACCCACGTCGGGGTACCCACAAGATGTAATACAAACAAAGAGTTTAACCGCTCCAGGTGAGGCTGGTTTGTATTACTTTCCTTGGGTGCACGTCCAGCCTGTGAACTGCATCAATGGTGAAGGGGAAAAGAGGTTGACAGCACTCCAGGTGTGCGATAAAACATCCAGTCTGTATTTGAATAGCTTGACGCGTTTCGCAAAATTAAATTTGCTTAATCATAATCTGACATAGACCAGTACTAGCTGAAGTCTAAAAGTGCCAATTGATTTAATTAATTAATCCCAAACTCATGTGTGTTGTTGGCTGCTCAGGAAAAAACACACATCCTATCCAAACACCACATAAATAATGTCCTGGTATAAAAACCCTAACTACCTCATAAAAAAAAAAGAAAAAAAGTTTTTTTGCAGAAAAAAATGTGTGTATGAGCAATGACTCCACCAAACAATCACACAAAAGGAGTGACTAAAAACATATGAATAGAGAGATACTGCCCGTGTGTGAATGGACAGACTAGGAGACATACCGTCCACACACACTCCAATACGGGAACAATATGATCTCTCTCAATTGTCTGGGTATGCATGGCTTAACTGTCCAAAAAATACCTAAATATATATAGAAGCATGTACCACAAACATGAGTATGAGTGAACATACACAAAAGTGTAACATGTATAATAATAAAAATATTGGTAAATTCATAATCGGTATGAAAAATACCAGTAAATGCACAAAAAATGCACAAAACCCATTCAGTACACATCCCGTAGCATACTTCTCCCGTAAACTTCCGGCTCCAGAGAAGAATTATGATGTGGGGGACAGGGAGTTGCTCACCATTAAGTCAGCACTTGAGGAGTGGCGCTATCTACTCGAAGGAGTCCAGAACCCCACCCTGATCTATACAGATCATAAAAATCTGGAGTATTTCAGGACTGCCAAAAGACTTAAGCCCCATCAAGCCCACTGGCCACTCTTCTTCTCCAGGTTTCAATTTATCTCACGTACAGGCCAGGGTCGAAGAACGTCAAGCCTGACGCCCTATCCCATATGTTCTCTGAACCCGGAACATCTGCCTCTCCGGACACTATCCTCCAGCCTAGAAATTTCCTGCTGTCCCAAGATGACCTGCTTTCACAGATCCGGAGAACTTCTGCCTGCTCTTCTGGACTATCTAATCAGGGGCTGACTTGGAAAGATGGTCTCTGGTGGCACAATAACCAAATCATCATGCCAAAGGAACAGCGCCCTGCTATCCTGAAATTTTGTCATGACCACAAGCTAGCTGGACACTTTGTCACACGGAAAACCACAGAACTTGTGGCCATTAGTCGGTGAGGACTGTCAGTCATATGTTAGTTCTTGTCTGTCTGTGCCAGGAACAAGACAGACAAAAGCAAGGCTTGGGGGTTGTTGAAACCACTCCCTATACCTGAATGGCCTTGGTCGAAGATATCCATGGACTTTATAGTGGAGTTGCCTCTAGCCAATGGGTACACCACAATCTTTGTAGTCGTAGATCGGATAACCAAGATGGCACATTTTCTCCCGATGAAGGGCACCCCTACTGCAAGAGAAACTGCAGAAATCTTTGTCAAAGAGATTGTTCGGTTACATGGTATTCCCGACAACATAGTGTCTGATTGGGGAGTCCAATTTACATCACAGTTCTGGAGAGCCCTCTGTTCTGCTCTGGAAATCGATCTCTCGTTCTCCTCGGCCTATCACCCACAGACCAACGACCAAACCGAGAGGACAAATCAGACCCTGGAGCAATATCTCCACTGCTTCTCATCCTTTTCACAAAATGACTGGGGCACGCTGTTGCTATTGGCAGAATTTGCCTACATCATCTCCATTCACCCCGCGACTAAACAGTCGCCATTCTGGTCCAATTATGGCT
Source organism: Glandirana rugosa (assembly GCA_018402905.1). NCBI lineage: Eukaryota > Metazoa > Chordata > Amphibia > Anura > Ranidae > Glandirana > Glandirana rugosa. The sequence goes on along the minus strand of BLSH010484244.1, from coordinate 395,640 downwards.
TTCATCCCACAGTACTCCCTAGCTTGCCAAGTGAAGCTATGGTACCAGCAGTACATGGAACTACCCAATTCTTCAACACCAATTGTAAACTACTGCAGGAAACGCTTGCTAAGACTCAAGAACAGAGCAAAGCCATTTATGATAAAAGGAAGCGCGGCGAACTGGATCTCCAGCCAGGTAACCAAGTTTGGCTATCCACAAGGAATTTAAGACTGGCCTGCCCATCCAAGAAGCTGGGTCCAAGATTTATCGGCGCCTTTCCGGTAAAAAGAAGGATCAACCAGGTCACATACGAACTCGAGCTTCCATCATCCTTGCGGATATATCCGGTATTCCACGTCACCTTGCTGAAGCCGGTGACCCCGAATTCCTTCCCAAGTAGAGCAATTGCTCCTCCTGCTCCTGTTTTGATTGATGGGGAAGAGGAATTCAAAGTCGAGTCGGTACTGGACTGCAGGAAGAGGGGCGGCGGGATCCAGTATCTTGTGAAATGGAGGGGGTATGGCCCCGAGGAGAGCTCTTGGGAGCCCGAAGCCAACCTTCATGCGGACGAATGTATTCAAGCATTCAAGGATAGTAATCCTTCCAGAATGGCCAAGTTGGGCAACCGGAGGCTGCCCCTTGGGGGGGGGGTAATGTAAGGAAGCTGTTGTGGCCCCTGGAAAGCCTGTGCGTGTTCGCTCGTGCCTGTGCGTGTGTGCGCACACGTATGTGCCGGCATTGGCGCCAAATGGCTGTAGCCAGTGCTGTCTGTTCTACAGAGTCTGAGTACCTGTGAGCCCCAGCTCTGTTCCTGTTATCCAGTTCCTGTGATCCTTCCTGTTTCCTGTAAAGATCCGGCTTGTCCTGACCTGCTGTTATCCGCCTGCACCGACCCCCGGCTATCCTCGACCATCCGATTGTCTGACCCCTCTGTACTTCTGCTGCCAGCCCGGTTACGAACTTTGCTTGGACTTCTTCTGCCTGATCCCTTGTACCGCACCGCCAGTCAGTTGCCAACCCAGCCTGTACCACCTCTCTTCTGACCTGCACGACTGCTTGAGATCTCACATCATCATCAGTGACCATCCAGCCCTCGTGCCATCCTGCACCTGTCTGCTCTATCAGGGGTCACTGAATCAGGTGCGCAAGAGTGGTTGTTCCCTGCACAAGCCAGACTCCACCACCAGGTGCGTGACACCTCCCGGCTACATCCCACAGTCCTCCTAGACTACACACTCACCAGCCCACCTGGCTGACTTCTGGAGACCTCCTGGATGTGCTCGCTGGCTCCTGCTGCTCACTCCTCACTCTTGTTACTGTGCCTCTGTACAAAACTCCTCCATGTGCTTTAAGAGGCTCCCTCCAGCACCCGAGCCCCAGGCCCGAGGTCACCCTCTCAGACTAAGGGGTTACCCTCAAGGGTCACCGACAGCCTCCTCAGCACTCCATCTCCAGCTTCCACCCAAACTCCACTGCCACTACTGGCCTGACCCTGAGTATTTAAGGTGATTGTAAAGGCTTGTTTTTTTTCCTATATGATAACAAACATGCTATACTTACCTTCTCTGTTGCAGTGGATTTGCACAGAGCAGTCTGGATCCTCTTCTCAGGTCCCTCTTCACTGCTCTTGGCTCCTCCCTCCTGTTCAGTGCCCCCACAGCAAGCAGCTTGCTATGGGGACACCCTAGCTAAGTCACTGCTCCCTGTGTTCATTCAGACATAAAGCCCTGACCTGGCCCAGCCCCCTCACTCCCCTGCTTGGCTAGCTGACTTTGATTGACAGCAGCGGGAGCCAGTGGAGCCGCTACTGTGTCTTAGGCAATCAGGAGAAAGAATCTCAGATGGCTGAGACATTTGTGGACATCGCTGGACAGAGAGGGACCTCAGATAATTATTAGAGGGGGCTGAGAGGGACTGCTGCACACAGAAGGCTTGTTATCTTAATGCATAGAATGCATTAAGATAAAAAACCTTCTGCCTTTACAACCCCTTTAAGAGGGGCCTACCCCCTGCCAACCCATGTAGCCATGTGCTCCCTCGAGAGTGGCTGGTAGCTGACTTCAATCGCACCATATCACATATCCGGAGACACTGACCAGACCGGCTCATGTTTTTGTTGTTTTATTTAGGGGAAATAACTTGGATGGGAATGAGGGATAACTGTAGGATGCCCAAAGAATTATAGTACAAGGTTTCCATATACAGCGCACTTAACTGCAGACTCTCCCTCCGCAGACTATTGTTCTCTCAACTCTCCAGCACTTTGCGTGCTAACTGTCTCTCTTACAGTTCTCTCACTACATAGAACTCACTGCTTTACATTTCTTTGCCTCTCTCCAGCTCAGAACTTAGTTACCAGCCTGAAGGGAAATTTATCAGGCTTCTCCATACCTTTCTCTTCACCGCGGTTAGCACATAGTGAGGCCTACCTTGTTTCAGCAGGACCTCAGAAACACCCATTACAGGCCAGGGATCACGGGCCCCTGAATGTGCAGCAAAGTACTTTAGTGCTAACTGAGCCTTTGATGGACTACAACTTCCAGTCCATCCTCCTCCAGGTCCCATCGACCTGCTCTCTGGTAGCAACTCTCCTTTCCCTTGACTGGCTCCCAAGGCTCCCACAGACTGTCCACCATTCCTCTCCCAGCCTGGTCCAGCACTTTCACTTCCAGTCCCAGGGACCGTCACTCACCGCACCAGTGGATACTTTAAAGTCTCTCTCTCTCTCTCCTGTAGTACCTCTGCTGTTCTCCTGTTCCTCCTGTGTGGCTCCAGGAATCACTCTCCTTCCTGGCTCCACCCGAGCCCCAGGGTCACCCTCCCCAGTCTGGGGCGACCTCCCGCATAGGGAGCACCACAGCGCCTCTGCTACATCTCCAGACTTCCACCCGACACTACTCCTCCCAGATTGGGCTGACACTGAGTATTTAAGGAGACCTGCCCCTGCCAATCCTGCCTAGGGATTGGTCAGGGCTCCTTAGAATACTCCAGGTGGCTCCACCCATCTCTCAGCTCTCTGACCAGAAAACCTTCCCCAGGTTTCTAGAAAGAATGGGAAGGATCTGGTGACCTAGTCTGTTAAGTCCACCCAATCCTCCCTGAGCCTCTCCTCCCAGCCAAGATCACAACATTCAGGCCTGCCCATTACAGTCATGCCTGACTAAATTTACCTCTTCTAGCCAAAACCCTGCTAGAAACGCACCTATACTATGGGGACGCTACACTTGGGATTGGCTGGGGCCCTCCTCAATTCTCTAGGCAGCTCTTCCTAACCTCCACCATTCTTGAAGCTTCTCAAAGGTTCCAGCAAGTAGGGAGAGGTACCAGAGGTGCTGCCTGATGAGTCACCCATCCTCCCTGAGTCACTTACCCTGGCCCAAATTCAACCAAGCCTGGCTCTCAGCCAGGCCAAATTTACCTACACTACAGCTAACACTAGCACACTTAGCTAGAGGGTGCTACATGTAATTTTATTTGATATGCTTTAAAACAGAAATTATTGTTCATTTTTTTTCAAAATTTTCTGTCTTTTTGTTTATATCGAAAAAAAAAAAAAAAACTGCGGTGATCAAATACCACTAAAAGAAAGCTCTATTTGTGTGAAAAAAATTATATAAATGTCATTTGCGTACAGTGTCGCATGACTGCACAATTGCCAGTTAAAGTAGTACAGCAAAAAATGTCCTGGCCATGAAGGGGGAAAAATCTTCTGGGGGTCAAGTGGTTAAATCTGCCTATGAAGTGGCCCACCAAATGTAATAGAGTAAAAGGGACATTAGGCCTCATTTAGCTTTGCTTTGAAATTTGATTGCCTATTAAAGCACCTTGTGAAGATGTGTTTTTGATGCGTTTGCATTGGGTTATATAACACTTTCCAAACAACTCCTTTGTGTAGGTTTTCTATTGTATGTGTTGTACTATCATCTCGGCTAGTAATGCTTTCTAAACGCATCTCAAATGCACTGTAAACACCAAATGGGCATTAGTGGATCGTTTGCAGCACATTTACACTGACATCAATGGAATCGTTTGGGGAGTGGTAAAGTCTGCCAAACACAGGTCGGGCCAATTGTGGCGCAACATGAAGTGCTGCAAATGTGACCATGTGAACAATACTGGCCATTGCAATGCACATAATTTTGACAGGCATTCAATTACATTTCCCTGACAGCTTAGTTGTTTGTTATTAAAAAAAAAACTCAGAACTTGGGCACTGTCCTGTGGGACATGTACCAAAGAATTTTTTTTTTTTTACTTACCATTTAGCATAGAGCAGCTCTATGAACATCTGTGTACTATATTATACGATCAGTATACTTCACCCTATCCAAATGGAGATCATGTCTCCATTTGGATGGGGTGTGAAGTACACAAAACATTGAATATAGCACAGCGATGTTTAACTTTGTGATTCTCTGCATGTTCACCATGGAATTTTTATAGCAACCAATCCTAATGTCCTCATGAGAGTTTGCATATCTAATTACTTTGGCCAGTGCTTTGACTGTGGTCTTATAAGTGGATGATGTATTATTGTTGAATTATGTACAGTTTGCTGAAGCTTAAGAGTCTTTCAGCTACCTTCATTCAAGCCTCAGTGCACATATTATTGATGGCTGATTGATTACTGAATTCATAATTCAACTGTGGGGCTTGGGATACACTTTAATATATGACTTCTACAGTTAATCAGCTTGGCTGCTCTGCTGTGCATATGATCTTCTACATATGTGTGGATATAATATGGGTTAAAGGACTGGCAATTCTACTAATGAGCTACTCTACATAACTACTTTGCTTAGCTACCTGTGGTTTCTATGCATGGCTGCTCTGCCTGCTTGCTTCTGACCTACAGTTTACTTTCACCTCCACAGGATGCTTGCTGCAAACCTGATTAGTGTCCTTATACACATCCTAGAGAATGTTCTGCTTTGATGTGCTTCATCTAGTGCATCCTGAAATAGACTTCTCTGCTGGCTTGCTCTGGTTGGATTGATTGTCTCTTGTCAATCATCATGCTCAATCTACACAGGACTAATATGTGGCCACTCCATAAATTACCTTAAAACTCCAAGGACCCTGTATGGACTAGGAGTTGATGGTCATCTATTACCATAGGGTGCATATCTTTCTATATGAGTTTTTTTTTTTCAGGAGATGTGGAGGAAATCATTTTTTAAATTGTTCTACATTTTTTTACTTTTTGGTTTAGGGTTTATGGGTGCAGTCATTCTTTTTTTTTTTTTAAGAAGAAAATGGTATTGACTTATGTACATATTTATACGTAACAGACTGATACAGTGGACAGAGTACTAAGGTTTGGGACTTACATCTTAACAGAGATGTACACTCGGTGATAAACCAAATGTACTCGTGAAGAATATTGACAAAGAGAAGGGGTGGGGGGTCCTAGTCCTTTGGATTTGTCAAACAACGGGTAACATGTTCCTAGTTAGGGGGAGAACTTGTGACCTATAATCATATATAGTCAATGATCTGAGGGCATTAGGTTCGAAGTATACATTCCCCATTTCCTGTGAAACTGCAGGATTTTGTAATAATCGGAGGTGGGTAAGTCTAGCGTTTCTAGTTTGATAACGTTCTCCAGATCTCTTACCTCATCCTATAATGTTGGTGGAAGGGGGGTGTCTAAAGTTTCAAGATGGATCTTCTGGCAGCCATGTAGCAGGTTGAGAGCCAGGATATATTGAGATGCAAAAGCCTAGTTTGAGACTTGTTCGAGTTCTGGAGCAGAGGATCAAATGATCCAAAGAGTAAGAGTAAGATGTTTCTGTGGGGTGGAAGGCCGGTTATGCTGGCTATAAAGCTTTAGACATTAGTCCAGAAACGTGAGATGTATGGGCAAGACCATAGCTTGTGAAGGAGCAAAGTTTAGGTAGGTTACATAGTGGACAGAGAAGACCCGCAGATCATTCATTGGAATGTGCGCTCGGTGGGCGGTTTTGAGCTGTTGCTCTCGCCAGAATTCATTCAGAACAAACGCACAAGTGGAATTGTAGCCCTGAAGAATGTAGTCGTGTGCCTCAGATGATTGAAGATCTGCGCTCCAGGCTTTGGACGTGTTCAGATTGGCCGTTGATATTGGGAGTACGAGTAGAAGTTTTTATAGTTCGGATATCTTATGGCAGTTACAATCAAGGAGAGTATCAATAAGCGAAGATTTGAAGCGGTGTTCTTTTAGAGGGCATAAACTTATTGCAAAGCTAACGGCTTGGTAGATGAACAGACTGTGGTGGGTAGGCAGGTTGAAGTCACAGCATATTTGGTCAGTGGGCTTCGGTTGACCAGTGGATTCATCGAACAGCTGAGCAAAGTGGGTGAGGCCTTGTGTAGTCCAGGTAGATTGGATCAGGCATTGTTGGGCTTGTGGAAACAAGGGGTGTCCGCAGATTGTAAGGTATTTGGAGATGTGGGGGGTTGTTCCCAAGATTTTGCGGGTTTCTCGCCAGGCCACTATAGTGTCTCTAATAAGAAGGTTGTGTCTCAGTCCTGGGGGGATGGAGTTGTTTCTGCACTGGGGCAGTGAGGATAAGTTATATGGGTATGACATTTGACATTCTAGATTATAATTAGAGTATCTGGAGGATTTAGTCATCCAATCTAAATCCACTCTCAGGAGACATGTGATGTTATAAAGTCTGATGTTAGGGAGGTTGATCCCTCCATTTTTTCTGGGCAGGAATAACTTTTGAAGAAAGATACAGGGCTTACGACCTTTCCATATGAATCGAGAAATGGCCTTGTGATGTTTCAACACATCTACATGTTTAAGCAGCAGTGGAATCGTTTGGAGTGGGTAGAGTAATTTTGGGAAGCTAACCATTTAAAATAAATGGCACCTACCGAATAGCGAGAGGGGAAGGATGGCCCGATTTTCTAGTTCAGCTATAATATAGTGTATCGTGGGGATGAAATTAAGATGGTAGATAGATGACGGGGTTTTCCCTATTTTGATCCCCAGATAGGTAATATGGTTTGTTGCTATGGAGAATCAGGAGTGGAGGTCCCAGTCAGGGGTGCGGGAGTGGAAGAGGGGAAGGACTTCGCTTTTTGAAAAGTTAATTCTCAGTCCTGAGCAGGCTCTAAATGTGGTGAAGATATCCTTTATGTATGTCGAGGATGTTGAGTTACGGTTTGGATATGAATATGAAAATGTCATCAGCAAACAGTGCCGTGTGAAGTTCTTGGGTTAGGAAGTGGGAGAGGGGTTCTAGTGCCAGGTTGAAGAGGAGCGGGGAGAGGGGGCAGCTCTGACTGGTGCCTTTGTAAAGTCAGATGGTGCCAGAAAGGAGGCCCGCCACTACTACATTGGTGGTAGGAGCTGAGTACATCTCTCGAATGAGGTGTATAAAAGGACCTGAAAAGCCCAGCTTAATCAGGACCAACTCTAGCCAACGGAAGCTGACATTATCGAACGCCTTTTCAGCGTCCAAGGGAACTATGGCCAATCTGTCAGAGGAGAAACACCGTGCCCTTTCCAACGCCATCAAGACCTTTCTAATATTAGAGGTGGCGGATCTACCTTGGGTGAATCCCACTTGGGCGGGGTGGATAAGGGAGGGCATAATAGGTGCTAATCTGTTAGCGATTATTTTGGAGAGGAGTTTTGAGTCTAGGTTCAACAGGAAGATGGGGTGATAGGAACCAAGGTCAATTGGGTGTTTTCCTTTTTTCGGGATGAGTTTAATATGGGCTGGAAGCCTGAAGGGAAGATATTTATTTCCTTCAAGAATATCCTGGTATACCCTGAGGTGAGAGGGGGCTACTGTGTCTTGGGCGAATTTATAGAAGTCTGATGTGTAGCCATCTGGACCTGGAGCTTTACTTAGGGAGAGAGAGTTAATGACTTTCTTGATTTCTAAAAGAGATATTGGGGCGTTTAGATGGGCCAGTAGGTCGTCATCGATGATTGGCAGGGAGATTTTCCCTAGAAATTCAGCAGCGGCCTGTTCATCTATGGGATCAGGACCATAAAGTGCTGCATAATATTGTTCAAGAATATAGTTTATGTCTTGGGGGTTGGTGACTAGCTGACCTGAATCAGGACGGCTATGTGGGTGGGGGAGTGGGGACCTTTGCGTAACTTGGCTAACAATTTTCCCGGTTTGTTCCGAAACTTGTGGTATTTCAGGTCAAGAGAAGACTTATGAAGTCTCTCTTGCACCTCTGCCCAGTGGTCAAAGTGATTTTTTGCTCATTTCCATTGTGTCTCTATTCTCCTCGGTGTTGTTTTGTGCTAATTTGAGTTGGGCTAATCTTAGAGCTGTGCTAGACTCATAGTATTCTTTGGACACTTACTTTTTGTGGCCCGAGGCATATGAGATGATCCTACAACGGAGGACTGCCTTCCCTGTTTCCCAAAATAAGTTTGCATTATTACTGTGCATTTGATTGGTAGAGGAATATTCATCCCATGTGTCAGCAATAATTTGGCGAAGTTTCTGATCTCATGCTAAATGACTAGGGAAACGCCATACCCGGGTGTTTGTTTGCATTGTGAGGCCCGACAGGTTTACTGAGATTGGTGCATGGTCAGAAATAGCCACATCATCAATGTGGGGATTTGAGGCGAGTAGTAGAAGGAGGGAGTTGAGAAAGGTATAGTCAATTCTAGACATCGAGTTATGTGGGGGTGAGAAGAAGGTAAATTCCCTTCGCTCCAGGTTTGACAGTCTCCATAGATCCGTCAGCTGCATACTGTAAATTGTTGTAGAGGGGTAGAGGGTGGAAAGGTGTGAACTTCTGAGGGTCTGTTCGTGTGTGTTCTATCTTCCCTGGGATCTAGGACTAAGTTGAAGTCGCCTGCTACTAAAAGAGACAGGTGAAGTTGTGGGGCCAGGTGAGACGCCAGTTCCTGGAAGAATGTCTTAGGGGGCGAGTTGGGGGTATACACATTAGTCAGGGCCCACTCACGGGTGGTGGTTTTAAACGTTGCTGTAAACATGTGGCCTTCTGTATCAGAGTGCAGCGAAGTTATTTCGCCTGGAAGATTTTTTTGGACCAGCAAGAGAACTCCTGCCTTGCCCTTGACCCCTGGGGAGCCGAAGACCTGACCAACCCAAAGTTTACGCATATGATCAAATTCTGCTGCTGATAAATGGGTCTCCTGAAGCAGAGCAATGTCCGATTTCATGCGTTTCAGATGGCACAAGTTGTCCATTCGTTTGTTAGGGGAGTGTAGACCCTTAACATTCCATGATATGACTTTCATCACGTGTGTGTTACTAAGGGGGATCAAATTTCAGGTTGCTGACAGTGCCATAGATACTTGAGTGAAATCTAGACAGCTGGGTGTCTCCCATTCTTTTAATGAGGAGTGACCAGGGGGGAAAACTCGGAGAGTGGAGTTGAGAAAGGAGGACCTTATGAAGTATCTTCAGCAAATTAAACAACTAAAAGTGAACCATAAGGAGACTGAACTTCTCTTTTTTCCACATGTCTAACACCTACATCTGCTATGAGAAGAGAATCAGATCACTGTAGGGTGTGATGAGTTATCACCCCTCCTCTCCCTATGGGGGGGGGGGGTGGATGATGAGTTTTTGTGGCCCGCAGCAAGGTTGTTTCTGCCTATCAGGCGGTCATTCTTAAACTAACTATAATTTTAACTTTGAGTAACTTGTAGTAACATAATGCATTGTTGATGGTAGAGAACTCGCGTAACAGTAACGGTTAGAGTGAACAATGATTGACAAAATGCAAAGCTGTAAAAATCAAACATCAAAGATTAAGCTGTCCTTACCCATATGGTCTTGTAGAGAGGGTTGTTATTTAGGACAGATAGGTTGATAAGCCTCATTTTCTTTGCCGGGTCTTTTCTGGGGCTTCGTTGTTCTCTGGGCTCCCCTAGGTGGTGGTGTGGGGTGGAGCCATAGTATCCATCAGAATATGCATATAGGAGTGCAAGTAATGCATTGCTTCTTCTGGGTGTGAGAACGATTTGGAGTTTCCTGCGGAGTCTTTGAATCTTAAAGTTGCTGGAAATGCCAGTGTGAACCTGATCTTTTTTCGAAGAGGACCACGCAGATGGGTTGAAAAGCTTTCCGCCTGCTGGATACCTCTTGGGAATATCAATAGCTTGTGGCCATCTAGTTGTAGAGCCTTGGAGTTGCGGAATGAGCGCAGAATGTTGTTTTTGTCTGCATAGTTTAGATAGCGGACGATGACTGGACGGGGTGTGCATCTCTTGTTTGAGGGTGCCCTTAGTCTGTGCGCCCTTTCCACTGTGCATAGCGTGGTAATCCTCAGGGCAATAGGAATGCGTGTTGCACAGACATCCATCAGCACGTCCGGATTGACAGATTCGGGAATACCAATTATTCTCGAATTGTTCCTTCTACTCCGGTTCTCTAAGTTGCCAATTTTATCCAGCAAGTATTGCTGCTTCTGCTTAAAATTTTGATCTGAAAAATGTGAGGCTTGTAATTCCTCCTCTATGTCAGAAACTCTGAGTTCCAGCTCTCCTATCCGTTATGTATGCTCAACAAGCTCCTTTCTGAGCTGGGTGATCCCAGCTGCTACTGCCCTATCCACCACTGCCGTCATGGTCGGGGACAGCAGGGCTGTGACTGCCTGTGCTAAACCCACATATTGATCTTCCGGCAGTGGAGATGTCCCTGGTGCAGGTGTGGGGTACGTTGTGGAGGTCCCCGAGGCTAGCTGATACGGTGAGCTTGCTTAATGCACAGAAGGAGCGAGTGCTCCATCCGCCATATTGGCCGTGACTGGGTTTGCTGACGCAGGGTCAGAGCTGTAGCAAAAACAAAGGGACAATGGCGCACTGGCCTAGCGCATTATCTTTGATAGAGCCTTTATTATTAAATACATACTTACAAACGAGCTGTTAAAATAAAGCATTCCAAGCTTATGTGGAGTCCTGCCAATTCATGGACTCGTCATATACGGCTGGTTCTCACACCGCGAAGGCTAAGGTTTTAACCTCTTCTTCAGAGCCTCTTTGGGTCTCGGAGCTGCTGTGATGCTGGGGGCACTGTGGACCACAAACATGTCCATCTGCTGTGCGGAATGGGGTGTGGGGAGATGGATCACCGCTGTTCCGGTATCCGTGTGTGAGCTGAGATGGCTTTTGTATGCGATCGTGCCTGGAGCCGCTGTCTTCTGCTCCCTTACACCGGAAGTCCTTGGTGCAGTCATTCTAATAAACATATATTTGTTATTTGTTTGTTTTTTTGCAATAGACAGTAAGTGTATTCTAATATATTGTGACAATGCTAGGTCCTGCCACTGTGTGAGTATAGGCAAACGGTACACATGATTCTCTCAGTTACAGTTTGAGGGGCTCTGGAGTGTTGTTTCTGTATTAAGGAGACTGGCTTGTCATTGTTCTCTGGGTTTCGTCATTCTGGATCAGGGTTTTGAGTTCAAAGACTTCAGAGAGTCTTGGGTTGGACAAAGCCAAGGCAGGCTGTTTGTGCAAGTGTTTGTGCAGCAAGCCAATTTCAGTAGTTCAGGGCTTCCGTTAGGAGCAAGGTGGCTCTTGTCAGTTGTATACTCCATCCAGGAGACAGGTGTATTTCCATTAGGAGAGCTGATCCACTTGGGAAACTGCACTTCATGTTGGAGAGAGTCCTTACCCACAGGACTAGGACAGTCAAGACTGCTGAGCAAGTCTTGAGGGCTGAAAGAGCTAAGGTGACTAGACGAGTCCCGGGACTAAGGGAGTCTTTGAGTCTCGGTAGATTGAGAATGCCTGGGGTGGCAAGAGACCCCATATTGAGAAGCCAGTTCAAAGGTCAATGCAGCTGGATGCTGTAATTAAAGGCCAGGTGAGCCTAGAGATCTGGAAGAGCTGGGTCAGAAGGATCCTGACAAGAGCAGGGGAACTGTTGAAGTAAGATCCGGGTGGCTTGGCATTTTTGTTATATGTTTTGTTAGTGAAGATCCCCTTTGTGGGCAACTATCTTTGTGAACTTTACTTTCATTTTGTTTAATAAAAGTGGCCCTTAACCCCAGCTCAGCCTGGGTGGACTCACTGAAACATACAGTATCTAGTACTGAGCTAAACAACCTTCATATCACAATATATATATTTTTATTTTTTTATCTTAATTATTTCTGCTTATCTTAGGTCACATTTACTGTAATAACATTAAAAATACACAATTCTGCATACATATACTACAAAGCAGCAGCTTTCACAAGAATACTTGATTGGTTCCATCATTTCCCCACCAACTTGTGGGTCCAAATTGAGAGCCACATGAGCTTGATAGACCCATGGTCTTCTGCCACCCTTCTACAGCAAGCTTTACTACCCTGTGACCTCACCCGACAAACAGTAACGATATGGTACCGTCTAACCCTTCGGGGCACATTTCTCACCCTAAGGGCCCCATGACACCCCTGTTTGGGACCCCCGATTTTCTTCCTGCCCTAAATGGACAAGCGTTTGGTCCCTGTACTAAAAAGGACCACCGACGTCTAGCCCAGATACTCCGCCCAGACTACTCCCTGAATATAGACAATCCTACTGGAGCTTCCCCCCACTCATTGACGCGGTGGCTCCAAATGCAACAAGTAAAATCATATATCCAAGCCCTCCCATCCTTACCTGATGTTCTTACTGATCCCACTGCCTTTGATAATCTGCTACTTCAGACCGACCCCCCAATGCATATGGTTTCACAACTCTACTCCCTCCTACACTCTATCATCCATCCGGCCTGCCCTCCTACACACAGACTTGGAAATCAGACCTTGGCCACCCTATTTCCCCTATCGACTGGCAGAAATGTTTGATTTTGACCCATAAAATGTCCCTAGCTTCTAAGAACCAGGAAAAAGTGTTGAAGCCGCTGACTTGATAGTACCGATGCCCCTCAACTCTGAATCTCATTGACTCTAAACTCCCCAATACCTGCTGCCAGTGATCCTCATCTAAGGGGACCATCCTACATATTTGGTGGGAGTGTCCCCCTGTACACAAATTCTGGCAGGCGGTTTTCGATTTGTACTGCAGACTTATGGCGACCTTGATCACCCCTTCTCACGAGATAGCATTGCTATCTATACTTCCTGGCCCGATAAAATCGGCAAAAAAAATGTGCTGCGCCACTTTTTGGCAGCAGCTAGAAAGGTGATACCCAGACATTGGAGATTGATGAGCATGCCTTCCCTGGGGGACTGGGCGATTGAAGTGGACAAGATCAAATGACTGGAATGGCTGTTGGCACAGGAATTAGATAGAGAAGAGCAGTTCTCGAATATCTGGACCTCTTGGTCTATGTTCTATGGGATTTATCTCCTGGACAGAGGGGGACTCCACTACTGCATCAATGTAACCTAGGTGGACTGTTTTTCTGCCTTGCCATATTTTTTTATCACTTACTCTATACTACATGCTCTTCCTTATTATATATATTATTTTTCTTTTCCTTTTCTTTCCCTCTTTTATACCTATCATCTCCGTACCTGATAAATATGTTAATATCCTACCCCTAGAAGGTACAATGTGAACATCTATATTATGCCTTTTCACCGTGAAAATATAACGCTAGTTATGTGAACACATGTGGATTGTAAAGCAGTGGACACCCCTCATAGTGTAGATAGTGGTGCTCGCTAAGTCTCGATTAGTGTTGAGCGAACCCGGACTGTAACGTTCGGGTCCGTACCGAACTTTCGGGTGTCCGTGGCACGGACCCGGACCCGGACATTTCAAAAATCGTTCGGGTTCGGGCACGGTGCCTGTGGGCTTTCAAGCCATGCCTGGGCTTGCAATGTCAGGCCCAAGCGAGTTGTGATTAGCTCTGAATCGCTCGTGGTGATAGATGTGATACTCCCCACAGGTGACGAAATGTTAGGTGTACACAAGTGTATTGATCGCAATATAAAAGTGCCACTTTTCCGTATTATATCTACAAGTGTAACATGGAAGATCCCCATCCTATAATTGTATAAATAGTCCATGCCTCTACTATCCATATTTTCTCCCTTTCTTTTCCTTTTCTTTTTATTATATATATTATTCCTTCTCGTACATCATATCT
>BLSH010484244.1:351278-375074 GCA_018402905.1 Glandirana rugosa | reverse complement strand
TATTGTCTTTTTTTGGTGAACGAGTAATCAGTTGTATTATGTATCACTTATGCATTCACATGGGGAGGGGAGGGGGGGTGGCATCTGGCATCCCCTTACTTTAACCCTTTTGCTGCGTCATATAGACCTGACGGTGGGGGTTTTACACACACTCCTGCCTGTCAGATGGAAGCATTCTGGCTGCTGCCCAAATGCTTCCACACACCCCCAGTAACGTGCCCCCCTGCGGATGCAACCCCACCCCTGCCATGTATGCTGGATTTTCGATTGCCGTCCTTCCAGCATGGCCAGGAAATAATGTATTGCAACGCAATCTGCAGTGCATTACATTCAGTGGAGCCCAGGGGAGACATCCAGGGTATTTTAAACTCTGGATGCTTCATTAACCACTTGCCAACCAGCCGCCATTGTTATAGGGCAGCAGGTCGGCTCTCCTTCGCGAACTGCCATAGGCGGTCCGTGCATGGGAGATAGCGTGCGCGCCTGCTGCACACCGTGGGAGTGTGCCTGCGGGACTCAATGTCCGCCAGCGACCTGCGATTGCTGTGTACAGAGGCAGAACAGGGATCTGCCTATGTAAACAAGCTGGATCCCTGTTCTTCCAGATGACATGTTAGAGATCTTCTGTTCCCAGTGATCGGAAACAGCGATCTTTGCCATGTCCCTGACAACCCATCCCCCTTACAGTTAGAACACACCCAGGGAACACAGTCAACCCCTTGATCGCCCCCTAGTGTTAACCCCTTCTCTATCAGTGTCATTTATACATTGATCAGTGCATTTTTATAGCACTGATCAATGTAATAATGTCACTGGTCGCCAAAAAGTGTTATTTGGGGTCAGATTTATCCGCAATGTCGCAGTCCCATTAAAAATTACAGACCGTCACCATTACCAGTAAAAACAATAAAACAAAATAAACGTCCTTAAATCTATCACATAGTTTGTAGACACGATAACTTTTGCGCAAAAGTATGTAGACGGATATATATTGGCCTAAACTGAGGAATAAATTTGTTTTTTTTTTATATTTTTTTGTTGGATATGTATTATAGCAGAAAGTAAAAAAAAAGTTTTTGTTTCAAAATTGTCAGTCTTTTTCTGTTTATAGCGCAAAAAAATAACCACCACAGAGGTGATTTAATACCACCAAAAGAAAGCTCTATTTGTGGGAAAAAAGGACATAAATTTTATTTGGGTGCAGCGTCGCACAACCACGCAATTGTCAGTTAAAGCGACGCAGTGCAGTGTTGCAAAAAATGGCCTGGTCAGGAAGTAGGTAAAAGTGGTTAAAGAGAACCTGTCCCCTATGTGGAAAAAAAAAAGTTAGGTAAAAAAAAAAAATCTTTTAAATTCCAAAAGTTACACCCAAGCACATAAAATCCCCCCACCTTAACATATACGCACATATGAACTTAAAGGCACGAGACAGGGGCGCCTACCCATGAAAACATTGATTGCGATGCACATGTTACATATCGCTGTACACACCGTTGTGAGAGCAATATTTTTAACACCAGACCTCCTCTGTACTGCTAAACTGATGACCTATGTGGGGCTTTTAAAGCTTTGCCTATATGGTACTGAAGTTTGTCGGCATTTCATGGACGCCCACAAATTTAAGTTTTGACATGTTGGGTATCTACTTACTCGGTGCAACCTCATCTTTTATATTTTACTACAAAATTGTGTAATCTTTTGCATTTGTGTGCCCTAAAATTAACTTTGGTGTATTTTTTACTGATAGTTTGCATTTCCTAGACCGTTATGATAATATTGTGTGACATACAAAATAGGAACTACCACTAATTTATTGTCTAGAGCAGGGGTAGGCAACCTGCGGCCCTCCAGCTGTTGTAGAACTACATTTCCCATGAGGCATTGCAAGGCTGACGGGTACAATTACTCCCAGAGGCATGATGGGACTTGTAGTTTTGCAACATCTGGAGGGCCGCAGGTTGCCTTCCCCTGGTCTAGAGTGTCTGCTTTCAGAGAATATATAATGTTTTGTGGGTTTTAGGTAATCTTCAGACCCCGTGATGTTTTCTTGTTTTTTGTAAGGACCCCACCTCTCTTAAAATTTAGACCCCTATCTAGGATAAGAGTCTGGTATTAATGTTGGGGGAAACCACATTTTTTTTTCCAACACCATCATTGGTTGTTATGGTGCATTATAACAACCACTTATTGTGCGGTTGCCGGTGTTCTGGCAACTGAGACCGTCACTGACTGTTAGCATGCCAACGGCCAGCTTGCACACTGCCCTCAGTTGCTAGGGGGCCACTTAGCACCACAACTGGTGAGTGAGTTCCAGAAGTACACTTCAGTGAGAGAGCGAGAACTTTAATTTGTTTGGTGAGCTGAAAACATCTGAATTGCGAACCCTAGGTAGCTTCGAATGTGAATCCCATCCCTAGTCATGACCATATTTGGTCAATGACATCACTCCAAATCCCCAGCCTATTTGCTTACAAGAAGAAGTCCACAAGAATCTATCATTTAGCAGTAGCAGTGCCACTGCCACAAAATGACAGACTTCTGGTTGGTAATTGTTTGCAAACATCAGCCAGGGGTTTGGGCTGATGGGTTATGGTCCAGTTTGTTCACCCATTTAGGAAAGCAAAACACAAAGATAGCGCTTACAACAGGGAACACACCTCATAGATTAAGGGTAGAGTCCTTCACTGGGTGCTCTGGCTCTAATGGCCTCGAGCCATTGAAAATGCAACTCCAAGAAAGATGTAGCCGGAAACTCCAGAATTCCATGAAAATCTTTATTTGCTACATAGAAATCAGGATTAAAAGCAGCTGATGCGTTTCGGCATACAGCCTTGTTCACAGCAGCTGTGAACAAGGCTGTATGCTGAAACGCGTCAACTGTTTTTAATCCTGACCTCTCTGTAGCAAATAACGATTTTCATGGAATTCTGGAGTTGCCGGCTATTTCTGTCTTGGAGTTGTTCACCCGTTTGCTAAACTGCAAACAGCATGGGTCTGGATCTAACTCATGTTCCAACAAGACCCAAAGCTCTCCCCTATTGGCAAGTTGAGATGAGCTTCTGGTTTGGTTCAAACACAGAACCAAACTTTTGCTTGTTTGACTGAACACCGAACTTTCAGCCTGTTTCAGCCAAATTCATACATAGTAGCAGGGTTCACCCCCCCCCCCATGTTGAAATCATGTTGTGTGATTCAGTAGAGGGGTGTCACACCCTTCCTTCTGGTCACCCAGACTGCATCCTTGGCAAAGCGTCTAGTATGGATTTTTGAGGGGAAACCATGCTTTTTTTTGGGGGGGAGGGGGTCCCCCTTAAGGGCTAATTTACTCTAATGTTGCATTTACAGGTGGTGAGGAATGGGGAAGCTCTACAGGTGGTGAGAAATGGGAAAGTGTTGTAAAGCCTCCTCACCTCCTGCTTTAACACTAGCACACCGCAACTACATGCATTGCACATGGTTGCGTTCAGTGAGGGGTAATGCGTGTTATGGCATGTCCGATTTTTGGTCTTCCATGGTGTGTTGGTAGCCCATGCAAATTAATTGTCTATACTAATGCAGCGCACATTAATATTGGACATAATGCGTGTTATCATTGATGTGTTAAACGCACCACATGGGATTGCCCTGGAGTGCACAAGCCCTTGCATGTGGTGTCTCCCTGTTTCCTATGTTGCAGTGTGGCTTAGAGAGCTGTGTACCTGGTTGTTTTCTCTATTAAATCAGTTTTTTCCTGGACAGAGTAGATGTTGTCCTTGGTGGAATGCCCTTGCTGTGAACAGAGTATAAAATAAATATTTATAGCATCCATTATATCTTGTATACTATTTCTATAATTTAGACACACATACAGTATACACATTTTTTTCTCCCTATTAATCAATTTAGATGGAATTTTAACAATAGGAATTTTTGTATCGTAAAGAAAGCAAGGCACCCAGGCACATCCAGAACATTCATTCAGTATGATTAGCATGCAAATGTCCATTTCTCTGCAAACCGCTTTGTTTAGCTTTAGTGGCGCTTTTCTGCAGTATTATAATAGAAAAGCAGAAGCGAGCAACTTTTCCTCTACGTTCAGCTAAACTGTAGCAGCATGTGACTTAATATGGATTTCAGTTCTATACATTTAGTAAATATATAGATAAACCCAAAACAAAAAACGTGCTGCAGCTTACCAATCCTTAGAAGTGATAGCTGCTTTAGCCTAGGTTTACATTGATGCGATTTGGCATGCAATTTGACATGTCAAATCGGCGGCTATTGCCCGCAATGGCACCGCCCGAATCGGCGTGACGCCGACTTTGCATCACCGTACCGTTCCCAAAAGTAGTTTCTGTACTACTTTTGCCGCTTTCCATAGACATCTGTGCAGGAAACCACACAGATGTTTATGAAATTGTCGGACTGACATGCGGGAATGAAATTGTGCGAGTTCAGCTGACCTCGCACAATTTCATTCCCGCAGCAGTGTGAACCCAGGCTTAGGCGCGGTTCACACCTATGCTTTTTTTGATGCTTTTTGCAGAAAAGCACTGCAGTTTATTTAACATGGTTTCCTATGAGACACATTCATATCTATGCTTTTTTCAGCTGCCGTGTTTTTGGAAAGGGTCAAGGACTTTTTAAATCGCAAAACTGTGCTTTTTTTGGCTTTTTTTGTTCAATAGACTTCAATAGAGAAGAAAGGCATGTAGTGCATTATTGCCACAATTTTACTGCAATTTTGTTGCGATTTGATTGTTTAATCAAGCCCAATAACAAAATGGGCCAAAAAAAAAAAGCATAAAAATGCAAAAAATGCAAATCGCGACAAAATTGCTGTAAAATCGCATTTGAAAAATGCAAAACACACAGCAAAAAGCACTGTAGAAACAGATCAAAACCAAACTGCAAAGGTGTGAACGGAGCCTGTTTTCTTTTTTAAGGTTTTTTTCCCTCTGTTTTCACCTGGTAATCCTCTCAGTAACACACCTCCTGTATTAGAGTACTCTGGATGAAGGAGCACAGGGGGCACCTATGGGCAGCAGCATTGTGATTCTCGGGGGGAGGGGAGAGTTAGATTGACTAGCAGATGAAAGGTAGCCATACATGGATCAAATCAAAATTTGGTCGGTTCAGCAGGAACCAGACAAATTTAGATTCATGTATGGCCATTCCTGTTCAAGAGAAGTCGATCTATCAATCGACTTCTCACAAACAGGACTGCTGGAAAATTTCCATTTGATCAGCGCTGCAGGCATTAGGCTGCAGAGCTGATATGTGTATTCTCTATCAGAGTACAGTGACACAGCGGGGAGGATTCCCGCATCCAAACGGAATGTGTCGATGGGGGGAATCAGTTCAGTTTTTTTTTTTTCGTTCAGCTGGTTGGCTGACTAATTGAAAAAAACTGAACCATGTATGGGCAGCTTTAGACATGCTAGCTAACAAATTGAAGCCAAACTCCAGCTCACACTGCAATTACACAAACAGTGTTTTTCCTTTTTCGATAAACGTTTCACATTAATATGAGCTGATCTTTGTAAGTAGCCCTGTCAGTGTTAAATGGTTTGTCTCAACACTCAAACTGCTACATCTGTAGACGAGTATGTTCTGTTGAAAAACAACAGACTTACTGGCCAGATCATCAGGTAAAAATGAAGGAAAGAAAGCCTAAAAAAGAAAACAAATGCAGCCACCACATCTAAGAATTCATAAGCGCCAATATAATAAAATGTATGCTTTGGGGTTTAATACGGCTTTTATTGACAACAGTGCCATGTAAGCCTTTGGTGCTTTTCTGCAAAAACAAAACTGTTATATAAATAATGTTACCTGGAAGTAATTTAATATGTCTTAATAAATATATGAACTATTTTTACCATGATAAGGTGTTGCTTAACTTTAACCTAAACTGAACTTACTACACTATTCTAGATCTAAGGATATATACACTTACTGGTCACTAGATACCAGTGGCGGGTGGTGGATTTTTTGTTTTGGGGGGGCGGCAAACAACCCCCCCCCCGCAGCATCTCAAAACCCCAGCGCTGTCTGCCGAATTACCTCGGCTGCGGGGATTGGCGGTCACATTCGGGATCGGCGGGCACACAGCGGCAGGGATTGGTGGGCACACAGCGGCGGGGATCGGCGGGCACATCATGCAGGCGATCAGGCTGCTGCGGGCATCTGGCAGTGTCTCCTATGTCCTCTTCTCTTCTGAGATCATGGCGGCTACCGCCGTGCGTCTCCTCCCCTCCTCCTAGGTGTCCAATAGAATCGCCTGTCCTTTCAGCCAATCGGATGACGGGTATCAGACCCGCATTCCCGATTGGCCGGGAGGAGGATCAGTGTTGCAAGAGCGAATATTCATTCGCTCTTGCAACACAGCTGGGTGGGCTCCAGACACAATGCTTTGCACCCCAAGACCACCCTATTTTGAAGCCCATTAGAGCCTCTGACTCTAATCAGGTGCTTCAAAAAACAACCCCCCCCAATCCCACCATAGGGATTCAATCGCCCGGTGTCATGAAAGGGGCCGGGCTCATGGATAGGGAGGGCTGCGGCGTTGTAGGGAGGGCAGTACCCGTGCACCCACAATGCACGGGCTGCCACTGTTAGGTACACCGGTTCAACTGCTTGGTAACACAAATTGCTAATCAGCCAATCACATGGCAGCAACTCAATGCATTTAGGCATCTACATGTGGCGAAGACGACTTGCTGAAGTTCAAACCAAACATCAGAATGGGGAAGAAAGGGTATTAAAAGTGATTTTGAACAGGGCATGGTTGTTGGTGCCAGACGGGCTGGTCTGAGTATTAAAAAAAAACTACTTATCTACTGGGATTTTCACACACAACCATTTCTAGGGTTTACAGAGAATGGTCTGAAAAAGAGAAAATATCCAGTGAGAGGCAGTTATATGGAGGAAATGCCTTGTTGATTTTAGAGGAGAATGGACATTATGGTTTGAGATGATAGAATGGCAAGAGTAACTCAAAAAGCCACTTGTTACAACTAAGGTATTGCAGAATACCATCTCTGAATGCACAACACATCGAACCTTGAAGCAGATGGGCTACAACAGCAGAAGACCACCCTGGGTGCCACTCCTGTCAGCTAAGAAAAGGAATCTGAGGCTACAGTCACACAGGCTCACCAAAAATGGACAATATAAGATTGGAAATATGTTGCCTGGTCTGATGTGTCTCAATTTCAACTGTGAAATTCAGATGGTAGGGTCAGAATTTGGCACAAACTACATGAAAGCATGGATTAATCCTGCCTTGTATCAACGGTTCAGGCTAGTGGTGGTTTAATCGTGTGGGGGATATTTTCTTGGCATACTTTGGGCCCCTTAGTACCAATTGAGCGTTGTTTAAATGCCTACCTGAGAATTGTTGCTGACCTGTCCATCCCTTTATGACTACAGTGTACCCGTCTTCTGATGGTTACTTCCAGCAGGATAATGGACCATGTCACAAGGCTCAAATCATCTCACCACTGGTTTCTTGAACATGACAATGAGCTTACTGTACTCCAATGACCTCAACAGTCAACAGATCTCATCCAATAGAGCACCTTTGGGATGTGGTTTACATCATGGATGTGCAGCCAACAAATCTGCAGCAACTGCGTGATGCTATTATGTGAATATGGACCAAAATGTCTGAGGAATGCTTCTAACACCTGGTTAAATCTATGCCATGGAGAATTAAGGCAGTTCTGAAGGCAAAAGGGGGTCCAACCTGGTACTAGCAAATGTACCTAATAAAGTGGCCGCTGAATGTATGTAATTACTGCAACTGTAGGCCTGCTTGGACATCATAATAAAGACCAGTGCAATGTAACTTCATGTACCAACGAAGTGATATGTACACACCTCTATGAGTGTGACGTAATTGGTTAGGGAAACGGAAATTTTGTCGACACATTTTGCCTCGCCACAGGACGTCATCAACTAAATTTCCGATTCCCTAACCAATTACGTCATTTCCGTGACCCCTGGAATGTGCACAGTGAGACCCTTGTTTACACTTGTATTTGGAAGGGAAGTAAACATGTGCAGCTGAGCCACACTTTTACCATGTTATTATGTGTTCATGTGGCTGGAGCTGCCTGTTACTTCATAGGGATGCAGCAGCTGTACAAACACAGTCACAGATCCTAACTTGGCAGGTGCGCGTGAGCAAATAATAACCTGCGGCTGTGTCCTTACAGCTGTAGCATCCCCATAGTGTAACAGAGGCACCTTCTCACAGCGTCAGCCACATAAACGAAAACACTGATTTACAGTGTACAGGACGCAAGATCTCTAATGACTGGGTAGGGGGGGGGGGGGGTCGGCTATCAGGTAGGTTGTACATGGCCCCATGATTTCTAACAGCAGCCCTGCCCGCAGCCGGCTGTGGGGGAGATGCGTTAGCATGGAGAGCAGAGGAAGGGGCCAGTAAAATTGTAATTTACCGACTCCTTCCTTTTCTCAATTAGACACAGTGAGCGATTGCTCCTGTGTCTTTTGATAACTGAGCAGAATAAACTCTGCTTCAGTTTATGAATGAACAGGAGCCTCTGTCTCCTGTCCATTCATCTTCAATGCCGAGACAGCTGAGAAAGCGACTGGGGAATCTGTGTCCTCAGTCCCTTTCTCTGTCTCAAAGGGGAGATGTCAGGGGTCTGTTTAGACCCCTATCTCACCAAAGGCCACCAACAGGGCTGATAAAAAAATTGCACAAAATAAAATTGTAAAAATATAAAATAAAAAACGACTGACACCACTCCCCCCGCCCTACTGACACTATCCACTGCCCCAACCCCCTCCTCCCAAAAGCATTGTGAAAAAAATTAAAAACAAATTAAATTGTAAAAAAATAAATACATAAAAATAAAAAGCTACTGACACCATTCACTGCCCTACTAACACTGTCCACTGCCCCACCCACCCCCTTCCCTGGAAGCACTGTGGAAAAACTATTTAAAAATTTTTTTTAAAAAAGTTAAAAACTACAAAATCGTAAAAAAAATAATAGATAATATAATAAAAGTGAGACTGTAGCAATGTTCCTGCAAGACGTTAGCCCTCCCACGTCACTTGTTCACTCGTTTTTGTGTGTGTTTGCAAAATTAAAGTAGGCCGGTCTGCATGAAGTCCAGGGCCAAATTTTTGTCCCAGTCCAGCCCTGTTGGCATGCAAAAAAAAACGGACGATCTGTCGTCCGATTTTTGGAACGTGTTTACGGGGCATAAGAGTTAAAGCGGAGGTCTGAGGGCTAAAAAAAAAATTGAAAGTCAGCAGCTACACATACAGTAGCTGCTGACTTTTAATATTAGGACACTTACCTGTCCTAGAGTCCAGCGATGTCGGCACCTGCCGCCGATATTCGGATCGGGGGACGGGTGCAGCCGCTTTCATCGCGGGTAAGGGAACCCGGACGTGTAAGCAGTACAGCTTCACGCCGGGCACCTTACTGCGCATGCGCGAGCTCTGCCGCGCTCTGCTACTGGCCAGGCGGCCAGAAGCAGAGCGAGCAGGGAGGAGGGAGCCGGGCTGCTGACGTCAGCGGCCGCGTCCGCCGGCCAGAGCTCCCGGATGTGTGGAAAAGGACACCTGTCTAAAGACGGGTGTCCTCTTCCCCCTCCCCCCCGAAAGGTGCCAAATGTGACACCTGAGGGGGGGAGGAATCCAACCAGCGGAAGTTCCACTTTAGGGTGGAACTCCGCTTTAATCAGGGTAATCAATCTGGCTCGTTATCTATGTAAACTGAGTGTGTAACAATGACTTTAGCCAGCACAGTGAGCATAATGGGTAGGATTATCCAAACAGGCTGAGCCTTGGGGAAGGAAGCATCAAGCAAGCATCGGTTAATATTTGGTAATTCAGTGTTGCTTTCCTTTCCATAGTTGGTGCAGTTGAATAAAGACACTAGACTATCCAGTTCAACCTGTGTGGGTGTGGGTGTGTTCACACATGATCACCTGATTCGTGCAGCTTTTCTCTAGGGTGTGACAGGGCAAAGTGACATATAAAACAACTTATGCTGAGCTGATTGCAGAATTTTAAGCTCAGTGTGGGGAAATAAGAAAGTTATTACCTCTAAAAATTCCAATGTGACATTGCACTTAGTTTGTCAATAAATGTTGTATTGGGGTCCAGTTATCTCTTTTAAGGAAAGCATAGTGCATTTTCATTTATTCATGTATTATTTATCTTACAGAGAACTTGTCACCACATTAAAAAAATCAAGCAACACAAACAATAGTGTTATTCTCTAAAAAATCCTTACACATTCACTACTTAATAGCCCTGTAATCTATTTTTCATGTTATCGTTCTTTACTATGTTTTTCTGCCTCCTTATTACATCCTCTGTGAGCTCCCAAACCTCTCATTTTCTCCTTAACTTTTGTTTGCAATGAGCAGTGCATGTTAGTTGTCGTCATGTACACTGCTCTATGCACACTACAAATCCCACAGTCCATATTCACAAGTACATTGTGGGAGCAAGCAAGGGAGGGTGGCTATGTTGTTACATACAGTAGAGACCATGAAGAATGAACTTAGCTACCCTCTAACACAGGGCTCCCCAACCCCTGGGCTGCTGACTGGTGCCAGTCTATGGTCTGTTGATGACTGGGCCGCACAGCAGGAGGTGAGCGGCCACTGCGGTCTGGATATGACTAGCACAGAACGCAGTCACCACTCTATTCCTGCTGTATGGCCGTGCCACTCAGCCTTTTCCAGGTCTTCCCCGGAGCTGCAGATCTGCACAGAGAGTGGGAGTCTTTTCATATTAACAAGTGGGTAATCTTCCATTTGTCAATATGATAAGTTGGGAAGCTCCCGCCCTCCATTCAGATCTGCAGCTCCTCTTGCTCCCTGATCTGCTGATAGGTTGACATCATTAGCAGGGAGAGAGACCTGGGAGGACACACAAGCTGAAAACTGCCTCTACCCTGCCAAAGATGTAGGACTGTGCGGGGGGCGAAGATGGGGCAGTGTGATGTTAGAGAGCAAAACAGGGGAAGGGGGGGGGCATAACTGCAAAAGGCACTTTGATGGAGGAGGCTGTGATTGCTAGGGGCACTGTAATGCAAAAAGAACCTTGTGATGGAGGAGGCTGTGATTGCTAACAGCACTGTAATGCAAAGGGGCACTGTAATGTAAAGGGGACTGTTCTGCCCACCGGGCTTCTATTCAGTTTACTTGTGTTTATTGGCTTAAAATAACATGTTGGACTTTCTTGATTTACACTAAGCTAGTGCAGAGTAGTGCAGGCTGCCACCACGGGGGTGAACAACTTTGTCTGTGAGCAGCAGGTGCTGGCTACCAGCATGCACCTAAACTAAAACATATCGATTATACCTCCACTACCCATCTAATGCTGGAAACTAGTTTAAGTCCCATTATATGTCACATGGCTTTGCTATCTTCGCACATGTGATGCTATGTTGGTTGTCTCAACCTGAACAGCTAATTGGGCCCCTGTGATCCCCCGTGTCCACCGCGGGGAGAAGTGCCTTAGGGCATCTCATATAAGGTTCTTGGGCTCTCAGTTGGCTCATCTGGTTTTATATCCATCGGAATATTCCTAAGAAACTGCCGGAGGTTGATGTCTGCACTGAACATAATGATATGATGTGTTTTATCTATGTGTATTAGGAACCATCAAAATTCATTGGAAGCCCTTCAGGGACAAAGATCTATAGGCGGTATCAAGCCAGCCAAGTGGGTTTTCTAACAAAAGAGATAAAACGCATGTATAATTTAATGAACTGCAGTTCTTGAGGACTGTAATGACCAGGAGACAGACGACCACTGGGAAATATCTGGCAATCCTGTGGAGGCTTACTGTGGATCAAAGCGGCTGTGTTGTAAATGTCATTCCCTGGCTTAAAGGGACCTGCGCTTGAGACCTCCTGTTAGTCCAGGGGTCAATTGTGAGAGGTGAGCGAAGCAGGGTGTACCTTGGTGGAGGGATCATCACGATCTTGTGAATACTCTTCTGCCTGCACACAGACTTTTGTCCATCCCCTCTCCGGTCTGCTGGGTCTTATAGTCCCTCTAGAATTTTTCTAAATTAATATTGTTGGACTTTTTGCGCTTCACCTTTTAAATAAGCATGATCACAACACAGCTCTGCACCCAGGACCAGCTCCAAGAACCTTCCCGCCTGCCCATAGTGACAATGAGCATGGTGGGGAGTCTTTTCATATTAACAAGTGGGTTATCTCCCATTTGTCAATATGATAAGTTGGGAAGCTCCCGTCCTCCATCCAGATCTGCAGCTCTTCTTGCTCCCTGATCTGCTGATAGGTTGACATCATCAGCAGGGCGAGAGGCCCGGGGAGGACACACGGGCTGAAAACTGCCTCTACTCTGCCAAAGATGTAGGACTGTGCAGGGGGGGGGGGGGCAAAGATTGGAATGGGGCAGTGGGATGTTAGAGAGCAAAACAGGGAAAGGGGGGGGCATAACTGCAAAAGGCACTGTGATGGAGGAGGCTGTGTTGGTGCTCCAGCTGGAGAGTTTTGTGAAAAGGACCTTTACAAACATCAGTGGAGACAAGTACAAACCCTTCATGAGAGATTGCCAGACACGAAGGAATGAGTGGCCTTTAGGTCTGGTTACCAGAGTACTGCCAATTGAGGACAAGCATGTCCGTAAAGTTGAAGTCAAAATCTTCCAGCAAAATGAGGCCAAAGTATTCCTAAGACCAGTGGCAGAACTTGTTCTGTTGCTTTCTGCAGAAGACTCTGTTAGTGACGTCACATGAGGTCAGACACGGAGTGTTCTGCCCACCGGGCTTCTATTCAGTTTACTTGTCTTTATTTGCTTAAAATAACATGTTGGACTTTCTTGATTTACACTAAGCTAGTTATATGCAGAGTGCAGGTGTCACCTACTGTTCCCTTTCTGGTATAGCTTGCTGTTTTGCATAGTTACATATTGTATTTTAGTAGAATATGTTAATAAAGTTGTTAGAAACCAGTGCATTCTAGGAGATTTCTCTAGAGGAAGTGAATCAGCTTCCATTTTAAGAATCTATTACAAGAGAGTAAGGCTGTTTCTCCAATCTCTCGCCATCACCTTTTAGCGAGCTTAAAAAGTATGTTTTTGTTATCCCATTCTGTGTTAGAGCATTGTTTCTTCATTATATGCGAATTTCGTTCTGATTGTTGTTTATTTTATCATTTGTAGTTTCACTTGGTTTGTTCTAATAAATTTAAGATCAAAGAAATATGCTATCTGAAGTTTATGGAGCAGGAAGGTTTACCTCTCTGTCCTAGAGACAGAACAAGGGCTGCACTGTAATCATTACAGTGCTCCTTTATAGTTTAATCATCTTTATATCACAGTGCTCTCATTACAGTACAGTCTCCTTTATATCACAATGCCCTCTTAACAGTGCAGTCCCTTTTATATCACAGTGGCCCCTTTACAGTGCAGTCCCCTTTATATCACAGTTGCCCCTTTACAATGCAGTCCTTGTTACATTAATGAAAATGGGACTGCGCTGTAAAGGGGCACTGAAGGGGGCTGCACTATAAAAGGGGCACTGTAATGTAAAAGGGGCTTTGATGTGAAGGAGAACTGAGGACACTGTGGGACTGCTTTAAAGGGGGAACTATGATGTAAAGGGGGACTGTGGACACTGATATAAAGGGAGGCTGTGCTGTAAATGGGGGTTGTGATGTGAGGGGGGGTGAGGACAGACTCCGTGAATATCCCATCCCCCCATGTCCCTGGGAAAATTGGCTGCTCTAAACCGGTCCCTGGTGCCAAAATGGTTGGGGACCGCTGCTCTAACAGGATGTCAGACGCCAGTAGCAAAACAAAAGGAATTTGGATATTTTGAGCAGGCTGAGTGCAATAGAAATACTTTTTTTAGTTAAGAATACGTACTTGAATAGAATTTTTTTAAGGGTAATTTTAACCACTTACATGGGTACTTGCCATCAAACAAGAATGCACATGCACTTATTACAGTATCCATAGTACAGTGTACAGCATTACAATTGATTTGTCCTAAATAGCGAGGTAATGTGCATCAAATGGGTATAGTTATTGTAATACATCTCAAGAATGGCAGCATTTAATGAATGAGAAAAGATAAAAGAAAATAATACATGACTTCCAATCTGTGCCTGTTCCCTCCTTTCCCCCCTTCCCTGGGATTTCCATAAAGTATTATAAGGTGGATAAACTTTGTAGACTACCTAGGTTTATTATCAAGCTTACTAGGGTACCTAAATCCTTTTTGCTCATATGTGTCAAACATAGTATGCCCTAAACTTAGGAGTTCATGCTCAAGACTTCCTGTTAGACTTACATCAGCAGCAATCGGTCTCTAACCAGTTGTACCGGGGCTACTGAGCTACTGAGTTTTGCCATATAAGGTCAAACTTTTGAGATGCATTGCGGTGGCGGTAAGCCAGCTGTTCTCTAAGGAGGGTTTTGTTGACGCAATGTATCCATTGGGCTTTAGAAGGCGAGGAATGCAATATCCATAATCTTGCTATCAACTTCCTGGCTAGATATAGCATATTGTGATCATGTAGTATATGCCTCTAGGGAACATCTCCTCATCTATAGCTCCCAACAAACACACCAGTGGGGTAAAGGGGATAGGAAGTTGAGCTACTTCAGTAATAGTTTGAATGACCTTAGCCCAGTATCTTGCCAGTTTGGGACATCTCCAGGTCACATGTATAAAGTCACCTGTGTGAGCTACACACTTTGGGCAGAGAGGAGTGTCTCTTCTGCCCCAAGCAAACAGTTTGGCCGGAGTACGATATGACCTATGAAGGATGAAGAGTTGAGAAAGTTTTTGGGAGGCAGAAACTGAGACTACTGGGAGGGATTCTAATGCCATGTCCCACTGCTCATCGTCTATCTCTCCTATGTCTGTGACCCATGAAGACCTGCATTTAAGTAAGGAGAGATTTTGGATGGGTGACATAAGGACAGAGTACATGTGGGAAATTAGACCCTTACGGGAAGTGGCCTGTATAAGATTTTGTATTGTGGGGGAGGAGGATATAGAAAGGGGTGTCAGTTGTGCTTGCAAGGCATGCCGAAGCTGGAGGCATTCATAAAAATGGCCATTAGTGAGCAAGAAATCATTACGCAACTGTTCAAAAGTTTTTAAGGTGCCATTGGTGTACAGTTGATGGAGGAACCGTATCCCCTGTTTCTTCCATAAGGAGAACCCCTGTAGCGTATTAACTTCTGGAAAATTGGGATTGTGCCATAGTGTAGTAAACTCCATCATACCAGAAATAAACAGTGCCTGTTTAGTTGTTTTCCCACACTGTTTTAAGCAAGTCCCCTGTAGGTGAAGAGTGAGGTATGCCCGGGAGATCCATTTCCAAGTGTGATATGGCCGGGGGCTCTGGAATAGTCCAGGACACCAACCGAGCAGCTGGATCCAACTTATCCTCAGCACCCCAGCCCACAAACTGTTGCAGTTGGGAGGCCAGGAAATACATCTTGGGGTGAGACCACCCTGATCCTTACCATATTAGAGGGTATTTACACTTATATGAGCCTACCTCCTTCTCCATATAAGATCCCGAAATTGGGAATCTATACGTTTAAACCATTTGTTCGAAATCCAAATGGGTGTATTATGAAAAATATATAATAGCTGCGGGGCCCACACCATCTTTATAAGGTTTACACGACTTATTACCGATAGCAGCAGTTTGCACCAGCTATTACCTTTGAGTTTTTGTTTATTTAATAGGGGAAATAAGTTAAGTGACAGATAGTCTGCTGGATCTTTAGACACCATGACCCCAGGTACTTAAAGGAGTCCACTTTGGCAATTTGTGCTGCCCTGTCTGGGAGAGATGTCACAAGTGAGTCTAGCGGCATAAGCACCGACCAGTTGATGGCAAATCCTGAGATACTGCTGAAGTCTGAAATGAGTTTCATGACTGTGGTTAACAAATCCCCCGTGTCACCCAGATATTGTAGTGCGTCATCCGCATAAAGTGACACCTTATCTTCCATGGGGCCTCTGCGGAATCCAACTATAGATGGGTGATTACGAATGAGCATTGCCAGAGGCTCCACTGCCATCGCAAACAGCAGGGGCAAAAGTGGACACACCTGCCGAGTGCCTCTATGTAAGGAAAAAGAGGAGGAAAGGGCATTATTTATTTTTAATCTAGCGCTTGGAGCCGAGTAAAGGACTCTAATCCAATTAATATACCTGTCCCCTATGCCAAACCTAGACAGGATATCCAGGAGGTAGGGCCATTCAACACTATCAAATGCTTTTGCCGCATCTAAGGATAAGATGGCCCTACCTCCAGGATTATCTGCAGGAATCTACAGATTTAATTATAGACGTCCTATGTTGTCTGCTGTGGACCGGGCAGGGATGAAACCTGATTGGTCTTGGTGAATACGTTTGCTAATAAATTTAGGTAATCTATTGGCCAGTAATCGGGCAAGGAGTTTAACATCTGTATTCAACAGAGATATGGGTCGATAGGAGTCTGGGATGAGTTTGTCTTTTCTTGGTTTGGGGAACACCACTATTATGGCTTCCTGCATGGAATCGGGCAATTTGCCTGTGTCAGCTGCCTCCTGAAGTGCCCGAAGCAGTGGTGGGAGGAAAACATTCCTATATTTAAGGTAAATTTCTGCAGGAAGGCCATCAGAACCTGGTGATTTATGCCTAGGGGCCATAGCTAAGGCTTCACTCAGCTCCTCCAGTGTGAGAGGGGAGTGCAAGGCTGTACGTTCCCCCTCCAATAATTGGGGGGGGGACGTGCAGTCCCGTAGTAGGTCCGTCGGTGCACCCGGAGGCGCATCTGACCTAGAGGCATACAAATTTGTATAAAAGTGTTGGAATGTACCCAATATATCCTCCCTACTAGTGCAGATTGTTCCGCTTGGGGACTTAATGGCAGTGATATTGCTATCTTCCTGTTGTGCTTTTGCTACCATGGCCAAGAGGTGTCCTGTGTTCTCTCCCTCTTCATACTAATTTTGCTGAAGGAAATACCTTTTCTTCTCTGCAGCTGAAATTACCACCGTATTGTAAAGGGATTGGGCTTCGGCTTCTGTCCAATTAGCATAATTGACCGGGGTAGGGTTAGTAACATATACTGCCTCTCTATTCTGTAAATCGGAGCGTACTGTGTCTTCCCATTCATGTGATCTCCGCTTAATACCTGTAATTTCCCTTGCAAATAGTCTCCCAAAGCCTTAGAGACAGTATCTGGGACTGGGAACAGTGTCAACCAAAATGGGTTCACTCACCACATGGGCACAGAGGCTTGTCTGCAATATCGAGGCATACCCAGAAGGGCGAGTGATCTGATAGCAGCCTGGGCTCATAGGCTGGGTCCGCCACATATGGGATTAGGGCCCGATTTCCCAGTCCCATATCAATTCGCGATAGCCCCCCATAAGTGGCTGAGTAACACGAATAACATTTAACATTGGTATTGAGGGCACACCACACGTCCCTCAGACCCAACTCACTGACCAAGGCGGCAAATGGGGCTTTTTTTTTTTTTCCAATAATAGTTTTTATTTAAGCTCAGTACAATGTTATACAATGGCATGAATGCAATTATATCATGTTATACAAAGAATCATCACAGTCGGTATCAACCGGTGTGTATTGACGGAGGGCGTATTCAAATAGCCGTGTTGTTGCAGATAAACAATGAGCAATAACTTTTCTATACATTTTTTGTTTAAAAAGAAAAACAGGAAAGGGGAAAAAGGGAGAGGGGGAACAGAACCTAAAGGAGAAAGAAAAGAGAAGAGTGATGAAGAAGAAAAGAAAGAAGTGAGAGAAGGTGGATGTTGTTCAAACCGAGTCCTCCTGGAGATGCCATGGTTCCCAGACCCGCTTATGAGCGTCCAAGCGGTCTTGTATTAGCAGTCATTTTCTCCATTAGCTCAACATCTTTAATTCTTGTGTATAGGGCTTCCTGTGTTGGGGGTTTGCGTCATTTCCAGTTTAAAGCCACCGGGCACCTCGCCGCCGTGAGGATGCTTCGTGTGAGCTTCCTGTGTAGTTTAGACAGCGCTGGTGGGGGGAGACCTAGCAGGAAGAATGCTGGTGTCATGGGGATGTGGGGGCCAACTAATTTGTTTATGAGTTGGTGTACCATCCACCAATAGGGCGTGATTGCAGGGCAACTCCAGTAGATGTAGAATAGGGTGCCCCTGTCCTGTTGGCACCTCCAGCACCTATCTGAGGCCGTGAGATGTATGGAATGGAGAAAATCAGGGGTCATGTACCAAAAAAATAACATTTTGTAGGAGTTCTCTCTATACAGGGTACAGAGGGAGCTTTTGGATGCCTGGGACCAAATAATCTGCCAATCAGCTATCGCCCAGGTGATTCCTAGAACTTTTTCCCATTTTCGCATGTACAGATGTTTCCCCTGTATCTGAGTTGAGTAAGTGTTCAAAAGTTTATAGATGTCTGAGATTACCCCTCTTCTAGCCGATCCTTCTGGATTATGCTTTCGAAGGGGGAGGGGGCTGAAAATTGGAGGGTAGGTGTGATGGACTGGGCATAGTGTCGGATTTGGAGGTAATTGTAGAATGTGTGTCGGGGAAGTCCATATTTGTCTTGTAACTTGGCAAATGATAGAAGTGTTCTATTTACGGGATCCACTAGGTGGCCAAAATGAAAAAGGTTCCTTGTGGCCCAGGGGGAGGACATATGATGAGTGAGGCCAGCAGGTAGCTCTGGATTATATAGGAGTGATGTCAATAGGGACTTGCCTGATGCTAGGCCATGTTGGCAAGACAGCTTCCGCCATAACGATCTCAGGTGGGAGACCGAGCTCAGGATATGGTCCGTGGGGGCCTCTGCATTCGAGGACCAGAGAAAGCTGTTGGGATGGATAGGGGCTAACCATAGTTTTTCTATTTCTGTCTACTTGTTGTAGGATCGCTGGGTGCCAGTTTAGGGAGGATGGTCATTTTAATTAAAGTAATACGTCCCAATAGGGAGATATGGTGTTTTTTCCATTTCTGGAGTAGTAGGCGAACCTGATGAAACATAGGGGGGAAATTGGCCTGAAAAAGTGAGGAGAAGTGTGTGGTGATGGATACCCCTAGGTACTTTATCAAGTGGGGATGCCACGTATAAGGAAAAGAGGCAATCAAGGATGTAAGTTCTTCCTGAGGTATGTGAATGGGAAGGGCTATGGATTTGGAGGAGTTAATTTTATAGCCTGAGAGTCTGCGAATCGGTGCAGTTCAGCCTGCATATTAGGTAAGGAAATTCTTGGCTGGGTCAATGTTAGTATGATATCATCGGCAAAGAGGGAGATTTTAAACTCCCTCCCCCAAACCGGTACACCTCGAATGTTCACATTCTTCCGTATGTAAGCCGCCAGGGGCTCAACACATAGCGCAAAGAGGAGGGGGGAAAGTGGACAGCCCTGTCGGGTTCCATTGCCAATTGGGAATGGGGTTGAGAGAGCATAGGGGGTCTTGACTTGGGAGGTAGGATTATTATAGAGATGGCAGGCAGCTTTGAAAAAAGGTCCTTTGAAGCCCTTGAACCACAGTGTGGCAAATAAAAAAGGCCACCCAAGGCGGTCGAAGGTCTTCTCTGCGTCAAGGCTGAGTAATACAGCCGGTGTGCGTTCTCGGTTTACTATGTTTACCAGATCTATAACCCTCCTAGTATTGTCCGCTGCTTGGCAGAGCGGAATAAATCCCACCTGATCTTTATGAATCAGGGAAGGGAGGATTACATTTAGACGCGTGGAGAGGATCTTCGTGAAGATTTTTAGGTCGGTGTTTAGGAGTGCAATTGGTCTATAACTGGCGCAAATGGAGGGGTCCTTGTCGTCTTTAGGAATCAAAGTACTGTATGACCTCTGCATGTCAGGAGGAATCGGGGTGTCCCTTAGAAAGGCATTGTATAATCTACACATGTACAGGGACAATTTAGGTAGGAAGGTCTTGTAATACTCGTAGGAAAGGCTGTCGGGGCCAGGAGCTTTCCGGGTCGGAAGGGACTTGATTACAGTTTCAATTTCCTCCTCCGAAATGGGGGCATTTAGGGAGAGTAGGTCAGAGGGCGTGAGGTGAGCTATGCCGCTTTGTTCTAGATACTCATGTATGTGATCTAGGAGATCCAGAGGCGCCGGAGCCCATGAGATTTCTGGATTGTTATAAAGCTTCTCATAATAGTCCCTGAAGGTGGATGCTATCTTTTGAGGGTGGGAGACCATATGATTATTGCGATCTTTTACTTGTCTAGGAGTGTTGGTTAGGGTCTGGTCTCGCAGCTTCCTTGCCAAGAGGGTATGGGCTTTATTGCCTTTGTGGTAAAAAAGTTGTTTCAGTCGGAGTAGCACCTTTTCTACCTTACCCTCTGAGCCCAGGAGGGGCACCGTATCTAACTAGACACCTATTGGACTGTCTACCCTCAGCGCAAAATGGGTGGGCAGTGCAAGTCAATTTACAAAAAGGATCTGTACATGGGAGGGGGTCAAAGATGGGTAAGTCAACTGAGCAAAAGTCTCTCTTCAAGTAGCCAAGTCTGTGGGCTTTGGTTATAATAGAGGATCTAGGGGGGCTGGATGCTAACTGGTGGGATGGGCAGATCCAGTTTCTGAGAAAGTTAAGCCAGTCTAACTAAGCTTGTAAATACTTATAGATAGTAAATGGTGGTTATCAGCCATTTCTTTGCTTGTTAGTCTTGCAAGGGGTATCCGCCCTAGGGCGTTTTGTTGGGAAGGTCTTCCGACTCATGTTGGGCTGAGGAGGGGGCATGGACACCAAGTCCCAGTCTGGGAGTTGTGGTAGGGGGATCTCCAAAGTGTTGCAGAAGGACGGCAGGTCCTCAGGGTATCTTAGTGTCGTTGATGTTCTTTGGAACTTTGCAGTTAGGCTGAAGGGGAAACCCGAGCAGTAGATGATGTCCTTCTCCTGGAGGGAGCGTAAAAGAGGTTGGAGCAGCCTCCGCTTCTGGAGGGTTATCCAGGATAGATCTAGGAATAGTTGAATACGAGTTCTTTCATAGTGTATATTTCGCTGATTGCGGGTTTTTCTCATAATGTCCTCTTTGAGGGGATAAGACTGGACCCTGCAGATGACGTCTCGGGGTGCGGAAGTTAAGTCTTTCAGGCGTAGGGTTCTATGAGCCCTGTCCAGTGTAATTGGCTTATCTGGGGGTTCGCCCAGGATTGTATTGAATAGGATCTCCAAGACCTGTTGGAGGTCTTCCGGACCTTCCTGTTCAGGGAGGCCTCGCACTCTGATATTGTGTCTGCGGCCATGATTATCCAAGTCCTCAACATGTCTCTGAGGAGGGATCGGTGTTCCAGGCTTTGAGATTGGGTGCGTTGGACCTCCATTCTGGTCTCTTGTATGTCCTCCTCTGCCAAATCCATCCTGTCTGCCAGGTGTTTGAGGCCCGAATGGAGTGCTTGAATTTCACTGCGACCGGTGGTCTTAACGTCTTCAATAAGCTTCCTGAAGTCTTCTTTGGTGGCGATGGATTGCAGGTATGATTGCCATAGGAAAGGCAGTTGCTGATCTGCTGTGAGCGATGTGGTCTGGGTCGTGGACTGTTGGAGGAAGGGAGGCCGCAGGTGGACTGGTTCCAGTGGTGTAGGGGGCTGGAGCCTTGGTCCATAAGGTGAGTCCCAGGGTTCGGACCAGGCCAGGGCCTGTGTAGAAAAGGGGTCTGGTGAATGGCCCACCCCTGGTGTGTGTGTGGGCTGCGCGGAGGACACTGCCTGGGCATATGTCTTAGGCGGTCCTGGGGGTGTTTGGTTGGGGCCCCGGGTGGTGATAGAGTCTCTTGAACGAGGAGGCCTTTGTGCTTTAGGTGAGGATGGGGATGGGGCCTGAATCGGAAGGGTCCCAGAGTGTACCATCCAAGCGGCTCCTGGGGGTGACGCATCTTGAGTGGGAGGAGATGGTGAATGTGCTGATAGGGGAGAGTTTTCTGATGGTGTGGGAGAGGGAGTCTTCTCTCTGGATGCCAGGATCCAAGAGCATTCGGAGGAGGCGCGGGAAAGCCTCTGAAAACTGTGTGTAGTCCGGCGGGGTTTTCAGGGCGGGCGGACCCTGTTGATGTGAGAGCAGGGCCACTGGTTGCTGGTATGTGGGAGTTAGACTCACCGCCGATAGCATGGCGCGTATTGCTCCTTGGTCCGGGGTCTGATGGTGGGTTGGCTCCTGTTCCCTTCTTGTGCTTCCGTCCGGTCACTGGAGCTGCTCTGGGGAACGCGGCCATGATCTGAGGAGGGAGAAGGCCTCCGGTGCCATCTTGTCTTGGGCCGCATGTGTCATGTCCGATGGGGAGAAATAGTCTTTTAGGCTGCCCGATGAGCCCGGCGGCAGTTGGGATGAGCCGTGGGCTTTAGCGGATCGAGTGGTCCTAGATCTGCCCATCCAAACTGCAGATTTTGCCCACAAAAGAGAGAGCTACTGAATCAGGCTGCCATACGAGTTGGCTTGCGGTCACGCCCCGGCCAATGGGGTTTTACTAGGTGTGTGGTAAATATTACTCCGCCGAGTTATCAATCTGTCTAGCTGGGGATCCAGGACATTATTAAAATTGCCCATAGCCAGAACAGGTATCCCAGGGTGCAATGCCATAAATTGAGCTAGTTTCTTTAGCGGGTCTGAGGAAAAGGGCGGCGGGATAAACATAGCTGCCACAATACATACAAAACCTTTCAGTTTACAGAATAAAAGAAAATGTAGCGCCCTTCCCTGTCCACGCTCTGCTCAAAGCAAACATATGGTACATCATGAGATATTAGCACACTAACTCCCCTGGAACAGGAGGAGTGAGTGGCATGAATTTGCGTGGGAAATTTACGGGATTGCATCAGGTGTACAGTGTCCGGGTGCAAGTGTGGTTTTTTATTAGTAAAGTAGTTAAAGATGGTCCCTCGCTTATTGGGATTACTCATCCCCCTTATGTTACAAGAGAGGAGGAGCAAACCTCTAGCGGAAGCTACAGCCATTTTAGCATTTTGTTGAATGGTTCGTGAGTGCCCGAGGACATCCACATGACTGCGTAAGCCATGGCAATGTATATAAGACAGACAACCATCCTACATGAAAAGCAATTGTACATAATACTAAATCCTCCAGTAGTATCAATGTGTGGTCAGAAGACCATCTAGTGGTGAAGTCTGAAACATTCAGTCTAGGAAGAACATATTTTAAATCCACCTGTAAGATAAGAAAGGGGGAAGGGAAGCATGTGTGTGCACAGATATGAATAACAGAACAGTACCCGAAATCCAGGGTCAACAGGACCCAACAGATTAGAGCACGCCCCTTGGGGAACGGGGGGCAAAGTCCTCTCAGGACTAACTTATAAGGCCTCATACACACGGGCGTATATAAAAAAATAAACAAAACGTCGGGCCCGACGTCAAGGAAAAAAAGGCGACGTTTTTCGGCGTTATGTATTGACGTTTTTCATACGGTGGTATACGGTGGATAATAATATGGCCGCAAAAGGCCGCAAAAAACTGCGGTTGCAAAAATCCAACTTTTTATCGTCTCCCTACTAAAACAAAATTTTTTGCGGATAACTGCGGCTGCGAGTGATTGCGGCTTTTTGCAGTTATGTATTGCGGCTTTTTGCAGCGGAAAAAAAGGAACTGCAGCCCGGGCTGCAAAACAAATAAAAAAATATATGCGGGCACACATACTCCGGAATATTCAATCAGGACTCTCCTGAAACGGGGGGCAAGGGGTTCCCCGCACGAGATTAGACAACCCAGGACAACTGGGACCTAAAGCCCATGACAAGACAATAAGTATAGACACGTGTGTGTACGAAGGG
>BLSH010484244.1:323195-336175 GCA_018402905.1 Glandirana rugosa | reverse complement strand
TGTGCTAGAAGGGGGATGGGGGGGAATTTGTGCTTGCTGGGAAAGAAATTTGGGGCGGGGGGGGGGAGATTTGTTGTACTAGGAAAGGGGATTGAGGTGAAGAGGATTTGTGATGGGGGGGGGATTTGGGTGGGGGAGGAAATGTGCTGGAAAAGGAGGTTGTGCTGTGATTGAGGATCTGGGGGTGGAAGAGGATATATTCTTATGGGGGTATTGGGGGGGAGAAGGAGGATTTGTGTTGGGAGGGAAAGAGGAGTGGTGTTGGGAGGGGCAATTGAGGGGAGTGGGGATAAGTGCTGGGATGGAAAAGAAGGGGGGGGAGGGGGGATTGTGCAGGGACTGGGAATTTGGAGGGCGGAGGAAGACTTGTGCTGAGGAAGGAGGGAGAAGATTTATTTTGGGAGGGTGGATTGAAGGCAAAAGGATTTGTTCTGGGAGGGGACAAGAGGATTTGTGCAGGGGGGTGCACTTTCCTTACCCCTACACTGTGCAAACCCCTGTCCCCTGCATTCTGTGCATTACACATTCCTTGCCCCATGCATTCTGTGCATTACATAATCCTGACCACTGCATTCTATGCATTACGTACTCCTCTGTATATGAGACAATCCTTATAACATAATTTTAACATTTTCTTTTAATCCAAATATACTAACCATATAGAATATTCTTAATCAAAACCCACGTAGAACAGCTACTTGCTTCAAGAATGGCGTCAGGTCCTTATAGCTCTTGTCTGTATTCCCATTGCACACTGTCCTGGAACAAGGCTTGTCAACAGCGTGTGCTGAAGCGACTACCAGCTGGATACATAGAGACACAGATAAATGCACAGATTTGCCAGCACGCCTTGAATCTTCACGTTGTCCAAAGCTTTGATTGCAGAAAGATCACATCACAAAAGAACAAGTGCAATGTTTCGGAGCCATGCAGCATCCCTTCGTCAGGGCTGTGGTCCTTATAGTTGTCTGTTTTGAACTAGATTTCCATTCACTTTTTTTTCAGGGAAATCGGTCACAACCTAACACACTGATACAGAAATTAAGGTCCCTCTTTATGATAGCAATAACACCCTCAAACCAGCTGTTGACAGACTCTGCTCTTCAATAATTTGTTCAACAAAATATTAATTATGTACTCGGTCCAGTATCCATTACCTCAATTCCAGTCCCAATAAAAGGATGCTCTGGTGGGGTGCTTCAATCACAGATTTTCTTAGCAATAACTACCTAATAGAGCAGGGGTAGACAACCTTAAAGAGGTGGAGATCTACCTGAACAACATAAGAGAAGTCAAAGGATCACCGGGCCAAGTGTCGTCTCCTCACACCTGATTTAAACCTCTAAATTGCCGTACTATCGTGTAGCAGTCAGGTGCATTGCATGGCAATCATGGGTTTAAATCAGGTGGTGAGGAGGCAACATATCTTTCCAGCACCTGTCAAAAACACGCTTGGATTGCTTTTCAGAGGAGTAACAGTGCTTGCTGCAGCAGGTTTTAAGCTCCCTGTTGCTTTTGGTGGGTGCTACCGCCTGCCAATCATGACACATTCAAGAAAATGGGGCCACTCTGCAAGCACCCCACAACTGCATGCTTCTGCGGGGTCCAGGGGATTAAAGCAGGTGGTGAGAAAGCAACATAACGCTGATTGCTTTAACCCCTTGTTTGCTGTACTGCACAAGGTTGCAGGGCACTTGCAGAGTGGCCTCATTCACTTGAATGGGTCATGCTTGGCAGGTGCTACATCCACCCTCCATGACAGGACTTATAACAACTGCAGCGACATATGTACACCCCTGGCTACTGCAGCTAAAGGGGGTGTGGTTAGGACAGGGGTGATAAAAACATCTTAATTATGGGGTTTTACCACCACCCATGCTGCAATTGGAAATGAACCCTTACCATTCTGAGCTCCCTATAATGCTGCTTTCACACTGATGTGCCGCGGTTAACCTGCACCGCGGGTGCAGCACAGTCCATCTGCAACTTTCCTGGGCTAGCTGCGCTGTGCCATAGACTTATATTATGTCCTACAGGTACACTGCACCCGTAGTGTGTGCAAAATGCAGCCCTATACTATTATGCCCAGTGTGTTGCTTCACACTGACCTGAAGATCTCCTCTTTCCTGCTGCTGGCACCACTCTGGAGACCGCTAGCTGGGATAAGAGGTGGAGTGCAGTTGGTATTACTCTGCATGGGACAAGAGCCGGCCCTACAGGGGAGACATCAGCTTATGTGGCTCCTACTCACTACTACAGCTCCAACTTTACAAGTAGTCCCTCTGCACTGCACTCTTTTTAATTCTCTGGAGCAGCGGGTCAGCAACCCCGACAGTATTCTACCAGTCACCTGTCCGATAGCTACTGTTAGATCACAATCTACAGGTTGCTGACCCCCATGTTAGAGGTTCTAAGATTTGCCCTCAATGTATGCCCAAGTAACAGGAAAACAGAAAGCTGGGAGAAAAGTTCCAAAAAACAGACAGCAAAAAAAAAAGTTCTAGCTCAATCTGTTAAAAAAAAAGTTATCTAATGTGTTTGTAGACTTTAAGACTGCATTGAAATACTTTGATGTCGCTGCCATGTTTGTGAAACCATCCTAAGATAATGCCTGCCTTGTTACATGGCTCATTATCTTGCTAGAAGTAGCGAATATACAAAGAGGCAAACATTATGAACACTATTGCCCCAGCAGCTGAAATTGTTTATGTGATAGGTTAAATCCATGAACTCACACCATGTACACTTATTTTTCCCCCTACCACCCCATATTGGTAAAGAAATGAAGATTAAAAAGGACTGTTTTTCCAATTTTAATCAATTCCTGATTACATCAAATTCCTGTTCTAATCTGTCAGGAAAGGAACCTACTATTGTCTTTGCTGCTGTAGCATATTCATTTTAAGGGTAAACCTGCATTTAAACATACCCACTTGTATTCCACATTTGTAAAGAATGGTTATATAAACAGTTACAGACTAGTGTTAGGCCCGGTTCACACAGGGGCAACTTGCGATCAGACTTGAGTCACCTCAAGTTGCCCCAGGTCACTTGACACAAGAAATCCCATTGAAGTGAATGGGAGCCATCTATATGTACACTACTGAAGTCACTCCGACTTCAAGGCTACTTCAGAAGAGATTCCTGTACTACTTGGGGGCGACTTCTATCCGACTTGTGCCCATAGAATTCAATGGAAATCGCCTCCAAGTCAGATACCCCCTCTAAACAGAAGCGACTTCACAGTGAAAAGAAAAAAAAAAAAAAAAAAAAAAAATGTATTTAGGGCAACCCCCTCCCTTCCCCAATTGGCCACAGCAAAGTCGCCTGGCTTGAAGTCATGCTGTAAGTCGCGCTACAAGTTGCCCAAAGTCGCATTGAAGTTGCTTTCAAATCCCCTAGCAAAGTTCCCCTGCAAGTCGGATCGCCCGTGTGAACTGGCCCTTAGCTTGATCAAACCTGACCATTCTCCCAAAGATGTTTTCAGTCATAGAATTGCTGCTCGTGTTTTTGTTTTTCCTAGTGTTGCATACCAGAACTTAAAAAAACACCATTAAACACGTGAAACTTTGCATATATTTTTCACTCCCCTTCTGGTAAATCATTTTTTTTATGCAGGATAGCAACATTTTGCATTTAAACACTCTCTGTTTTATAAATGGTATAGGAACAGGACTTCAACACTACCTTTTGTACGATAATTTTTGCTCAATGTGCATTTATAACTAAAGGTTTTTAAAATTAGTTTTGGATAGAGTAGTAGAAAAGTTAGTACCTCCATTCGATTTTTATTGGAGTTTGTGTCCAAGCTGGTAACATTCCCCCCTTCTAGAGAGCATTGTAATTAATCAAAAAGTCACAGGAAATCCCAAAATTTTTTGGTCAGCAGCAGAACAAAAGGGGAGTTGAAATCTTCTAATAGGGACATGTGTTTCTGTGACCATTAGCCAAGGTGAATTCTATGCACTTTAGGCCCTTTACACACAGGGCTGTGTAGCTGCTGTGCGTCCCTCCCGGAGTTTTAGCTTGCCCCACTTCCAACGCTGCTGCCTGCAGCCTGTCAAAGGAAGGCTTTGGATGGACAACGCTGAACATTTTACTGAGCAGTACTTCAATTTAGGGCTCTATCCACTCAGAAATGAATGCCCAGACCAAAGAGTAAAGTGCAAAAAAGTACCTTTAGGTGCCCTCCGAAGGCCAAAACATGGTTTGAAACTCGGCCAGTTCAGCAGAAACCGGCCGAGATTCTAACCACAAGACACAATTTATGCTCAATGCATTATGCTTTTCAGCATTTTTTCACTGCTTTTTCGCTTTGCTTTCCGCATTTTTTTACATTTAATTTTTTTTTTTTTTTTTATAAAATGTTATTTTTTTGGGGGGAAAATGTTGCTCGGCATATTTAAAACGCAAATCGCGGCAAATACGCAGCACTTGTGTTTTTCTTGCATGCCCATTGAAGTCTATTACATGCAAAATGCTGCTTTTTGTATGAAAAAAGTTTATCACTCAATCACCTTGGGTAGAACCAGCCTGTTGGATTTGCTTACGATTATTGCTAGCGGCTTCTATAGCTGCTAACGATAATCACTGTCTTGTCCTGGCAGGGACAGCTTCCCCCTGCTCGCTCCTGCTGGGAGCAGGTAATTGCACGGTTGGAGGGATTCCCATCAGCACAGTCTGGATTGATGGAGGAATCATGTCAATTTCTTTTACACCATGTATAGCTGGTCTAAGACCCCATGCACAGTATTAGATTTTCTGCAGATTTTTTCCTTCAAATTTACCAAAACCATGTACTGCAAGGTCCTGCCTGATTGCATACAAATTGAAACTCTTAAGGTTTGACCTCAGATTATATGGTTTTGGTAAATCTGAAGGAAAAAAAATCTGCAGGAAATCTAATAGTATGTATGGGATCTTAGGGCCTTGATTTTGATAAGCTTATCTTGACACTTCCTAACAGTGCTCCTTTCCACCTTCCACATCTTTCTATTGACCAGTCAGCGTGATGGAAAGCCTTACTGGGCAATAAGAAGGTACTGGAAGAGGACAGGTCTCAGCTCAGCTATAAGGTTTTAAAATGAGCAAATTTCAGGGGTACATACACTGATCAGTCATAACTTTATTACCACTAACAGTTAAATGAAGAACATTGGATTGTCTCGTTACAATGGCGCCTGAAATTGTTGGTACTTATTAGGCAGCAAGTAAACATTTTGCCTATGAAGTTGATGTGTTAAAGGTAAAAACAATGAGCATTGCAGTTTGTTTTGTATGGAAGCTCCTTAGCCACAGATTGATTGGGATTCCCATGCTGACATGTGTCCACAGCCAAAAACCACCTACAATGGGGGGGGGGGTTGTGGTTTGCGCGCACTGCAGATGGGAGCTAGTTTCTAGAGCTCCGGAGCATCAAAGGTGGAAAACAGCAATAGAAACCCACAAAAATCTACCAAAACCTCCGTCATTTGGAGAAAACACGCTGTACAGCTGAAGGGGGATGTCGAGGAAAAGGAAAGAACGCCATCATCCACAAAAACTGACAGTTCTTCACATCCACACGAGGCCCCTCAAACCCCGCTAACACCAGCAACAGCTTAAGCCATTACACGGACCTCCCCGAAGACATGCAACGGTCAAGACCCGGAACTTCATCTCCCCGCCAATCATCTCCTCTGTCAAGTGTGCCCTGTACCAGCCCTGCCAAAGCGCGGATGCGCCTGGAGGAACAGACAGCCTGGTGAGTCAGGGAGAAAAATCACCCCCCACACATAGTAGCACACTAAGCGCCTCCATTGCCTCCTTCCCCACTAGCAAACAGCCAGTGATGGACACATTACTTAAGAACATGCTTATGTCACTACAGCAATCCCTGCACACCGATTTCACTCTCCTCACAAAAATTTTCTGCTGAAATCTTGTCTCTTGGTGAGAGAGTACTCACTGTTGAGAATGCAATTAGTGACATTACATACACAGTAAACGACTTAGTAGACACTAATGGAGGATGGCATTGAGGAAAGGCAATAGCTGCGCGCAAAAATTGCAGACCTGGAGGACCACTCCAGGTGTAACATTTTAAAGCTAAAGGGGGATCCCCCAAATCTGTACTACCCCAAGACCTAAACCAATATGCTACTGCCATATTTTCCAGACCTCCAACCTATAGAATTAACCGCATACCCAAGTTCCCAGAGACATGCTCATGAGAGTGCACTTTTACACCAAAGATCACATCCAGAAAAAGTCCAGAGTGTTGGGGAAACTCCCTCAACCGCACAAAAATATCCAAATATACGCAGACCTTTCCAAATATACCATGGACCTCAGACGCCAACTAAATACCATCACTAAAGGCACTCCGGAACCACAGCATTGGATATAAATGGGGACACCCCACCAAGCAGTCTATTGAAAGGAATGGCAGATCATACACCATCGCTGTGCTTGAATCAGGGCTTGCCCTGCTTAAAGAATGGGGCATCATCCCCAAACCTCAACCCACGCATAACT
Organism: Glandirana rugosa; assembly: GCA_018402905.1. Classification (NCBI taxonomy): domain Eukaryota; kingdom Metazoa; phylum Chordata; class Amphibia; order Anura; family Ranidae; genus Glandirana; species Glandirana rugosa. The sequence goes on along the minus strand of BLSH010484244.1, from coordinate 329,659 downwards.
CTCCGCAGTTGAGGAACACAACAGTGAGTCTGAGGTATTGGCCTCCAGATCTCAATCCAATTGACCATCTGTGGGATGTGGTGGAAAAAAACAAGTCGATCCATCGAAGCCCCACTTCGCAATCTTTAAATACATTTTTGAGTTGTTAATCATGATAAAGGATCAGACATTGTGTGACTGGCTAGTGTATCTGCTTCACTAGGGTTTAGAGAAAATCTTAGACTCTCCTGCAAAAAAGCATGGGGATGACTTAAAAAGTTGTATGTAAGTGAATTCCTACAAAGCAGTTATGCAATTTGAAGAAATTCTCGCTCATCCTATGTGGGGATTTTAACATGCTATATGCATGTCAGCACTTATTTCTAGAAGAGTGAATAATCTTTGCTTTAGTTCTGTGCTGTAACTTTAGCAAGCCATAGATGAATCGATTTTCTTTCCTACCATGGGTGGAAGGAAAGAAAAATAGCTTGAATTCCTCATCAACACAGTTAATGCTAATGCTATTGTATTCCCTTCCGGGGGAGGGGGGGGGGCTTCCCAGCTGGCAGAATACGATTACTGCTAGCAGCTATAGCTGATGGTAGTGGTCGCATGCAGAAAAACCCAGCATGTTGGTTGTACCAAAGTCAATCAATGGAGTGACTTCGGTGCAATCAGCTTGCCCATAGATGGATCAAAATTCGTCCAGTTCCTGGTAATCTAGTCAAATTACGATCTGTGTATGGCTGGTTTTTAAGAACAGGGGATCACTCCAGCAGAATGGTAGCATCAACAGCATTATTTATAGATAATAACACGAGGGATATTTGATCCAGGGAATATCTGATTGACTCCCAGGGGATCAGGATGGATTTTTTTTTCTTCCACTGGAGCAAACTGGACCATGCTTCCTTTGATTTTTTTTTTTTTTGCCTTCAAAGATTATGTATATGAAGGTTTTCTTCTATTGGTTGAACTAGATGGACTTGTGTCTTCTTTCAGCCTATGAAACAACATACTGTATAACTAACAACAGCTGCATTTAGGCCTATGTCAAACAAATGATACTGTTGCTGACAGTAACAAGGTCACTAGGAGAGCAAAGAAACCACTCACCTGCTTCTATTTGTGATATTCCCTCACTGGAAAGCAAGGTTCTGAAGCTTTTGGACCAATAAGGAAGCAACAACATAGAAATAAAGATATCATTCCTGTGGCTGGCAAGGTGCCACCAATAACAGCATTGCTAGTCTGACAAGGACACTTGAAGCAAAACACAGGAAGTATTTTTTTCTATATCTATTATTCACATTAATATTAATGGAACCATGCAGATTTTCTTAAGTAAATAACCACACAGGTCTTGTGCTGTAGACAGCCAAACTTGAATTTCTTGGATATACACACTTGATCTTGTGCATCATCTAGCCCTATACCTGATATCACAAAATTCCCTAAAGCTAAACTCCAGTCCAGATACACAGCTCAAATACATATCTGTGAACTGTTTTACCTGCCAACTAATTATGATGATCAGTTTTTGATCCAGGCGATTAGCAGGCTATGCCAGACAGCATAACCAGGTCCTGTCCTCCCAGCAGACAACATTGCATGTAAGCAATGCAGCCTGGCCCAGGATCAATTCTAATGAATGGACAGTAACACAGAACATTGTTAAAATACATTGGTTCCCTCCCTTAGTCTCAGCTTGCAGTAGACTGGCAGCATTGTGCACAGCAACAAATACCTGATTGGTGGGAAGTGGCAACATACACGTTACAACAACAAGACTATAAAATCGCTGTACAATTGACTATAGATGTATCAAAACAATTATTTTCCTTTATTAACTTCCTAAACTATTCAAACATTTTTTATTCAATCTGGTGGGCCCTCACAGTACATACTTGTGAGTAGATTTAAAAGAGATAGTAATGTGCGTGGCGAGTTATAATGCACAGGAAATTACAGGCAGATATCAAGTCTGAGTAGCACAGTGGCTAAATGGTTAGCACTGTTGCCTAGCATCACTCGGGTCATTAGTTTGTATCCCAACCACACTACCTGCATGGAGTTTGCATGTTCTCCTTGTACCTGTGTGGGATTCCTTCCACACTCAAAAAGCCAGGTAGGTAAATTGGCCCTAGAATGTATGAATGTGAGTTAGGGACCTTAGACTGTAAGCTCCTTGAGAGTAGGGACTGATGTGAATGTACAATATAGATGCAAAGCGCTGTGTAAATTGACAGAGCTATACAAGTACCTGTAATAAATAGAATTAGCATATCGCATAAATCAAACCTATGTAAAAATACACTTATTTAAATACATTTGTAACTGGATTAAATAGTGATTTTTATATCTGCCTGGAGTTCAGCTTCAAAATATACAGTGGCAGGATCCTTTTATGGTTAACCAACCACATCTGTCAATGATGCTGATGAATGATAATTAGCTGGCGTGATACTAGTTTTCGAGCGATGTGCTGTTAATATATCAGATCACTGTTGAAAGTGCAGTCTAAGCAATATATTTCTAGTTTTCTACTGAAATGGCTTCTAGATGAATTATTAAGAAATGTTCCAAATATGCTATTTGTGTTTTTGTAGCAATGCAGTCGGCAAACTATGAAAGTGTTGTTGATTCTTCACACGTTCTTTCAGCCAAAATCTGAAAAACACAAAATATCAAAAGAAATGACTGGATGATAAAATTAAAGTCAATACAAGCAGTCCCCCAATTACTCCCCCAATTTGGGGGGTCCCGGACACCCCAAAGTTCGGTACGGACCCGAACTTTACAGTCCGGGTTCGCTCAACTCTAGTCTCCACTGATGTTTTATCACCAAGGTTTGTTTCCACAACAACCCAAAATGTTTAAAATGCAATTACTATTGGAACAGGAAGTGAAGTGAAATCTTCTGAACAGAAACATACACAGAAAAACAAACATTACATGGGTGTTAACCCTTCCCTTTGGCTGATATGTATTCTTCTACATATTTTTGGTAAAAAAATAAATAAAATCACAATCGGCATATATTGATTGGTTTGTGCAAAAGTTATCGCATCTACAAACTATGGGGCTTTAAGGCATTTTTATTATGTATTTATTATTTTTTTTATTATTATTTTTTTTTTTACTAGTAATGGCGGCGATCTGCGATTTTTATCAGGACTTTGATACTGGGACAGACATGTCGGACATCTTTGACACTTTTTTGAGACCATAGACATTTATACAGCGATCAGAAATTTAAATATCCACTGATTACTGTATAAAGGTCATTGGCAGTGAAGAGGTTAACACTAAGGGGGCAGTGAAGGGGTTAACTGTGTTCCCTCATTGTGTTCTAACTGTATGGGGGCTGGGCTGGTCGGGACAGAACAGATCTCACTGATCCCGATCACAGGGATCAGTAGATCTGTGAAGGGGGGACATAACAGAACGGAGAACCGCCGTGTTTACATCAGCGGTTCCCCGTTCTGCAGCTCTGACAGGTGATCGTGGGTCATGAGCGGACATAGAGTCCACCCGACCCGCGGGCACGCCCACGCAGCGTGCGGCGGCGGCCGCCACCAGTGAGTGCATGCCAGGAGCGTGCACAGGGGACGACGTCCCGGAGATTCAGATTCGTGCTGGAGCCGTACTTTGGGAATAACGCGGGTCTGTAGGGGTTAAAGAGGCAGTGACAGAGTCGCTTTATAGTACAGCTTCCTCACCGTCCCTGTGCTTCCTCAGGGGGTGTGTTCCTCTACAGTTCTAACCCTATATAAGCTCTGGATAGGATGGTGTCAGAGCTTGATGATGTCACCCCTCCCTCTCATAACATTTCCCAGGCCTGATAATCGGCTGCGCTCATGAGAGGAGGTTACATACTGCAATATTCACACTAGCATAAAGTATGTAGCAGTGGCCTTGATCTGAGAAGGCAAGTATGTCTTGGTTTGAGGGATGGGCATTAAAGAGATTCTGTCACTTTGCCCTAAATATGCAGATCTTTCATGTAGCGATAACCCCCAGCTTACCTAAAGCCTAAACTTTTTTTCTTGATATCCTGGTTGATTTTGACAATTTGTCTTAATTTATTTTCTTGTTTGGATCCTCTGCTTTCCAACTTTGATCAAATTTAAACCAAAAAAAAAAAAAAAGTAATAAAGTTGGTTATAGAAAGCCATAGCATAATTTACTGAATAGTAATACTGGTATTATGCTCCATAGCTAAGGAATGCGACCACTATGCAAGATTGGGCAGTTGTGGCCCATGTGGCCCTTATGAGCTCATCTGTTTAGCAGATTGTAAAGATGGATTTCCTTCTGATTCAATGAAAAGACATCTGGTATTTGTGAACACTATGGGGTTGTTACAATTACTTCCGTACAAGAATCGTGGTGGGCCCTCACCACTTAAATGAGTAAAGTTAAGGCGGAGTTCCACCCTAAAGTGGAACTTCCGCTGTTGGATTCCTCCCCCCCTCAGGTGTCACATTTGGCACCTTTCGGGGGGGAGGGGGAAGAGGAAACCTGTCTTTAGACAGGTGTCCTTTTCCACACATCCGGGAGCTCTGGCCGGCGGACGCAGCCGCTGACGTCAGCAGCCCGGCTCCCTCCTCCCTGCTCGCTCTGCTTCTGGCCGCCTGGCCAGTAGCAGAGCGTGGCAGAGCCTCGGGCATGCGCAGCAAGGTGCCCGGCGTGAAGCTGTACTGCTTACACGTCCGGGTTCCCTTACCCGCGATGGAGGCGGCTGCACCCATCCCCCGATCCGAAGATCGGCGGGGGGGTGCCGACATCGCTGGACTCCAGGACAGGTAAGTGTCCTAATATTAAAAGTCAGCAACTACTGTAAGTGTAGCTACTGACTTAATTTTTTATTAGTCCTCGGACCTTTAGACAACTATTACTTGGTTGCCTTAAAAGTCCCAGTAGAGGTTATTAGTTGGAGTTATTTTCACCTGGTAATTTTGCAAGCAATACAAAGGAAAATCCAACTTCTGTCAGACTGTGCAGACTAGATCCAATTGTTTACATACATTTATGATGCCCATTATAAATGTATACATTTTTTCTGATCATTTAAATGTGTTATGCTATGTCTCGTATGACACAGTAAGCCAGAACTAGCCGTTTAACATTCTGCGGTCCGAGACGCCATTTCTGGCATTTGAATATGATAATTCCATCCCCTTGGTCATGACGACGTGTCTTGTTGCTAGGCAGAGTTAAGTGTGAGGCTTGATTCTATTTAGATGAACCGCAGACACCTAGAGTGAAAATGAGGCTTGGCTCTGGTGTCTTGGTATATACTGCGGTGACAGGAAGCACCCTTTATACCCGGAAGAAGTCCTATTGCGACGAAACGGGTCGGGTAAGAAATTTTCTCTTAGTCACCGTGACCAGCATTCAATTTTATTTCACTTTACCGGTATTTGTGCAACTATCTTAATATTTACTAGCTAATGGACCTGTTGCAAGTGCCTTAGCTGAAATAAAAAGCCATCTGACATACTACACTATTGGCGCCCCCCTTTTATTCATTTTCTGGTGTGCTAAATGAATGCACAAACCGAGACAGGAGGAGAAGCTGTGGTGAGATCTATGCTGGAGGTGGCATACACCCATATGTCTGTTTGACCTTCCATAATTAGAGGGTGGGTCCATCTGCTCTGGTAAGCATTCTGTCTGCTTGTCTGTTGGTGAATCACCGGGTGAAGGACGTCCAAGTTTGGATTTAGTCTGCACAGTCTGGCGGAAGTTGGATTTTCCTCTTTTCCCCCCTTTTTTGGAATTTGGACACTTTATAGACAGATATTTTTGGTTTTATATTTTTATTTATTTATTACATGTACTTGTATAGCGCTGTCAATTTACGCAGCACTTTACATATACATTGTAAGCTCAAGGAGCTTACAATCTAAGGTCCCTAACTCTTCATAGATATAATAGGGCCAATTTAGACAGGATCTAATTTACCTATCAGCATGTCTTTGGGGTGTGGGAGGAAACCCACGCAGGCACAGGGAGAACATGCAAACTCCAGGCAGGTAGTGTCGTGGTTGGGATTCGAACCAGTGACCCATTTGCTGCCAGGCGAAAGTGCTATCCACTACACCACTGTGCCGCCCCATTTATATGTACACTTTTTCACATGAGCTTTGTTTCCGATTTATGCATGTTTTTGATTTAGAAAATATACTTAGCCTGAATAAAAAAAGAAGGAAAACAAAAACTGGCACCAACATCTAAGAAATGGTAAACTTCAAAATTTTAGAATGTTTTGTTCAGTTTAGACATAAATTTAAGTTCTGTGACACTTACTTTTGAATGTCTTGGACTTCTGTGTAGCCTTTGTCTCTTGTTCATCGTGATGACGAAGCCAATCATCTCCATAACCATTGCTAAGCAACTTGCTAAAATTAACTGCATCATTTCTATTTCCTGGCCTTTAGCGTGAACAAGAAAATAGCGGGGGGGGGGGGGGGGGTTAC
>BLSH010484244.1:285678-296658 GCA_018402905.1 Glandirana rugosa | reverse complement strand
CCAGGACACATATGAATGACCCAGGTTCAGAGGCTAATTTAATGCAGATGAGGCACCAAGTGAGTTTAATTACCACCTTAATCGGCCACAGAACCTGAGTAATTAATATGTGTCCTGGATTAAAGGGATGATGTGGCAACCCTACCAGAAATATGAATCCTGGGAGTGTTATGCAGAGGTGCCATAACCTATACGATAAGGGGAGGTGCTTCCAAATTATATGTACAGTAAACAACCACTAAAGGAATACACACCTACAAGGGCTACCAATTTCAATATCAGATATAATTTATTGGACATATAATTATTAAGGATGGGCTCGGGCGTGTTCGCAAGTACACGTGTCGGAGCCCGCCAGGAAGTGAACCCTGCACTGCGCTAATCACAGGCAGTGAGACATTTCCCCGATCGCTGCAGCCGCACATCGTTGAATGTCTCCCTGCCTGTAATTAGCGCAGCGTAGGGCTCACTTCCTGGTGGCCACGCCCGAGCCCATCCATAATAATTATATCAAAAAGCATTGGCAAGGGTAAGGAACCCCTCCTCACAAAATCCACCCAAAGGACATCCCATCAACCTCACCCCGACAGTGCCCAGAGCCCCCCTTGTGACCCACTACAGTAAAAACTTTGACTTAGAAGGTCCAAATGGGGCCAGTGATCTATGTGTAAAGCCTCGTACACACAATGCTACGATTGTATGAAAACGGTCGTACAACTGCTTGTTGTACGATCATCTGAACGTTAGTACGTGCGATTAGAACAGCCGACGTACGATGGTCGTACAACAGGAGTTGAATGAGCAGACTAGAAAACTTTGGTTGTACCAACAAGTGGTCGTGCGACCATTGGACCGTGTATATAGAGAGGTTGGTCCAACAAGTTGTACTGTGCAAAACACGCATGCTCAGAAGTCAGGAATGCCCGGAAGTGTCCGTTCATTCCTAATTCACAAATTACATGCACCTGAACTTCCTCTTTATACACTCGTAACACGTCACTACGTTCGGCTTGGTTGTACGATCGCTTAGTGCATGTCAGTACGTGAGATACAACAGCCAACATACGATTTGGGCCGTTTGGTCGTACGATCGTCGCATCGCGTGTACGAGGCTTAAATAGTGGCTATTGGCTAATAGCCTATGATAGTTGTAGTGTCTGCCTGCTGATTCACCATATAAAGCCACCTGTGGAGTCAATTGTATCCAATTTGTACTGACAAAAAAAAGCATTGAAAGAGCTACAATGTAGCAGCGGCATGCTCCAAATGTGATATTGGTAGGATTGTGGACTGGTTTGCGTGATGATCGATATAAAAGTATAAATGCATGGACATGTAACAAGGCAGGTTGCAGTCATATGGGGGAAATTGTATGTCCCCAAAGACGCCCTTATGTTGCTAAAGAACCTGCCATGACATGCTGGCCTGTGATACAATAGACTCTTAACTCACATATTGCTCCTGTCAACTCCTGTCAGGTCCAATTTGCTATGTACTGAAAGTTGGTGTCCACATAAAACTTAGCAGGTGATTGACCTCTGCTGGGAGATGGTGCTCTTGGGAAATCTATAATCAACCGTCCATCTGCATGTGTGTGTCTGTAAGCCCATGTTCACATCGGCGCGATATGACATGCCATTTGACAGGTCAAATGGCATGTCAAAATCGGAGCCTATTGCCCGCAATAGGAGCGTCCCAATAGGTGCGATGCCACACTGATTTCCAAAAGTAGTTCCTGCACTACATTTGGCAATTTTGGGGGTGATTTCACTAATTTCACTAGACATCTGTGCATGAACCCACACAGATGTCTTTCAAGACGCCCCCGAAGTCAAACTGAAATGCGGCTTTGTTCAGATAAATTCACACGATTTCAAAGCTGTGATCAGTGTGAACGAGGGCTAATAGATGATTCAAAGTTGGCGACTAGACAGTTCAAGTAACTTGTGCCTTGGATAATAATAACTTGAAGATAATTACTCCCACTAAAGATAAGTCAACATACCATGTTAGCCCGATGGTCTGAATTATAACATATCTCTCAATTGGCTCCTACTCCATCCTTTGGGGTCTAACCTGCTATGCAATTGTAGCTTGTGCCATGAGAGACACTCAGCAGCTGACTGACCTCAAATAGGGGGTGGCGCTTATGAGGGATTGAAATCTGCCAGCTATCTACATATGTATGTGTGCCCTTGGAATAATGTTGCATGTACAAATGCATTGGATGGTACACAGTTCTTATATTGGCCAAGTCCAGGTGTACAAGGGTATGTATGATGATATATGGCAGTCTCTAAACAGTTGAAGTGATAAAATCCACTTCTTCCTCTGTGGCCGGCCAGCATTTAGGCAGGGATAAGTACTATCTTAACTTAAAACGACAAAAACGAATGTCCTGACAGATATTCATCATTGTTTATGCATAAAAAGAATATCAATTATCCGCTCACCTCTCCAAACAATCGATCATGACTCCAACTGAGCCTCCATGATAGTAGAGATGCCCAGTTTTTGCCAGTGAAAGCTTATGGTTGTATTTCAACAGTCCTTCAGAGCCGCCTGCTCCCGTATGCTATATGCTGCTGGTTGTAATCCTTGGACATTCTCTGAGGCTTTAGATTATGCCTACATTGATTCCACTGATACCAGAAATTCGGCCGACATAGCCGGTATAGGCACAAGCTGTAGACCATGAGGGGGGGCGTGTGTGCCCCTCCTCCCACATGTTTCATCCCATCCCACTGACTGGAGCTTCATCTTTGTACTGACGAAGCCCAGACAAAGCTCCAGTCAGTGGGAGGGGCAAAACGCATAGGCACCAAAGGGGCTGTTTTATCTTGGCCAGTGCTAAAGATCAGTGCTGCTTTGTGGTCAGCCTCCTGTGTATCCTGTGAGTCTGTGATTCTGTATCCTGATTCCAGTTGCTGACCCAGCTTGTCTTAACCACTCTCTGAGCTCCACCTGCACCTACTTCGGCTTCCCAGACCTTCACTTCTTTCTGCTCCATTGGCTCCTGTGTTATTGTTCGGCTTGTTTACTGACCATGCACCTGCCTGTGCCCTGTACCTGATCTATCCTGTCTGTGTATGACCTGGCCTGCCTGATTCTTCTACTCTGCCTGCAGTTGCCAGTATCAGCTGTCCACCTGCTTACTGGAGCCATCTGACGACTTCTCCTGCCCAGAGTGGACATCTGCCTTACTGCTAGCAAGACTTACAGGCACTCGAGCCACTCTGTATTCTTCCGCCTCCTGTCTACTCTATTAGGGGCCTGAGTCAGAGGTGTAAGAGAGGCCTCCCTCACCATATCAGGCTCTGCTACCAGGTATGTGATAGGAGGATGTACACTCTGAGCACCAGAGAGAAAAAAGCCCTTAAAGGCATCATCATCTTCCCAAGTACAGTAATTCTGAATGCGGTCAGTTACAAAAGATAAAAAATTATTTTTCCATTAGCAAACAGTAAACACAAGACAAAGTCCTGTAACAAGTTTCTGCATCCTGCATATGAACGGACATTAGGTCCATGCAAGAGGCAAACTTAAGTTGGAAAAACACATACACATTTATTTTGTTCAACCTGAAGGTTGAAAGAAGAAATGTAACAGATTTCTCCATCCACACAAACAGTGCAGATGGATGAACCTCCCACTGTGGACTATTGTATTCTGACAGCGGGTTCCACTGTCTGTTAGAGTACCCAAAGAGTGCCTGCATCTGATTGGTAGCCCATGCTGTTCAGTTGACCCATGGAGCCAAATTCAATGCATGCATCAGTGTTTCTCAACTCCAGTCCTCAAGGCGCCCCAACAGGTCATGTTTTCAGGATTTCCCTTTAGATGAAACGGCTGTGGTAACTACTGAAGCAGTGAAACTGATAAAATCACCTGTGCAAAATAATGGAGAGCCTGAAAACATGACCTGTTGGGGCGCCTTGAGGACTGGAGTTGAGAAACACTGGCATGCATGACTGGCTTTTAGGAGACTGTTACAGCAATAACACACAAGTTAATCCACTCAGACATTGTGAAGAGATGCACAAATTTGAATGACTGCCAAAATAGGACAAACAGTTGTACGAGAAAGCCCAAACTGATACATTAGGACAGAGTCCAAGTAGAAATCAGTGAAAACCTTTTTGGTTGTATGTTTGTTAAGGCATTTTACTGGTTCATCCACAGAAAGTAGAAACCGGTGGTCAATAAATTCCCCTTGGAAAGAAAAAACTCCTATAGTTCAGGGATCTCCAAACTTTCTAATCAAAGGGCCAGTTTACTGTGCTTCAGACTTTAGGGGGGCTGCATTGTTGCCAGTGGAAGTAAAAAATGCCCTGGCATCATAGGGAGCAGACAATTCCTCAGGCTTGATGGTCAGTAGGAATAAAAAACATATACATATGGTTAATAGGAAGAGGGATAATGAGGGATAATGCCCTATCACTGGTGTTAGTGGAAGAAATAGTGCCCCTTCATTGGTGCCAGTGGGATGAAAAATGCCCCACCACTGGGAGTTAGTGGAAGCAATTGTGCCTCAACCTGGTTGACAGTGGGAGGAATAGCGACTCAAGGGCCTCATAAAGGCAAGCAAAGGGCCACATCTGGCCCGAAAAGTGGAAAGACCCCTGGTGCCGCACATCTACGGAGTCCTATGGTGGTATGAGAGAGACAACCTCAGCCTGGGCTCCCAACAGGCCATGCCCCCAACACGTTTTACTCTGCCTCTCGGAGCTTAGTCATGGAGCCACATCTGGCTTGCCGTCCACAGTTTGGAGACCACTGCTCTAGATTACCCACTTGAGTACCAGTGTGCATTACCTCTTCTTTACTAGACCATTGTTCAGTTTTCAATTCTATGATACTTTGACTTACAATTACTAGGTGATGCAACACCTTTGTGTTAATTTGGTAGACGAAAATATTTTCATTGGCAAACTCAGCACTATTTTAGTTGACTAAAAAACGACTAAAACAATTCAGATTACTAAAACAGTACTAAAAATAAAATGGCATTTTAGGTAGAAGCCTATGACTAAAACTGAATTGAAATTTGATGTCAAAATTAATACTGTACAACACTGTACCCAATTGAATTTTATTTCTTTTTTTTTTTTGACAGACAGAGCTTTCTTTTGGTGCTTTTGGTGGTATTTAATAACTACATTTTTATTTTAAATTTTTACTATAAAAAGGAAAAAAAAATCTTCAAAAAAAAACTGGTTTACACCAGCAGATGTGACATTGCTTTGGATTTGGAGACTATGATTTGTGGACACAGAAATTAAGGTACTGTATGGATAGTGCCACAATGCAGAGCTCAGTGTCAAAGATGCCTTACCAGGTACATCTTCGTCACATCCAAACTTTCACTCACAAAGTGAAATTTGTAGGGACCGGGCACACCAGCAGTCATGCCAGTGCGCTGGAGTTGGAGACTATGCTCCGTGGCTAAACCACATATCTGGAAAGCTCCACAATGCACAGCTTAGTGCCTGAAGATCACTTACTAGTTTTATCTGCCTAATGGTTTTTGTTTTGCCAAACCACCACGGGCAGCAGCAAAATAGTTTAAAATCCCTCAACTATATGAAAAACTCTGGAGTCCTTGGGTAGAACATTACTTGCCTCCCAACTTTGACAATACTCTTCTACTTCCATAAAAGCTCCTGTGTACGAGTGAAGAGCAACGTACACAACACTCCCTAGATGACCCAGCCCCCCCAGGGATTTCTAGCCCCTCCCCTTTTCTTTCTTCTCTCTGTCTCAATTATCTACCTTTACTCCTCTTCTCTGTGCCTAATATTATATGTCTCTCTCCACTCTTGTGGTTTCCACAACAAAAATATATCTTAGACCCAATCATCCCCCGGACCAACATCAACTATAAAACACAAGCCTACCCTGGCACTCAGGGCAAGACGCAACCATCATATACCTTTTTTTAACCTCACTCCCTGGCCTATACATATTTCTGTTCAAAACAAGTGTGTGACCTAGTTTTACTGGGAATGTCCCCATGGGTGTCATTGGCCCAACTAACCTTGACCATTCATACTCTGGAGCAACTGCTCTCCACGTTGCACAATTGTTGACAATGTTTTCTCTTTAAAGAAGGATGATTGCACCCATCTTTTTTTTTTTACTTTCAAAAAATTGTTATTTTTATTTTAGATTTGTATAGGACAGGTATGTTTACAGTACAACAGAGTAAAATAAAGAAATCATATGAAAGAGTATTGCACCAGCATGGTTAACATAACTCAGTAACCCTAACCTGAACCTATCATTATCTCATTGTCCTATGATATGGAAAATCACGTTGATATATAGTATAAGGAACAATACTGGTAGACTAAGATAGCCCCAATCTCCAGGCACCCCAAGACGGGAACATGCTGTGCGTGGATATGCACCCATCTTTTTATGCCACAAATTTCTCTATGACATGTTGATTGTATTTTTATTGTACCTACTCTCCTATACCACAATTTTTTTCTGTGACATGTTCTTTATATTCCTTTTTTGTCTTCAATAAAATACTTGAACAAGAAAATCCCTCAACTGACTATAAAAAAATTGCATTTACAATAAGGCCAAACATACTTGTCCTACCTATGAAGATTAAAAATCTAGGTTAAGGCTCGGTTCACATCGGTGTGATGCAAGAACCCTGCGAATACACTGCGGGTTCCCGCATCGCACCTAACTAGCAGGCAGTTCACACTGCCCTAGGCGAACCACTGGGAGTGGCAATACAAAGTTAATGACACCCCCAGATCAGTTTGCATATCGCAGTGCGAAGTGTCAATTCGGAGATGAATCAGATCACCCATGCGATCCAATTTTGAGGAGGACCAAAAAAAGGATTCTGCACAAGTTTGGCCCTAATGCGATGCAAATTCAGCCATACAATTGCACAGACATTGCATCTGATTTGCACAGCAGTCCGGTGAGAATCACATGCGATGTCTGACATCGCAGCAGTAAGAACTGGCCCTAAGGGTAAAATGATGTTTTTATTTGTGTAGGAAGTATGAACCAAACAGGTCACTTCCATAGGTGTGGGCAGCCTATTGCATCAGGGTGTGCACCCCAAAGCTCAAACACACGTGCGTACGTGTGTGTGTGTATGTATGTATGTATGTGTTTTATATATATATATATACAGTATATATATATATATATATATATATATATATACACACTCTTATATATATATATATATATAAAAAAAAACATTTCAAAATGTATTAAAACATGGACGGTGTCAGTAGGGCAGTGGACTGTGTCAGTACTTTTTTATTTTTATTATTTTATTTTTGCTTTATTTTTTACAATTTTATTTTAATTCTGTTTTTTAGAATTTTTTGGGAAGTCCTGTTGGGGTGCTTTGGTGAAGTATTAGCAGGGAGAACTTGCGCCGCACAGGGTTATTGGGGTGTGCCCAGGCACACCCCCTGCGCATGCCTATGGTCGCTTCTGATAAACCCCTCTTAGGCTGGGTTCACATCTATGTGAATTGGATGCAGCTTAACCACTTCAGCCCCGGAAGGATTTCCCAGTTTAGGACCAGAGCACTTTGTGCGATTCAGGCACTGCGTCGCTTTAACTGACAATTGCGCGGTCGTGCGACTTTGTACCCAAACGAAATTTGCGTCCTTTTTTTCCCTCAAACAGAGCTTTCTTTTGGGGGTATTTGATTGCCTCTGCGTCATTTCTGATCACCGCTATAAACAAAAGAAGAGTAAATTTTGCAAAAAAGCCTGTTTTTCTTACTTTTTGCTAAAATACAAATCCAAAAAAATTCTAAAAAAACATTTTTCATCGGTTTTGGCCGATTTATATTCTTCCTCATATTTTTGGTAAAAAAAAATCGGCGTTTATTGATTGGTTTGCTCAAAAGTGGCCGCGTTTACGGATGATGAGAATTAATTTCTGGGGTTTTTATTTATTTTTTTTTTTTACTAGTATTGGCGGCGATCTGCGTTTTTTAGCGGTACTGCGATATTGGGGCGGACATGTCGGACCATTTTGACACTTTTTTGGGACCAATGACATTTATACAGCGATCAGAAATTTAAATATCCACTAATTACTGTATAAATGTCACTGGCATTGAAGGGGTTAACCTGCAGGGTGTAGTGAAGGGGTTAACTGTGTTCCGTGGGTGTGTTCTAACTGTGAGGGGGCTGGGCTACCATGGGCATAAGAGATCTAACTGATCCCAGTGACAGGGATCAGTAGATCTCCTATGCCCCCCACCAACAGAGCGGGGAACTGCCGTGTTTACATCGGCAGTTCCCCATTCTTTTGCTGTGGCCGCTCATCGTGGCTCGCCGGCGGACATCGGGTCTGCCTGAGCTGTGGGCACACTCCTCCCCCTAGTGGCCACCCGCAGATCGCTGCTTGTTTACAGCGATTCGCAGGACGCAGCCACACTGCCGCCATGAATATACGGTAGGCAGTATGGAAGTAGTTAAAACACATCCAATTTGCAGGACACTTGAAAACACATTGTCTTCAAGGTGTCCAGTTCACATATGTACGGTGAGTTCGCAGTCCGCATTGCACAGAAAACGTGTGCATTTTTTTGTGCAATGCGGTGCGAATTCCCAGCCCATTGTGTTCAATGGGAGCACATCTAACACGGAGATGTGCTCCGCATTGAACAGGGCTCTTCTCCCTGCTCACTGCACCTCCCCCCTCCTTCTCCTGTCAGCTGATGTGCTGTGAGATCAGACAGGAGATGCTGAACAGCACCTTCTGTCCTTCTCACAGGCATTGGGGCTGGAATTCGTAACAGACTGGTGTGAATACAGCCTTACACTGAAATGCCTGTTTGTCATTTGGGTCCATAAACATTTTACATTTAAATATATTTTCTTGATATGAAAAAAAAAAGTAAAACTATTACAACAAAATAAAACCCATAAGACAGACAAGGAAGAGTTAAAAAATGAATGTAAGAAATTTTGAAAGTAAGATCACACTATAAATGAAAAATACATGTGAATTATGAAGCCGGAAATAAAGGCATTTAATGATGTGAAAGGAAACCCAGTAATCAGGCATAAAAGGGAATGATATATTGAGTGTATTAATTCATTGAAGATAATGAACTGTGCACACTTAAGTCATCTTAATTATTTATGGCTGTGAAATAATTGTGCAGTATGCATCAAGCTATATTTAGCTGTAAAAGTTCAAATTCCCACACTAACTGGTTAGTTGCTAGAGACGGATATTTATATTCTATGGCGAGTTTTCCCTGTGCGTGATATCTCTAGAGAATGGCTTATTTTGTTTACCACATTGGAATCCAGGCAACCGAGAATCCCTACTTTTTTATATTTCTGTATGTATTTTTCCATTATGGATATTCTTTATTTCCAGGTTATTCCTTCCTTAAAATATATATTTTGTAGTGTAACATTGTACAATGAGTGCATCTGAAGAAAAAAATTGATGGGCTTAATAAGATCACTATATTATTTTTTCTTGCTGCAATAAAAATATAAAAAACATGTCCACAGCACAGTCTGTTGTGTTCAATGATTGCTGTTTCTAGGGTTGTCCCGATACCGATACTAGTATCGGTATCGGTACTCGGGCAAAATGCTCCGATGCTTGAACCGATACTTGGGCAAGCAGGGGATGATCAGTGCAGCGCTGGGGGGGATTCACAATCACTGATCTCCCGACTCCCTGTATATATTTCATTAAAGCAACTGACAGCCACTTCTCCTCCCGCGGCTTTCAGCTGCTACAATGAAATGTATACAGGGAGTCGGGAGATCAGTGATTGTTAACTCCCGCTGCACCAATCACCCCCCTTGACTGGCCCTGTATCCTTCTCCAGTCCCCCTGTGTCCTCTGATCCCCCTCATTGCTCCGATCCCCCTCTGTGTCCGACGATCCCTCTCTGTGTCCGACGGGTCCCCTTCTGATGGGTCCCTCTTCATGCTCCTCCAGTCCCCCCTGTCCTCGATCTGTCATGATGGAGAGCGGAGGAAAGAGCCGGTAAATCTGTAATTTATCGGCTCTTTCCTTTTCTGAATGGACAGTGATCACTGACTGTCCATTCATAAATGTCACTGAGCATCGTAAACTGTGCTTATGATGCTTCAGTTTATGAATGGGGAGGAGCCGCTGTCTCCTCTCCATTCATCTTCAATGCAGCTGAGAAAGGGACTGGGGAATCTCTATCCACAGCCTCTTTCTCCCTGTCTCAATGTCTCAAAGGGGAGATGTCAGGGGTCTGTTAAGACCCCCTTATATCTCACCAAAGCCCCCCCCCCCCCAACAGGGCTGATAAAATAAATAAATAAAAAAATTGTAATAAAAAGGTTAAATTGTAAAAATAATAAAAAATAAAATAAAAAAACACACTGACATCGTCCACTCCCCCCTCCCCCCAAAACAGAGAGCATTGTAAAATAAATAAGTAAATAAATTGTAAAAAATAATAAAAAAATAAAATTGTAAAAAAAAATAAAAAATAAAAAACTACTGACATAGTTCACGCGTCATCAGTGCTGCATATTCGTGCCACTGTCACGTGACATTACAAAAAGTATCGGTAATCGGTATCGGCGAGTACTTGAAAAAAAGTATCGGTACTTGTACTCGGTCTTAAAAAAGTGGTATCGGGACAACCCTAGCTGTTTCCCATACCCAACTTCTGGATGACACTCTTATCCTCAATGTAACTCTGTCCCTACATCTAAAATGCGCCATAGGCACATTTACAGTGCATTTACTGTGCACTTGTGGTACGTTTCAATAGAAGCGAAGGGAGGCAGTTGCAAAGCATCAATGCCTACCAAACTGTGCAGGCAGCATTATTTTTGCCTCACCCCACTGCGAGGCAATGCAAATGTTGCAGTGTGAACACCTCCATCCGCTCCCTATTTTAACAATTTTGAGCTGCATTTATAGGCATTCAGGAAGCATTAAAAATGCAACCCACAGAGAATATGTGTA
>BLSH010484244.1:251294-278720 GCA_018402905.1 Glandirana rugosa | reverse complement strand
CCTGTGATGCTGAGCTGTATACTGTGTCCTGTGATGCTGAGCTGTATACTGTGTCCTGTGATGCTGAGCTGTATACTGTGTCCTGTGATGCTGAGCTGTATACCCCTGACACAATATGTGGAATACAGGGGACGGAGTGGGTGGATTATATAAGGGGTGGGGCTTATTAAAAGTAGGAGGGGTCAAAGGGAAGGGCGGGGCCTGGCGCCCCCCCATCCAAAAACTTCACCAGCCGCCACTGGCACATAGTGGAGTGTGAAAGCAGACATTCGAGAAATCGAAGAAAGCCAGAAAGGTCCCCAAGCGTAAGGGACGCTATCACCTTGTGGATGGACAAAAGCAGGTCAGAGCCTTGATGTCCAAATCCACCGCACCATGCCCTCCATCTTTTGACTGTGAACAGGGCTGAAGAAAAAAAACGTTCCAACAGGAACCGAGACAAGCACACCCTGAAGAAACAGGGCTTGTACAGCGCCACAAGGAGAGCTGCAAACTGTCCGGTAACAGATGCCTAATGGGAGGGAAAGACAAAATCCCCATTTTGAGGAACAAGGCCATAACAATATCTCGTAACTGAACAAGATCAGGACGACCCTCTCATTCCAGATACGAATGAGGGCGCACCCTCGAGCTGAAGGGGCCTTGTCCACGGGTCATAAAAACCCGCTCTCGGCTTGCCAGATCAGGTCTGTCTGGAACCTCCCAAGGAGGGTTTGAAAAGTTTCGAAACCCTGACCGTGGACCCTGAAGAATGAAAGAACTGTGTGCCTGGAAAGGAAGACCGCGTCTGTGAGGAAACTCCTGTCCTATTTCAGACTGAGGAAGAGATACATAACAATGTCAGACAGGGTTGCCCCGACGTGACAATGGACAGTCCGCACACCAACACCCAGGCCACATACAGGTCAAAGCACCACTGTAAAAACAGAGAGCTCAGTAACCAGGGGAACTGCGGTCAAGAGACATTGCAGATCAACCGCGGGCCTCTAGATTAACAGATCCGCCAATCAGCACAGGCAGGGGAATGCCGCCCCAGACATTTCCACCGGATCTGTAAAACTGGAGATTTCCCTACTAGCCTCATGGTAGTCTCATGTCATTAAGAGACAGGGGAATCCACCACTGGTGGAAATGGTCCTCTTCCTAAAGAGGGACACCCCAGGAAGTACCCCACCACGATTCTCTGTTGGAACACAAGGGGCGCTGTGAGCCCGCCCATGCTTCCTGGGCAAATGTTGCCAGATAGGGAAGGAAAGGGAATGCTTTCGCCATGCCAGACGGCCCCGTCTACCACTTCAGTCATGGAGGAAACATCCTCACTACGTGACCGAACAGGGAGCATGGGCACCAAACTGCAAGGTGGGCCACTACTGTGGCCAGATTGTTTGAGGTCCCGCACAGGGCCCCCACACCAGTCTAGGTCCCGCACAGGGGATGCCACCGATGCCCCCGCACAGGGGACACAGGCCGAGGACCCTCCCCAAGTCAGGCCCCCACACCGGGGGCGCCCCCGAGGCCCCTCACAGGGGCACAGGCTGAGGCCCCTCACAGGGGGCATCAGCTACAGGGGATGCCTATCGAAGTCCCATACAGGGGACTCCAATTAGGGTCCCACATAAAGCCCAGCTCTGAGGCTCCGCACAGGAAGCACTGGCTAAGGCCCTGCCCAGGCGACGCCATAGAAGTCCCGCACAGGGGACACCACTAAGGACCTGTGAAGGGGACGCAACATAGGTCCCGCACAGGGGATGCCACTGAGGTCCCGTACAGGAAGCGCAACTGAGGTCCCACACAGGGGTCACCACTGAGGTCCCACACAGCAGACACCACTGAGATCCCTCCCAGGGGACACCACTGAGGTCCTGCACAGGGGGCGCAACCGATGGTCCCGCCCAGGAGGTGCAGCTGAGGTCCCGCTCAGGGGACACTCCTGAGGTCCCACACAGGGGACGCTACTGAGGTCCCACACAGGGGACACCACTGAGATCCCACACAGGGGACACCACTGAGGTCTCACACAGGGGGCGCAACCAAACGCACAAGGGACACCACTGAGGTCCCGCACAGGGGACGCCACTGAAGTCCCACACAGGGGACGCAACCGAGGTCCCGCGCAAGGGACACCACTGAAGTCCCGCACAGGGGATGCAACTGAGGTCCCGCACAGGGAACGCAACTGAAGTCCCGCACAAGGGATGCTCCTGAGGTTCCGCACAGGGGGCGCAACTGAGGTCCCACACCGAAGATGCCACAGAAGCCCCGTGCAGGGAATGCCACTGGGACCCCGAAGCCGAGCCGGGCCCTGCACATGGGACATCCACAGGGAGCTCACCCAAAGGACCCCCCCAGAGGGGGGTTGCCCTTCTCTCAGAAGGCAGCCGTGAGGCCTTGGAAGCCTAAGGCCACCTCTAGCAGGGCACAGCCTAGTCGGTAGGCCACAAAACCGTGGCCTAAATTACCAGAGTGCAGCCGCCGAAGGCCCCAATCACGGCCTTCTAGTCACCCACTCCCAGGCCCAACTAGGGAAGCAGATGGGTCCTCGGAGGTACCCGATCTCCGCAACAACCCCCAGGGTGGGAGGGGGGGTGGGAAAAGAGCTCAAACAGGCCCCTAGGCCCGAAGCCTGGGCCTCACCCAGGAACAGGGGGTGAACGCCGGAGGGACCGACCACCCCAAGGAGTACCCGCACCCCACACCCCTTCCAGGGAAGGAGAGGTGGGGGCCCCTACTCACCGATCCAGTGGAAGCCATGTGGGTACGCTCCCAGACAGATCCTCCTCACCCCTCAGTGGGGGAGGCTGTCGGCCACAAGGAACGCTGCGACTCAAGGCCTAGGCCCGGTCATATGCGACATTCAACTCGCAGGGCCAGCCCCCGCCCAGTGGTGCTATGTCGCGGCCGACTGAGCGCCGAGCTGTGGTCTGCACGCACTTGCTGGCCAGACTGGGGAGACCCTCTGGCACTATAGTGACCAGCCCATCACCCAGTCTGGCAGTTGATTGCAGATCTCACCGGAAAAAAATCTAGGGAAAAAGAAATAGCAAACGAAAAAATGTTGCCAGGACTAGAGATCCCAGCAGGGAGCCACGTCCTTACTCCTGACCAGGCAGAAAAAAAACTGAAAGCCTATAGCAGAGAGGGGTGTATATCCCCTAGAACTGCCCATAGGCGTAGTCTATTTTCTTTTCTGCCTAGTCCTACTCCTGTAGAGAGCGATATAACCCACTGGTCAAGAAATATGGATCGCTGTGTCTGTCAATGAACAATAGAGAAATTGTTTTGGATAAGAAAGGGTGAAGGGATAGAAACCCCTGTCAGGATTTATTTTTGTCTGTGTCCCCACTGGGGAGGTTCAACCACTCTATTTGTCCCTGTCACCATTGCGACTAGAAATGAAAGTTATGGGAAATCCAAAATTTGGAGTTGTCTCCAGAACAGGAAGGTGAAAACTTCCACTGGGGTCATTTTTTTTTATTTTTGACAGCTGTCAGAGGGGATACAACTCACATTGGAGACATTTCTTCTCACTTTATGTCTAAAGGTCAGGAAGCGAATGAAAATTTCTCCCATGGGACAAAGACAGCAAGAAGAAAGTGGATGCAAACCCGATTCATGAAATTTCAGCTGGGCACATTTATCAGCAGAATTTTCTTATCTCTCTCCAAAGCCCTATGTCTTGTAGCTCTGTCCTGCACCATTCCTCTCTTATCAGTCTGACAAGTTTCTGTCACATTATGATAAGAGCAGCAGGAGTTTTGTGTTGGGGAGGTTGCTATGAATTGATTAGCAGAGCTCTGGACAATACAAGGGAGAGAGCTGAAAGTCTCTACCTATGAGGAGAGGGGTGTGTGCCTTATCTCCAATCAGCTTCCTTGGCTGTGTGCCCAGGGTTCTCTGCAGTTCTAATGAGGAACAAAAAATGCTAACACAATCTCCACTTTCTAAAGGATATTTACAGCTGAAGACAGAAGATATGCATGTAAAACTTATATAGGGAGGTTTGTTTCATCTCTGTGTATCATCTGAGGCTGTTCACTTCACTTTGTACTTTAATCCAATATATGAAAATGAAAATATGTGCATAATAAAAGGTAAAAAAAAATCCAGCATTGTTTTCTGGCTCCTCCTCCAGGATTGAGCATCCCTTTTCTTATATAATTTTGGAGGTTTGGCCATCAGATAGTTGAAGATGTGATTTCAGCTAATTCTTTTGTCTGCCTTAAATTTAAAGTATGGGGTAATTTAAGGGAGAGCATCTTGAGTTATTGCTGCAATATTTATATACCTTTTTTTGGTTGCCTGTGCCCTATTAGCAAGGATTCACTATACTCCCTGTCTCAGAGGCACAACAGGAATTGAAGAAAAATCTGCTCTTGGTCGTCGCTGGAACAGGTGACCCCTAATGGAGACTTCCCATTTAGGTTGGGTTCACACTGCTGTACGGAGCGGCTCTCAGCAGGGAGTCCAGTGTGTCCTTGTTCCCCATTTTCAGGTCTGATTTCAGTCTGAATTTTTGGCTGAATTTAGACCTGAAATGGACCAGAAGAAGCAGAGGACTCCTGTGCAATTCGATTCGGAGATGTGTGAACCGGTCTCCTGACATGCAAATTGGATGCGGAGAAACCCGCATCCAGTTTGCAATAGTGTGAACCTAGCCTTATACTTGTTCTGGTTAAAACCTTAAAGTGATAGATTTCCCATAACTTTCTGTTCCAATGTCCATAAACACATAGAGGGGGCATCTCCCCTGCTGGGACGCAGACAACAATAAAATCTATTATCTTTCTTTTGCAATAAAAAACAGACAGGGGCTTCAACACTCTCCCCCCACTGTCCAAATATAGAAGAGAAAATGTCTTGGCTTTAGATCTATTTCAAAGTTTATGCTCATACTTCATACGGTTTTCACCTATTAAATGCTTGATCTCTCATGTTGTTATTTTTTGACATTTTAGAGATTTGTAGATAAGCTGCCTCCGGGAGCAAGCACTACATGTGCAAGTTCTCAAGACTCCTTGATTAAAAATTGTTGAGTTAAGATTTCAGCCACACAGGGAGTACACTGTTTTTAATGAGTCATCTGGCACAAATATTGCATTGTGAGAAGGAGCAGTAAAAGACAACCTGTGTGGCAGAGAAAATTAGGAAACAGAACTTGCATTTGTAGTGAGCAAATATGGCTGTACCCATGTACCCGGGATGTAGCTACCGGGGTTGCAATTGTGACCTGGCCCCATGCTCCAGGGGAGCCGTGCAGCCCCCTCTGTACACCTGGATAGGAGAGGCGGCAGCCTAAAGAGAAAGGGACCCCCTCCATCTTCCCCCTACAGCAGCTGAATACCTGATTCTCCTTCTCTCCCTCCCGCAGGCATTCAGCGGCTGCAGGGAGGAGATGGAGGGGATTGGTTTCTCTCTAGTCTGCGCTCCCTCCAATCCAGCTTCCCTCCAGGCCCCTGTGGTCTCTCATGGCCCCCTGTGCTCTCTCTCCACCGGGGTCAGATCTAGGGGGGTGCTGTGCTGAGTTGTGCTCTCCCCACTTCTGTCATAACAGTGATCCTCCAAACAGGATATGACATGGGATTGCTCTGACATCGCGCTGTGCATGGACTGTACCCACCCCTAGTGACATTTTCTGCTGCGGGGAGGTGAGCAGATAGAGAAAATGGGAGGGGAGGGGGGTAATCATGCCGTGTATAGTCCAATCTGAGAGCAATTTGCGTCACTGCTGTATGGACTATGGAGGCTATTCTGACAGAAGTGGGAAGAGCACAGCCTAGCACACCTCCTCCTGACTGTGATTCCCCATCTGCAAGTTTGAGTTGGGTAGTTATTTGTGCTGGGACAGGTAATTGGGGGGAAATTGGACCAAGAGGGGGATTTGGGGGAGGGTGCTTTGAGCTAGGAGGGGGAATGGGGAGGTTGTTCTGGGAAAGAAGATTTCTGCTGCTAGGAGGGAGTGGGAGGATTTAGGCTAAGAGAGGGCATGGGAGGGGGGCTTAGAGGGGGGATGGGGGGATTTGTTCTAGGATAGGAAATTTGAGGGGAAATAGGATGTGTGCTGGGGGGGGGGGTGATTTTTTGGGTAGGTGTTAGAGAACACAACCTGAAGCCCCAATCGGAACGCCTGTGCGCATTGGCAATGAATAAGCACTATTGTTAAGTGTGAAACACGTCTGCCTTTGACCTGGTTCATCCTGTACCATGCTAATTTGATGCCTTAATAAACAAAGATACTTTTTCAGAGTTCCTTTGAGGTGCAGTCGTTCCTTTTTCTACATCCATCCAAATTGATCGCCGCCTGCAGGAGTGCAGGGCTGAGAGGTCTGCAGGAACCAGACATCCCACCTGGATGTTACCATGAGTTCCAAGCTATCCAGGCCCCGGCCCAGCTGCAACCTCCTCCTCCTCTCCACAGGACCACCCTGAGCCGATGCAGATTGGGCTCTTTTGCCCATCTCTCACTCAGGAGAAAAGAAAGAGGCGCATGTCCCTCAACCTTTGCCTTTACTGTGGGGGATCTGGACACCTGGTGAGAAACTGCCCTGCCAAGCTGGGTAAGTGCCCTATCACTACTGAAGGGAAAGTACTGTCTTTACCTAACAATAAGTCTCATCTTGTCCTCTCTCTCTCTCTCTCTACAGCTTCCCGGCCGGAGTATCCAAGTCCCAGCTATCATTGATTTGGGAGCTTGTAGTTGTTTTGTGGATCTAAACTTTGCTGCTCAGCACCAGATCCCCCTCAGATGGTCATTCGCCTTGCTGATGGGTGCACTATAAAATCAGGCACCGTCACCCACGAGACCATCCCTATACCAGCCAAGACAACCTGTGGCCACGTGGAATTCCTATTACTGGACGCCATCACGTCCCTCCTCTTCCCAGTCATCTTAGGCCTACCTTGGCTCCAGACTCATAGTCCTCACATCAATTGGAGTTCTGGTAACGTACAATTCCTGTCTTCTTACTGCCTCCACCATTGCTTACCACAGCCTCAAGAGCTATCCCCTTCTGTGCTTTGTATGGACTCTGACACTGACCAGGAAACCCGCCTAGCTGTTCCTGTGGTATACCATGATTTTCTAGATGTGTTTACTAAAAAGGGGGCAGATGTCCAACCACCGCACAGATCTTAAGACTGCCCGATCGAACTCCTACCAGGGGCCGAAGTTCGATTTGGCAGAATCTATCCACTTTCTGAAGTAGAGTTAGCAGCCCTCAAGGTCTACCTCAACAAAAACCTGGAAAAAGGCTTTATTCGGCCCTCCAATTCTCCTGCAGGGGCCGGGATATTTTTCATCGAGAAAAAGGACCACTCTCTCATGCCGTGTATCAACTACAGAGATCTTAACAAGATCACAGTCAAGAATCAGTATAATTTTCCCCTGGTTCCCAAACTCTTTCAGAGACTTGGTTCTGCCACCATATTTATCAAGCTGGACCTCCGTGGAGCTTACAACCTCATCCGTATATGGGAGGGGGATGAATGGAAAACGGCCTTCTTCTGGCTACTCCAGGCTGACCCATCTGCTGTCCCCAAAGGTGGTAGCATTGCTCCTGCACAAGAGAAACAGGAGCATGCTGACCACCAAGGAGGTACTGGGAGAGGCAATATCACTGGTTGTTAAGGAGGCCAACTGATTCTGGCCAGTTTTTAAGAAGCGGACACCCCATGGCATCCTTAACAACCAGCTATTCACGCATATGTTCTGTAATGTAACACATTTAAAACATGATATATGTTTTTTTTAAACACATAGTGCTTCTTAGATGCGCTGCTATGTGAAGGCAACTGAGCCGTATTGTGAAGAGATCTGGAGAATTTGGAGACCAACTGAAAAACTCAAACTACTAGGTGTGTTCCTAGATCAATTCTTGAACCATTTTTGCAGTGTGACATGGTTCATTATCCTGCTGAAAGAGGCCACTGCCATCAAGGAATTCTGTTCCCATGAAAGAGTGTACTTAGTCATGTTTAGGTAGGTGGTACATGTCAAGTAACATCAACATGAATGGCAGGACCCAATGTTTCCCAGCAGAACTTTGCCCAAAGCATCAAACTGCCTCAGTCGAAAGTGCTTTCTTCCCATACTGCAACATAGTGCCATCTCTTCCCCAGGTAAGCGATGCACATGCATCTGGTCATCCACATGATGTAAGAAAAAACTGGCCAGACCAGGCCACCTTCTTTTATTGCTCTGCGGTTCAGTTCTAATACACATGTGTCCATTGTGGCACTTTTAGCTGTTGACACGGGTCAGCATGGGTACCCTGACCGGTCTGTGGCTATGCAACAAACTGCGATGCTGCCTTATATATCCCACCCACTTTCAGGTGCCATTGTAACAAGCTAATCAATGTTATCCACTTTACCTGTTAATGGCCATAATGTTATGGCTGATCTGTGTATATTCCTAATGGAGAAACAGTATCTCTGCAAAGAAGACCACTCTACCTACAAGAGCTGTTGCTTCTTCTCAGCAGGTCGAAGATATCATCAATGCTGACCCCTACTTGATAGTTTTGTTGTAGATTAAACACGATTTTTCCCTTTAAAGGACTTACCACAAGTAGCAAATCTGCTGGGGGGAGCAGATGGTTCTTTTGGTCTCATTGCGTCTTTTCCTGCCTGAACAAACTAGATAAAAAACAGAACATGATTCGGGTAAATAAGAGGACAAGATTGGAGAAAGCTTACAGCATATAATGAAAAAACAAGCATAGAACAGGAAAAATCAACACTTCAGATGGTAAGGGGTGAAGTTGTGGAGGGCTCATAATTGATGACCCTAGGTATACGTGAACCTTTAGGCTGACTACAGATGAACATATACAGTGTCTCTATAACAGGGGTCTGTAAACTTTTTAAAGAATGGGCCAGTTTACTGACCCTCAGACTCTGAGGGGGTCAAGTGACCAGTGTAAGTAGAAAATGCCCTGGCATCAATAGGAGTAAACTATGCCCCATCATTGGCATTGGTGGAAAGAATAATGCCTCATTGTTGGTATCAGGGGAAGTAATAGTGCTCCATCATTGGTGTCAGTGCCAGGAATAGTGCTTGCCTCAAGGGTACAAACAAATCATCACTGCTCTCACCTATAACTGGCCTTTGCAGCAAGGAGCACATGGAAGGGCAATGCATGCAAAACAAAACCAAAGAAATTCTCAACTTTCCAACCAGCCTGCTATCCATCCGAATTGTCCTGTCTTTTAACAGTATATGTTAAAAACATAGATTTCGTTTGTACACATTTGCAAATACATGTGTAAGCTACATAGCCCCGTCAAGGCACCCCAGTGTGTTCTGTAGTCCTAACTCTAAATTTTGAGAGCCTCCACAGTGGAAGCACATGCATTATAATGGATAGGAACAGGGCAGGTGAGCTTGGAGGGAGCCCACCCCTCCTTAAAGGCACAGGGTCACATTGGACACCCAGCATGTAGCACCATGGCAGCAAAGGTGTCCAGTACATTCCCTCACGAATATTTCAATATTTTCATTGGTGAGGGGATGTACTGAACAGTGCACAATGTGTGCAAACTAAACCCCTGTTTTTAAGCAGGCTGGTCAGTAAGTTGATCCGGGAATTTCTTTGGTTTTATTTTGCCTGCCCCAAGGGCCAGATAAAAGTAAGCAAAGGCCCGTATCCGGCTCCAGGGCCGCAGTTTGGAGAGCACTGCTCTATAAGAATAATAGCTAGGGAAACACCTGCCTGTCCTTGTACAACTCTATTAAGCACCAGGATGCAGTGTGATAGCCTGGTAGCGGTACACGTGTGGTTCTCTAAAGTAAAAGATCTTGACCACATGCAGGTAACAACGTGCCTGAACCCGCCATACATGTTCCTTTCCACCCTCCGCCCTAGCAGAAAAGGCCTGATAATCACAGATGATGCTGCATATTAAGAGCATTGCTTTCTTTTTTTGAGCTGTCTATTACCAGCATGTTCTACTCTCAATAGCCGCTGGTAGATTCATGCTGGATACTGAAATACTTCAGGTTTCTCCAGTCAGTCAACAAATGCAGGTAGATCCATGATGGATAAGTTAAATACTGGAAGTCTCTCCAGTAAACCACTGAGTGCAAGTTTTGTTCCGTGACAGCCCTGAATGTATGAAAGCTTCTCCAGTCAACTACAGCACAGATTCCCGTTATCTATGCTGGTGTTGTCTCTGTGACAGTCCTGTGGTCAGCATTGACTACCTGTGTATGTTCAAGTTCACACAGGGCTCTACTATTCAGGTGAGGCCAGTTTGTCTGGGAATTACCTATGGCGTTATCAGTCTAGAGTGGAAGCAATTTTTTTGTCCCTATCTCTGCAACTCACTGCTGTGAATTTCTTGCAAGCTTATGCTAGATTGAGGTTCCTCTATAAATTCTGAGGCTACCTATGTGGTATTTTCTACAGTAACATCTGTAGTTATTGTGCCATTTTTGTGGGAGGGGAGTTAATGGGACTGATTTACTAAAAGAAAACACACACCCCCTGAGAATTTGTTTTCTCCTTATTGTAGCAGTCAGCTCTACCCTCCTATTAGTGCAATTAATGGCACTTGCCTGTAATTGTACCTTGTTAAACCATGGCTACCTGGATAAATTCCCCTAAAGAGATTTCTCCACTACTGCCATTGATCTCTTACTTATAGTATGCATGGATAAATGGCTGTAATTTTTTATTTCAGCTGTGACGGGTTGCTAACACTTCCCGGTCTTATTATCACATGGTTCTCCTGTCAGTACTAATGAGTGTGCACTTTGGCCAATGTGCTTGATTTAGGATTTCTTGCATAAGTAACTTTTATTCCACATAGTCTTAGGGGGACAATGTCTCCTCAGATTGATTCTAGATACTAGTTATCCAGGACACTACCAGAAGCAAGGGAATCTATCTTTCTCAGCACAAGAAGCCTAAGGAATAGACTGATGAGTATTCCCCATCTCTTACTGTTTAGAAAAATTCCTTATGTTTCTCTGCTTTCCTAGCCTAGTTCCAGGTAAGCCCACAAGATCCGGCACTTAAAGTCTACCAAAGCTACTAAAACATTCCCCAGCATGCAGGTATGGTCCCACTTTCCAGAACAATTTGCTTCTTCAATGTGTGGATGCAGGAGGGTTGCAAACTAGAGTTTTTCCCACCTCTAACCATCCAGTGTCACCACACAGATTAGCAGATCTCCATCGAACTCTCGTATGTCTTCTGGATCAGGGTGTTATTGCCTCAGATCCTGTGGCGGAATGGTTTAAGGGGTTTTACTTTAACTTGTTCACCATTTTCATAAACAAAGGGGCATGTTCCCCCATTTTGATCTCAAAGTTCTGAATGTCCTTATTTGAATCCAGGAATTCTACATGGAATCCATCTGTCATCTCCTCCCTATACCAGGGAGACTTTCTGACTTTTGTGGACATCAATAAGGCATACCAGATTGTCCTCATCTTTCCAGCACATCTACATTTACTACATTTTGTTGCAGGGTCTGTACACTACCAGTTCGCGGCCATGGGCTCTTGTCTGCATCTTGGGTGTTCACCAAAGTGCTAGCCCTGGTATTAGCTTGCTGCTCTTCTATTGCTTGGCAATCTCATTATGGGACACATTGTTTGGAGTATCAGGGTCTAGTCCTGGACACAATTCAGGCCAGAGTAATTCTTCCATGAGAGAACACTCAGACTCCTCAGTCCCAGTTTAGAGCTTCCCAGTTTAGGACTTGCTGGACTTTCTCCTTTTGTAAAAGAATCTTAGACCTTATGGTAGCCTCCTTTGAGGCAGTTCCATTTGTGCAGTTTCTCTCCATACCTCTACAACGCAATGTTCTATTAATCAGGTCCCTGGACAAATGGATTTGTTTGGCACTGAGGACTAGATTGTCCCCTGCCTGTTGGCTCGTGACAAATGCCAGCCTATCGGGCTGTGGAGGAGTCCATGCAGAAAATGTAGTTGTTGGAAGAGTCTTGTCTCCTGATCAACATACTGAAACTTTGGGTGATTTGTCTCTCTCTGCAGCATTGGACTATCCTGCTGGAAGGTGATACGAACATCTCCCATCTTAGAGAAAGCTCAAGGTATTTAGTTTGGATCCTGTCCTGAGCATAACTTCACATTCCTGTGTTTTATGGCACTTGTATCCTAAACATAGTTAATTGTCAGGCATATTTCCTCAGCCAGCAGCACCTGTAACTGGGAAAGTAGTCCCTATTTCCCCCGTGGTGTTCCAGGATCTGTGTCGCAGGTGGGGGACACCAGATGTGGATCTCCTGGCTTCCAGGTTCAAGAACAAACTGGACTGGTTTGTATCTAGGTACATGAATCCTCTAGGGAAAGCAGTGGAAGCTTTGGTGGCTTTATTGGACCAGCACACCCAGATCTTTGCCTTTCCTCTCCTAAAATTGTATGCTCATCTGCTTTGCAGGATCTACATGGAGGGACATTCTGCTAATCTTCATTGCTCTGGACTGGCCCAGGTGGATGTGGCATACACATCTGGTAGGACTCCTGGCAGATGCTTTGATGGCTTTGTCAGTTCATCAGGATCTTCTGTCCCAAGGACTGTTTGCCCATCCTTCTTCACAGTTTCTGGCTTTAATAACATGACTTTTGAAGTTCTATTTTGCATTCAGGGACATATCTGAATCTGTGTTTCCTAACATGCTAACAGCTAGGAAGGTTTTTCTCGCAAGGTCAGTTACTGGACACGGAAGGCATACTTAATTTGTGAGTTGGGGCTTCCACCTCAGGAGTTTCTCAGGAGTTTCTCTGTGGGATGAATCATTCCCTTCCCGCAGTTGGGTCTGGATCACCAAAGGCCAGGTTTCTATCTGGTCCATCTTGTTTCAGTGAGACCACTGATCATTCACTCCTTGATTAAAGTGATTGTAAACTCTTGCTTTTTTTTTTTTAGTTAAAACTAACAAACATGTCATACTTACCTGCTCTGTGCAGTGGTTTTGCATAGAGCAGCCCAGATCCTCCTCTTCTTGGGTCCCTCTTCAGCGCTCCTGGCCCCTCCCTCCTGTTGAGTGCCCCCACAGCAATCAGCTTGCTATGGGAGCACCTGAGACGAGCCACAGCTCCCTGTCTCCATTCAGACATGGAGCCGCGACCCGGCCCTGCACCTTTCTCTCCTCATTGGCTGACTGACTTTGACAGCAGTGGGAACCAATGGCGCTGCACTGCTGTCTCACCCAATAAGGAGGGGAGTCCCAGACAGCTGAGACACTCCTACAAACTCACTGGATCTAAAGGGACCCCAGGTAAGTATTAGGGGGGCTGCTGCACAGAGAAGGTTTTTTTATCTTAATGCATAGAATGCATTAAGATTAAAACCTTCTGCCTTTACAATCCCTTTAAGACCTTTATCCCCCATGTATCTCCCCCTGTTCTTCCCTGTGACTTCATAGGATTTAAATCTGGTGTACCATATGAACCCATTAGAGAAATTTTAGGTCTTCAGGATCAAGAACCATGCTTTCCTTCAAAGTAACATTCTAGACCAGTGTTTCTCAACGTCAGACCTCAAGGAGCCCCAACAGATCATGTTTTCAGGATTTCCCTCAGATTTACCTCAGATGAAACAGCTGTGGTAATTACTAAGGCAATGAAACTGATGAAAAATAATGGCAAGCCTGAAACATAACCTATTGGGGCTCCTTGAGGACTGCAGTTGAGAAACACTGTTCTAGACCTATGAGTGCTTTCTTGTTTTATGGCACTAAGTATCTTTTCTAATTTGCAAAGCTACCACCTGGTCTACTGTTTGTTTCTAAATTATACCAGGTGGATAGTCAGAACTCATCTGATGCTAAATATATAAATCCTCCAACTCTGCGTTTATACTGTATATATGAAAAAACAATGTATGTACAAAAAAAATTACAATTCAACTGCTGCTGTGTTAAAAAGGCTAAATAAGTACAAACATAATAGCAAAATAATATAACTATGCAATGATAGGATCTACACTTCAGTCGCTAAAAAGGCGGACAAAGTGAAAAAATTGGCACAGCCATACAGTGATGCAAAATGTAACATCATATACCAGTGTATTCCCCTTGCTAAGCACACAGCCACACTGTCTGACTCTGCTCTGACGCGTTTTATTAGAAGACTTTTTCAAGCTGATTCAAAACACGTCGGGACAGAGTCAGGCAGTATGGCTGTGTGCTTAGCAAGTTCAGAGGAAGTGCTGATTTACAGAACAGCTGTCTTTATTCTGTTAAGTGGTATGTGGTTGCACATGAAGTGTGTTTTACATGTTCTGCATTATGGGAAGAGCTTTACCAGTATTATGTCATGCAATCCGTCATTCCTTTCATGTTCCCTGGATGTTATGCTTGCTGAGAGAAATGAGCGGCTATGAAGAGTTCACTATTATGAAGCAGCTGATTCCCATCAGGAGAGTTCAGAGCTCTGTATGTCAATCTTGAGAAAGAGAGGCATTTTGTAATGGTGAGTGGCTGTCCAATTATTTGGTGAAGGGAAAATGGGGAGAAACATCTCTGGAGCAGCTCCATTGTGAATTGCACAGGAGTCCTGTGCATCTTCTGGTCCGTTTCAGGTCTGAATTCAGCCAAAAATTCAGACCGAAATTGGACCTGAAACATTGAACAGGGATGCACCAGACCCCTGCTGTGAGCCGCTTCGTACGGCAGTGTGAATTCAGCCTTAAAGAATTGATGTGAACCATACATGCAGATGGAGAGGTTGTGTTGCGCATGCGTGTATCTTTCTGTACATGCACATACGTTCACACAACACATGCTGGTGCTAAGTATGGATGTTCCAATAATAAATACCCAAACATACCTTTCTTTTTCTGCTCTCAACGTCAAGGCATATAGGTTTTTTTTTTCCATAGTGAATGCAACAATCACATACATGTTCTTTTTTTATTGTAAATAAAATGTTGACACATGCATGCCACAGTGCACTATATTGTAATGCATTGAATGGTAAGCTAGATAGGTCCAGGGATTGTGAATGCTGTGTTTGAACACATGCATGCTCAAGGCAATGTAAGTGTATTGCAGCAATTTACCCCTGTTATTTAGTAAATCAGGCCCACTGTGCTAAGACCCAACTTGTTACTTGTTAATCAGCACAAAAGGGGGCTGATACAATACAACCGGAGAAAACACAATGAGAACAAAAGTGGTGCATTGCAACTAATCAGTGTTAATTCATACATTAAAAAAAAACTGAACATTAAATAATAGTTATGGGCAACAACTCCACCTTTGCTCCTAATTTCATGTCTGCAGTTTTAATGAATCAACCCCAAATAGCTATCTTTTAATAAGTGACATACTGATTACACAAGGTTCTGTTACTGATTAAATGGCAAAATGCACAGGACTTGGAGTAGGTTAGGGTCCGTTTCTCAGTCAGCTTTCTTTGCTGCCTGTCCCCCCTTGAGGGCCCATTCACATCTGAGCGTTTTGTAGCTTAAAGCGGTAGTAAACCCATGCATTTAACAGGTTAAAAAACAGTCACATTTCCGGCATGTGCCGGAAATGTAACACTCCCATTGGTTGTGCTCTAAACCATACTGTCAAACCATCCAATGGCTGGTGTCATAGCTGATCACATGTGCAGCATCATGGCAGTTGTAGATTAAACAGAGGCCAAGATGGCAGCTTCCTTGGCTAAAAATGATAGGAGGGTTTACTACCGCTTTAAATATGCCTGAAGCCTGAAGCTACAAAACGCTGGAGGGGAAAAAAATCAATGATTCTCTATGGAGATGGTTCACATCCTGAAGCCAAATGCCTGAAGCTCAAACTACTCCTGGAGGTATTTTTGTCGCGCAAATCAGGAATATTCCAGTGTTTCTGGCCAATTTGTATTGCCATTCTACCAATGTAAAAGCACCAGTCGTGCGTATTAGTGCGACATCGGCGTTTGCTAACATGTCGTCAAAAACGTCCAAAAATGTGACACTTAGGTGTGAATGCAGCCTGAGTGGATATCCCCTCACCTTTGGTCTCAGTGACATCCAGGCCATTGCAGTAAACTGACCCCTGTTTCTCTACTTTGAAGTGTATTTGCTATATATTGCTATGCAGAATCCACTAAGATGACAGTGGCTGTGTTACTGGTCTCTAGTGAACATACCCCAGAGGAAGCTCAGTTCATAACAATGTCTTGGTTGCCACAGGCACAGGAAGTGAGGGGCAGGCATGGGAGCAGAAATAAACCAGCTAAATAAACCAGCTGAAAGATCTAATGGAGGATCCACTTTAAGATCAGAGACCTTGACTTGATCAGATTTACCATGGAATCTCTTTAATTTTCAGATGCCAGTACGTAAAGGGATTTGGTGGCAACCCTTGTTGTAAACAATGAAATCATTTGTACTAAACAATACAGCTGGGATTTTTAACAATGTTTTCTGGTTTATCCCTTGTGTCTTCCTAAATACATATGGTTTTTGTTTATGTATTATGTTGTTTGTGCTAGTCTAGATCAACAAAGCAAAATGCCAAAAAAATGAACATATATGTAATTGGGGCAATTTCAAAAGCAGATCACAAAATACATGCCAAACTAAAGTCTTTAGTCCATAAGTCTGAAATAAGAGGATTTCGATTTGAAAGATTGTTCAACTAAGAAAAACCCTTTGTAAAACAATCTTTTTTTTTAAGCAAAGTTTACCTTTGGCTTGCCTTTTCCACTAAAGTGACCATACACCCGTAGGCCATTTTTTGTCTCCCTAAAGCCTGTCTGAAATACTTCTATCTTTATTTACATTATATTGCCAAAAGTATTGGGGTGTCTGCCTTTACACGCACATGAACTTTAATGGCATCCCAGTCTTAGTCTGTAGGGTTCAATATTGAGTTGGCCCACCCTTTGCAGCTATAACAGCTTCAACTCTTCTGGGAAGGCTGTCCACAAGGTTTAGGAGTGTGTCTATGGGAATGTTTAACCATCTGAACCCTATGGACTTAGACTGGAATGCCATTAAAGTTCATGTACGTGTAAATGCAGGCCTCCCAGTACTTTTGCTAATATAGTGTACATTCCCACCCTGGCTAGTTTTTGAATCAGATGCTTTCCCCCAAAATCATAGGAGTGAGTGTATCCCTGTTTCAAAAACTGCACATGCGAAGTGCACACTCTTTTGCCTTATTGTTGCAGGGGGATTTGCATATTAATGAGTCTGCTTATGATTTGTATATAAATAAGACAATATCAGGATTTGCAGATGAAAGAGCTCCACCAACTCATTCATATACAACGCAGAAGAAAGCTGCTCCTGGTTCCTGTAACATTGCACAGCCAAATAGGGGAACTTTCCGATTCCTGTTACATCTCTCCATTGCATCTGTTGAGTGAGCTTAAAGTGTTTGTAAGTCTTCATTTTTATACATTAACTGGTTCCCGACCGGCTCACGTACATTTACTGCTGTACTGTGGCAGCGTAGCGCGAATCGCCGTCTATAAATGGTGGCTCGCGGGTGGGTGCCCGCCGCACTCTGCAGTAGTGTGCCCGTGGCTCTGGCGGACCCGATGTCCGCCGAAGAGCCACGATGACCTGGCAGAGAGAAAGAACGGGAAACCGCCGATGTAAACACCCGCTCTGTCAGTGGGCATTTAAAAGATCTACTGATCTCTGTCACTGGAATCAGTTAGATCTCTTATGCCCATGGTAGCCCAGCCCCCTCACAGTTAGAACACGGCTAGGGAACCCAGTTAACCCCTAGATCGCCCCCTGCAGGTTAACCCCTTCACTGCCAATGACATTTATATAGTAATCAGTGGATATTTAAAATTCTGATGGCTGTATAAATGTCATTGGTCCCAAAGAAGTGTCAAAAATGTCTGACGTGTCTGCCCCAATATCAAAGTCCCGATAAAAATAGCAGATCATTGCCATTACCAGTAAGAAAAAAAATTGTAAATACGCCAGAAATTAGTTTTCATGGTTTGTAAACACGGCAACTTTTGCGCAAACCAATAAATAAACGCTGATTGCGATTATTCTTACCAAAATATGAGGAAGAATATAAATTGGCCTAAACCGATGAATACATTTTTTTTTATATTTCTTTTTTTGGATTTGTATTTTAGCAAAAAGTAAGAAATATTGTTTTTTTTTTGCAAAATTGTAGCTCTTTTTTTGTTTATAGCGGTGATCAGAAATGACACAGAGGTGACCAAATACCACCAAAAAAAAGCTCTATTTGTGGGGAAAAAAGCACGCACATTTTGTTTGGGTACAACGTTGCAGTGATACAGTGCCAAATAGCAAAAAGAGCTCTGGTCTTAACATGGGAAATCCTTCCGGGGGTGAAGTGGTTGATGCAAAATTCCCCACTATTTGCCCTACCCATTCCTAAACACTTACCTGACTCCTCTCGCCGCTCCAGCGCTTTCCCAGCTGCTGCATTGCTCCCGTCACTTCCTGGTCTCACTGGAGAAACACTGAGAGCATAGGCTCTGCTGTCAGTCAATGTATTGGTTGGGGACTTGGGGATGTGGGAGGGGATCTGTACTATGGAGATGTGGGTTTTGGGGAATATTTGTACTGGGAGATGAGTTTTATGTATTTTGTATACTGGCCTGTACGTTACGTATTTGTGACACATACACTCTCTGAATTACGCACTCCTGACCCCTGTACTCTGTATGTTATGCATCCAGACCCCTCTTGGTCCCTGTACTCTGTGTGTTATGCACTCCTGACCCTTGCATGTTTTTGCAGTGTACTACAAAATAGAAATAATGATTGCGCAACACATATTGTATATCACAAAACACCCTGGAGTAAGAGGAAAAATTCTAGGGCCCACATTTACTGTATGGTTAAAGGAGTTGTAAAGGCAGAAGTTTTTTTTATCTTCTATGCACGAAGATAAAAAGCCTTCTGTATGCAGCTGCCCCCCTCAACCCTCCTAATACTTACCTGAGCCCCATCTCTGTCCAGCAGTGTCCAGGACTGCCTTGGCCGTCCTGGACTCCCCTCCTCATTGGCTGAGACACAGCAGCGGCGCCATTGGATCCCGCTGCTATCAATCAAAGTCAGTTAGCCAATGAGGAGAAAGAGGGGGAGGGGCCGAAATGCAGCTCCGTGTCTGAATAGATACGCGGACCTGAAGCTCACATCGGGTGCCCTCATAGCAAGCTGCTTGCTGTGGGGGCACTCAAAGGGAGGGAAGGGCCAAGAGCGCCCAAGAGGGACCCGAGAAGAGGAGGATCTGGGCTGCGCTGTGCAAAACCAACTGCACAGGGCAGGTAAGTAAGACATGTTTGTTATTTTTATTGAAAAAAAAACAAGACTTTACAATCACTTTAACTCTAAATTGGTAAGCTGTAAGGCTGGGTTCAAACTAGAGAATGCAGCGGCTCCCAGCAGGAGACCGGTGAGTCTCCATTCACCGTTTCAGGTTCGATTTCAGCCTAAATTTTTGGCTGAATTCGGACCTGAAAGGGACCAAAAGATGCACAGGGCTCCTGTGCAATTTGCACCGGAGCTGCTGCAGAGATGTGTGAACTGGCTCCATAGAGAGCTGGTCACAATCTCCTGCTATGCGAATTGGATGCATCCAAATCGCATAGGTGTGAACCCAGCCTAAAGGTTTTTAAATGAATGTTTTTAAAGCATTGCATATGTACCAGGGCTGGACCTAGGAGGGTATTGCCCTTCAGGCTGCTTTAACACTATGCTTGGTGCTCTGAGCTTCTCCTCCCTGCACTGACACACAGGGCTCCTTGGCTCCTCACAGATACAGCCTGCTATGCACACTTTTGTGCCCCAGCACAAAGCCAGCTACTGCAGCTGCAAAATTGCTCACAGGTTAGACTCTGCTCCAATCGTAGGATGTTGCTTTGCTCATCAGCTACAGTATCTGTTGTGTAGGGAGGATTAGCTCTGCTAAGTGTGCTGCCAGCAGTGTCAGTGCCAAGGACCAGAGGCATCTGTTGCACAGTGACAATGAGAGATGTAAGATGAAGAAATGGAGGGGCAGGGCTGGAGTTATTCCGGTTGGACTTGTGATAATAGGTACAGAAATTCAGCCAGAGCAGTTTGAATATTTTGCTGTCTTTGACAGCGTTAACCCTGTTCATAAACATTGCCTTTCTCTCCATTACCAATTACCACTGCATCTGCAAATACAGCAGCCGGGATCTACTTTCCCAGGCTGCAATGTGCAGTGTGTTTACACAGCAGGCTCCTCCTTCTGGGCTGTAATGTGCAGTCTGTTTACGCAGCAGGCTCCTCCTCCCCAGCTGCAATGAGCAGTGTGTTTACACAGCAGGCTGCTCCTCTCTGGCCGCAATGAGCAGTGCGTTCACACAGCAGGCTCCTCCTCCCCGGCTGCAATGTGCATTGTGTTTACACAGCAGGCTCCTCCTCCCGGCTGCAATGTGCAGTGTGTTTACACAACAGGCTGCTCCTCGCCGGCTGCAATGTGCATTGTGTTTACACAGCAGGCTCCTCCTCCCGGCTGCAATGTGTAGTGTGTTTACACAGCAGGCTCCTCCCTCTGGGTTGTAATGTGCAGTGTATTTACACAGCAGAAATGGAATTTGGAGAGACAGAAAAGTGGGGGAGGGGGGCTGGACTTTGGGGAAATAGAAACATGAGGGGACTAGATATTGGAGATACAGAAAAATGAGGGGAAGGAGGACTGGGATTTAGAGAGGCAGAAAAATGGGGTGCTGGTCTTTGAAGAGACAGAAAAATGAGGGGGAAGAGGACTGAAATTTGAGGAGACAGAAAAGTGGATGGAGGGAGGCTGGACTTTGGAGAGACAGAAAAATGAGGGGAGGGGGCTGCACTTTGAGGAGAGACAGAAAAAGAGAGAGGCTGGACATTGGAAAGACAGGAAATCAAGGGGAAGGGGGGACTGCAATTTGGGGAGACAGAAAAGTGGCTGGAGGGGGGCTAGACTTTGGGTAGATAGAAAAATGGGAGGGGTTTGCACTTTAGAGAGACAGAAAAAAGGGGGGCTTTGAAAAGACAGAAAGTCAGTGCACACATGCTAGTGTGCTTTGTTTGGCTAATGTTACCTAGCTCATTGTCTTCTTTGTAAGATTACATTAGAAGTTCTTATCTATCATTATTTAATATGCAAAGCAGGCACTGCTGCCCCTGACCCAATTTCTAACACAAGCTCCCAGTCCACTGGTTCTTTGCTGGAGAATGCACCGGAGCTCCCATGCACCAGTTGGCACTCCCCTTGGTTTCTTTTATGGCACCCCCAGATCAGACAGGCTAGATCCGGCCCTATATGTTCATTTTAGTTTATTGCGCCTTCTTGAGCATTTTTAGTCTTGGCATGTTTGCTATGTATTTACTCAACACAATCCCATATATTTATATTATACAAAAAAAGCAAAAAATCAATTTGAGTAAGTTTTCTACTAAAAAAATAAGGTTTTATCAACATTTGGGCAAATATTGCATGTCGTAGAAAATTGCAACTTCCAATTTTTTATTGTATCTATTGGTTCTCTGCTTTCAGAATATATATAATTTCTAAAAGTCAAATTCCCTGTCAAAAATATGCACTTTAACATGAATGTAAAAAATTGGTCTACTAGTGAAAAGGTTACAGTGCAACTGTCATGGAGGCTGTCACTGATGGCTTTCATCTGAATATGTCAGTTGCCTGGCTGTGTCCCAAACCTAGAGTGTCAAAGTTCCTTTCTTTTGTAAGCAAATGTCTCTGCTTTTCACAGGTCACAGTCATTTTTCTACATTCAGCCTTGGTTCACACTAGATGCGGTGGGAATTCGCTGTGGATTCCACACCACGTCAAAATCACAACCCATTCATGTGAACCGATTGCGGAGTGTATGTTAAGTTAACAACACCTCGAAATCGGTTTGCAAAACGCAGTGCGATTTGCAGAATTGGATCACATGGGTGTTCACACGATTCTGGTGCGGACAAAAAAAGGGTCCTGCATGAGTTTGGTGCGAATGCGAATCCATGGCTCAAATCGCACCCTAGACATATCGCATGTAATTCACACAGGAATGTGTTGCGATTCCTGTGCGAATTACATGCAGTGCCCACACCGCTTCAGTGTGAACACGGGCATACTGTGTAATAAAGAACTCCCTGAGCCTAGGTTCACATTGGTGCGATTTTGCATGCCAAATCAGCTGCAAATGCTGGCAATGGCACCATCCGAAACAGCGGCTGGCCCTTTCCAGCGAATCGCAGTAGCTGTATGTCGTTCGCGGGAATGGGTATTGTGGGCGCGGGGGAGCCAATCAGTGGGTGGGGCGGACTCGATGTTTAAGGGCCACCCACGATGGTTCCCCGCATTGACAGGGGATCTGCCTGTGTAAACAAGGCAGATTTCCGTTCTGACAGGGGAGATCACACAGATCCTGTCTCTCTGCTATGCAGGAAGACAGATCTGTGTGTTTCCCCAGGCAACCCATCCTCCATACAGTTAGAACACACCTGCAGAGAACATATTTAACCCCTTGATCACCCCTAGTGTTAACCTCTTCCCTGCCAGTGTCATTTATACAGTAATCAGTGCATTTTTATAGCACTGATCA
Organism: Glandirana rugosa; assembly: GCA_018402905.1. Classification (NCBI taxonomy): domain Eukaryota; kingdom Metazoa; phylum Chordata; class Amphibia; order Anura; family Ranidae; genus Glandirana; species Glandirana rugosa. Next base: position 256,200 of record BLSH010484244.1, on the reverse strand, counting down.
CTGTATAAATGTCACTGGTCCCAAAAATGTGTCAAAAGTGTCCAATCCGTCTGCTACAATGTCGCAGCCCCGCTAAAAATCCCTGACCGCCACCATTACTAGTGAAATAAAAAAATAAAATAATAAAAATGTCATAAATCTATTCCCTATTTTGTAGACACTATAACTTTTGCGCAAACGAATCAATATACATTTATTACGATTTTTTTTACCAGAAATATATAGAAGAATACATATTGGCCTAAACTGATGAAGAAATTAGTTTTTTTTTACATTTTTTTGGATATTTATTATAGCAAAAAAAAGTAAAAAATATTGTTTTTCTTTTTCATAATTGCTGCTCTTTCTTTGTTTATAGGGCAAAGAATAAAACCCGCAGAGGTGATCAAATACCACCAAAAGAAAGCTCTATTTGTGGGAAAAAAACGGGCATCACTTTGTTTGGGTACAACGTCGCACGGCCACGCAATTGTCAGTTAAAGCGACACAGTGCTGTATCGTAAAAAATGGCCTGTTCAGTGGGTAAATCCTTAAGTGGTTAAACTGTTCCATTGCCGACAATAGGGTGCGATTTGGACCTGTCAGATCGCATGACAAGTCGCACCAGTGTGATCGAAGGCCTAAGTAAATAAAGCAGTAAAACATGAAATAGGGTCTATTTATCAATGTTTTCACACAAAATTCATCCAGCTTTTACCAAAGATTTGCTAATTTTTCTTATACAATTCAATTAAAAAAATAAGTGAAGCTTGGGTGAAAGTTTTGTGACTCTTGGGTGAAAAAAACTGATAAACCCCAAGTATTGTGTTGTATCTATCGTTATAGAAATGGCTTTTTTTGTGAAAGTTGTCCTTTAGATACAATAACACAATTTAGTAATATACGATAAACAACAATACTATTAAACAAAATAAGAATAAGTAGGTGTTGCAGGCAGCATAGTATAACATAAGCAGGTGTAATAGAGTGTTTATGTGGGCTATTTACCTGGAGATTAATGTCTTCCCTACTTCCTGCAGCCGCTTGCTCGTTGGAAGTGAAGTACACAGATCATTCACTGCAACAGTTTCTGGTTCCCATAGAAACTCCCAACACACACAAGGCTCTGGGGCACCCAGTGACGTTTGGAATTCTGCTGCTATGAATCTACACGATTGCAAACAGTCTGCTGCACTGTGGAATGGCAGCCATTTTTCTGACTACCACAACAATAGCCATTTCAACATGGGAATGACAGTTTTATCCATGCTGCCTACTATCAGTGAATCTAGGGCAGTCTTTGCAAGTCCCATGTTTTCTCCCTAAAAATAAAAAAACAAAACAAAAAAACAAACAAAACCACTCACCACACAAGTTGCAATCTGATTGTACAATCTAGATCTACCAATAGCTATGCAGTGCAATTCCTGCCTCATTGCATACAGATTGATTTGATGGATGTTATATTGTTTTGGTAAATCAAAAGTTGATTGCACGGTCACATTTTAATGGGGGGTAGTGATCAATACTGGACCAATCCTTGTTACACAATATGCATAGCTCCCAACTGTCCCTGATTTGGAGGGACTGTCCCTGATTTGGAACAATGTCCCTCTTTCCTCTTCATTTGTCCCTCATTTTGGTCTGATGCATATACCTATATATAAAATGCACTACTTATCCATCAAAAAGTGTTTTAAAATGCTAAACCTTTCATCCAAATTCTAAATTGCTGCATTTGTACATTTAAAAAGCCAATATAAAGGAATAGAAGTGGTAAAAAAAAGCACTTGTGGGTTTAATTAATCTTTTTTTTTGTATAATTCTCCTTTAGGGGGGCGTGGCGAGGGGTTTGTCCTAAGCCTACATGCTTTTGCTAATAGGTGTCCCTCGTTACCATCTCAGAAAGTTGGGAGGTATGCAATATGCAGAGAGAAGAAAGGTGGGATTTAACCACTTCAGCTCCAGAAGATTTACCCCCCTTCATGACAAGGCCATTTTTTGCGATACTTCGCTGCCTTACTTTAACTGACAATTACGCGGCCGTGCGACGCTGTACCTAAATAAAATGTATGTCCCTTTTCTCCCACAAATATAGCATTTTTTGGTGGTATTTGATCACCTCTGCATTTTTTTGCGCTATAAACAAAAAAAAGACAGACAATTTTGAAAAAAAAAACAATATTTTTTTAGTTTCTGCTATAATACAAATCCAATAAAAAATGTAAACAACCACATTTCTTCATCAGTTTAGGCCAATACGTATTCTGCTACATATTTTTGGTAAAAAAATCTCAATAAGGTTATATTGACTGGTTCGTGCAAAAGTTATAGCGTCTACAAACTATGGGATAGATTTATGTATTTTTTTTTTACTAGTTATGGCAGCGATCAGCGACTTATAGCAGGACTGTGACATTGCGGCAGATAAATCAATAAATCAGACGCTAAGTGACAATTTTTGGGGACCAGTGACAATAATATAGTGATTAGTGCTAAAAATATGCACTGTCATTGTACTAATGACACTGGCTGGGAAGGGGTTAACATCAGGGGCGATCAAGGGGTTAACTGTGTACCTAACCTGTGCTTGTGTACACTGTGTGAGGTGCTTTTACTATGGGAAGAATGAAAATGTAAATTGGGGTGTTGCCGCGCTATAGGGATGTGTGTGGTGCTAGCTGCTGCCCCCACCTGCGACTGTCAAGCAGTTGCTAAATGATGAGTATAAAAAAGAAGGGTGGGTTGGGGCGCTGCTAGAGAAAGTGTATGTGGAAAAAATATATATATTACTACTGTATTATACTACAGTAGTAATACTATACTATTACTACTGTAAAGTGCCAGTGCAGTAAATGAAAACTCCTTTGTGTGAGTGTATTTGAACAGTGTTGAAGTTTTTTAAGAAATAAAGTGCCAGTACAATTGATCAGTAAAAAATCCTAAAGCCAAAAATTAAAATCAGTATTCAGCATAAAATGCAGATATAAAAAGATACAGATACGGTATTACAAGAGTCAATCACAAAGTTCACGAAACATGTAAGGGGGGGGGCATTGCGTCATCACGCACCCACGATCCCCGGGCTGTACAAGCGGTTAGAACGCCAGGCGCGGGTGTATGTCTGACTTCAGGGATCGTGGGTGCGTGATGACGCAATGGCTCCCCCTTACGTGTTTCGTCATTGGACATCGTCTGAGGCCGATGACAAAACGCTTAAGGCAGAGCCATTGCGTCATCACGCACCCACGATCCCCGGGCTGTACGAGCGGTTAGAACGCCAGCTGTGGGTGTATGTCTGACTTCTCTAGCTTATCAGTAAGTACAGTAGACAGCGCATTACCTCAATCTGTACTTGGCACTTATTTAGAGTCTCTTTCTCCCCTTCATTCCACTGAATCACCGGACCCTGGAGACAACACACAAGCCTGTTGGGAACGAGATCTCCGGCACACCAGGAGCGGGATCCCCAGGTCTGTAATACTAATCTGGGAGAAGGACAATTTTTAACCATCCCTCCGGTTGATTGATTGAATTCGATCTAGATTGTCACTTATAATATATGAACTTTGTGATTGACTCTTGGAATATTATTATTTCTTAAAACACTTCAACACTGTTCACATACGCTCACACTAAGGAGTTTTTTTTATCATTTACTGCACTGGCACTTTACAGTAGTAATATATATATTTTTTCACATACACTTTCTCTAGCAGCACCCCAACCCACCCTTCTTTTTTATACTCATCATTTACTATGGGATGGCACAGATCCGTGTTCCTGCCTCGCAGGAACACATGATCACAACCTTCCCTTCTCACAGAACGGTGATCTCCCTTGTTTACATAGGTAGACCGCCACTCTGCCTGTGTTCAGAACAATTGGCGGGTCCCAGCGGACATCGCGTCCACCAGACCCACTGATTGTCTTCTGCTGTGTCCAATCACAACGGAAGAGGGTCGCCGGTGGCGTGCGTGCAGGCCCCAGACCCGGTAGTGCAGGATCACGTACAGGTACGTGATCCTGCCCAAGAGAGCCGCCTTGCCGCCGTATATATGTAGTATACAGTGGCCAAGCGGCTAACTCACAGTCATTGCACTTTTGTTTGCATGTTGGCAAGATGTTGTGTGCTGAGAGATCTCAGTCAAGGCTGTGAGAGTCAATCACAGCAGTTCCATCATACAGAAGCCACAATACTTCCTGGGTGTTAAAGCCCACGTAAAGGGTTGGTTCTGCCTATGCAAAAAAGGGGTATCTGTGAATGAAAAAAAAGCTGTGCAGCTTTGACCAAAATTGAATAATGCTCTTGCTATAGGTGTAAGACATTTATATACTATCACGCCTACCCGTAACGCAGGTAGTCAGACACTGTAGCTAGCTTCTGTGTTCTTCACTTATAGTAGTCCCCTTTCCCATAAGGCAAGCAGGTCTACCAGTACTTGGTTGCCCCCAGGACTTATACTAGGACTATGCTATAGTGCCTGGCTACCACGTCCCCTTTAAAAAATAAAAAAAGCGCCGGACACAGTGCACTATGGGAAGCGTGACGTCGTTACAATGACATGATTGCAGGGTCACGCTTCAATGACAAGGTTTAATCCTGCGTTGAGGCGCTTTGCTCTGCGCCTCAAGACGCCTATTTGCTCCTGGTACGGTCAATCAATCTATTGATTGATCTCGGAGGAGCTTTGGCGTCACTTCCAGCCATACTGAGAGAAGCCGGACTCCAGGCTCCAGCCCACTCACTGCAAGCGTTGCCTCTGCATACAAACAGCCCTAATTTGGAACAGTAACTTCGCACTGGGACGTTAGTACAGTAACATTGCTGCAGTGCGAAGGGTATCACGTGACACAGGCCGCGAAAAAAATAAAAAATTTCCCCTGCACCATCGGTCCGTGATATCGTATCAGGATCATATTCAGG
>BLSH010484244.1:231777-243585 GCA_018402905.1 Glandirana rugosa | reverse complement strand
TCTGGGGCTTTGTATACCCTATCTGGGACCCTGTATACCCCTATCTGGTGACTGTATACCCTATCTGGGACCCTGTATATCCTATCTGGTGACTGTATACCCTATCTGGGACCCTTTATACCCCTATCTGGGAACCTGTATACTCTATCTGGTGATTGTATACCCTATCTGGGACCCTGTATACCCTATATGGTGACTGTATACCCTATCTGGGACCCTTTATACCCCTATCTGGGACCCTGTATACCCTATCTGGTGACTGTATACCCTATCTGGGACCCTTTATACCCCTATCTGGGAACCTGTATACTCTATCTGGTGACTGTATGCCCTATCTGGGACCCTGTATACCCTATATGGTGACTGTATACCCTATCTGGGACCCTGTATACCCTATCTGGGACCCTGTATACCAATATCTAGTACCTTGTATACCCTATCTGGGGCTCTGTATACCCTATCTGGGACCCTGTATACCCCTATCTGGTGACTGTCTGCCCTATCTGGGACCCTCTATACCCTATCTGGTGACTGTATACACTATCTGGGACCTTGTATATCCTATCTGGGGCCCTGTATACCCTATCTGGAACCCTGTATACCCCTATCTGGTGACTGTATATCCTATCTGGGACCCTGTATACCCCTATCTGGTGACTGTGCACCCTATCTGGAACCCTGTATACCCTATCTGGGACCCTGTATACCCTATCTGGGGCTCTGTATACCCTATCTGGGACCCTGTATACCCCTATCTGGTGACTGTATACCCTACCTGGGACCCTGTATACCCCTATCTGGTGACTGTATACCCTATCTGGGACCCTGTATACCCTATCTGGGGCTTTGTATACCCTATCTGGGACTATGTATACCCTATCTGGAGCTCTGTATACCCTATCTGGGACCCTGTATACCCTATCTGGTGACTGTATATCCTATCTGGGACCCTGTATACCCTATCAGGGACTCTGTATACCGCTATCTGGTGACTTTATACCCTATCTAAGACTCTGTATACCGCTATCTGGGGCTCTGTATACTGCTATATGGTGACTCTGTATACTGCTATCTGGGGCTCTGTATACTGCTATCTGGGGCTCTGTATACTGCTATATGGTGATTCTGAATACCCCTCTTTGGTGACTCTGTATACTGCTATATGGTGACTCTGTATACTGCTATCTGGGGCTCTGTATACTGCTATCTGGGGCTCTGTGTGCTGCTATCTGGTGCTGTGTAAGTGTATACTGCTATCTGGCGGCTCTGTATACCCCTATCTTGTGACTCTGTATACTCTTATCTGGTGATGCTATATACCACTATGTGGTGATGCTTTATACCCTATCTGGTGATGCTGGGCTGTATACTCCTGACACAAGGGGTGGAAACTATAAGGGGTGGGGCTTATGGGAAGTGGGAGGGGTCAAAAAGGAAGGGCGGGGTCTGGCACCCCATCCTAAAATTTCACAAGCCACCACTGGTCAGTATCAATCCATAGTCAAAGGCAGGCATATTTCAGAGAAAAGTTGATATCTGATCTGAGGCCATCAATGAGGGAATGCAATCTAGCAGAGCAGGGCACACAATCAAGGAGTCTGGAACAAGTATTAATTACACATGTATGAAACTGCAGGCTTGGCTGGCTTGAAGCAGGTTTGGTCTCCACCCAGAGACTGGCTACATTAATCACCATGCAGGTTGACAGACAGGGATGCATCATAGCCAAAGCCAGGATGCTGGATTGAGACCAGCAGCTGTCAAATAACAGGAGCATTTACATGCTCCTGACACATACCTCATGAGGCCTGACCTAAACACTCCTAGTATGTTAAACTTTCTAGGACACTGCTAAGCAAAGCCTAGCTATAACTGTTCATCTTCACTATCACAGGAGCTTTTTTCCCTTTGAATCGAACCTGCTTACATGCGCTTTCTCTCCCTGATGCTGTAGCTCTAAACTCAGAGTCTGAGAGCTCATTCCTGTGATGGTGAAAAAGAACAGTCATAGCTAGCAACGTCCTAGCAACCTCCTGGAAGCTTGCAGGTCAGGCTTCATGAGGTATGTAAATGGCCTACACTTATAGAAAGATATTATTCAGATTTAGCCAAAGCTGCAGTTTGTTTTTATCTACATACACCCCTTATCTGCATAGCTAGTTTTTTGGTAAAGGTGAACTAACCCTTTAACGGCTACAGCATGGTCAGGCAGTTCTGGGAGGGCATCACATGATGCGGCGGGCAGCACACTCTGTGATCGCTGTGTCATAGCTGATCACGATGTAAACACAAGTCGGCTATCGGCATTCCTTTTCTCTCGCTGACAGCGTGAGGAGAGGAAAGCCAGTAACCAGCTTGTATGAAAGGGACATCTACACTGATAATTAGGGAACTGATTATCAGTGTCCTGATTATCAGTGCAGCCCCAACAGTGCCCATCAGTGCTGCCTATCAGTGCCCACCAGGGTTGCCAATCAGTGCCAACCTCCTCATCAGTGTCACCTATCAGTTCTGCCTATCAGTGCCCAACAGTGCCGCCTACCAGTGCCCATCATTGCCGCCTATCAGTGCCCATCAGTGCCACCTATCAGTGCTGCCTATTAATGCCCATCAGTGCCGCCTATCAGTGCCCCCTACCAATGCCCATCAGTGCAGCCCCATCAGTGCCTCCTCATCAGTGCCCACCAGTGTCCCCTCATTAGTGCCCACAAGTGCAGCCTATCAGTGCCCATCAGTGCCACCTACCAGTGCCCATCAGAGCAGCCTATCAGTGCCCATCAGTGCAGCCTCATCAGCGCACATCAGTGAAGGAGAAGAATTACCTGTTTGCCAAATTTTATAACTATGAAAAACGTTTTCTTTTTTCCAAAATGGTTGGTCTTTTTTAATTTATTTAGCAAAAAAATCCCCCAGTGGTCATTAAATACCAACAAAAGAAAGCTCTATTTGTGTGAAAAAAGGTACAGTGTAGCATGACTGCACAATTGTAATTCAAAGTGTGACAGCACTGAAAGCTGAAAATTGGCCTGGGTAGGAAGGGGGTAAAAGTACCCAGTAGACTAGTTGTTAAAGATCCACAGGAGGGGTCACAGAGGGAATAAAATCCTCATTATTGGCTTGAAAAGGAAAGAAAACGCATACAACAATTTGTACAGTATTTCTCTTTCACTCATTGACGGACACATCGCTCCATATACAGAACCATAGGGTTAAATCACCTCCTACAGGAGTAGGATACTAGGCAGAAAAAAGACTTGGCTACGCCTATGGGCAGTCCTAGGTGGTATACATCCCCCTCTCTGTTATAGGCCTTTAGCTTTTTTCTGCCTAGTCAGGAGTACGGACCTAGTTCCCTGCTGGGATCTTTGGTCTTGGCATTTTTTTCCTTTTATATGTATATATGTATATATCGCAGCATTCCTCCTGGCCAACAGCCCCCCATTTTGATGGTGAGGAGGTTCTGTCTGAAGTGGTGCCCGACTGGTTCCTGGTAAGGTGAGTAGCTGTCCCCATTTTCACACTGGATGAGTTTGTGGATGCGGGCCCCTTCCTGAGACGGTGCTGTCCTTCCCCTCAGCCCCCACTTTTGGTTTGGTGGCCCCTATGGGTCATCTTGGTCCCCCCACCCCTCCACTGGGGTAGCGTGGTGGGTTGGTAAGTGGCAGGGGTTGGTGCTGCACTGTACCGGTGGGGGAGCACGCCGCCAGTGGATGGGCTTCATGGCTGGGGGGGTACTGGCTGCTGATGGTGGTCACGTGCCTGGGTCCCCCCCTCTTCACTGTGGCTGATGTCTGGGCTCCAGGGATACTTCCTGAGTCCCTGGTAGCCTCATGGAGCAGCGGGCGGCAGCCATTTTGCCATAGCCAGCATAATTTCTTTGGGGCCTATGTATTTCTAATTGCCGGCGGCCATGTTTGTGTAGTCCAGCAGCCATGTTTGGTTGGCCCGGCGTGCTTGTAAAGCGGCGGCCATGACAGTGGAGTCTTCTGTGCGATGATTTTGGCTGTGGAAACTCCTCTTTTCCTCTGGTGTTGACTCCTGGGTTTTTTCTTCCCTTGGACACCGCACATGGAGCTCAGCTATCACTGGTGCAGACTGGTGCTACTCTGGTGGAGTTGTGAGTCTGGTAGGGTCCCTCCCTCAGTCTGCTGCAGGTTGTGGGGTGCTCTGTTTGCCGGTGTCCCGGTGGTGCTACCTGCGCAGTGTGGGTTCCCATAGCAGTGCTAGACACTTTTTGTAGTTGGTCCCCTTTTTACTTATGGAGTCTCAAGAGTGTGTTTCCCCACCTTACCCCTTCTGGGAGGCTGCAGGTCCCTCGGGGTCCCTAACACCCATTGATGCACTTACGGCGCTCCTGGAGTCCTTTGTTTCCCAGGTGGAGGTGGCCTTTGGGTGGCGGGTTAGCAAAAAGCACCCCCCACCTTCCCCTGCCTCATCTGTCTCGTCAGATCCTGAATCTGACTCAACCACCACAGACGTGGCCCAACTTGTGGGGTTTGCAGCCATGCTCCCTAACATTTCTGATAGTGAGGATGATTCCTCCTCACGTGGGGCTGTGCATGAGATAGCGCTAGTTGACGCACTGGTTACATTTGTGCGGGAAACTTTAAGAAACTTTGTTGTTTCTAAACGCTTTGCTATGAGGTACCCCTTTGAGGAGTCACTTCTCTAGAAGTGGACTGTCCTACCAGCGGTGGACCCCCCTGTCTCCAGGCTGAACAAGGCCACCATGATTCCGATATCTGGCTTTTTAAGATTCGGCTGACAGGAAGGCGGAGTTGGTGGCCCATAATATGTACACTATTGCTGGCTCGGCGCTAAGGCCGGTCCTGGCTATTGCCCTGGGGGCGCAAATGCTAACTGAATGGGCAAAACTTTTGCGACTTGGCCTAGGGGGTGAGCATGCTGAATTGGCGGACCAGTTGGTCCAGGGGCTGCAGTTCGACTGCGATTCCTCTTTGGACGCAGCTCCCCTGATCTCTAAGCTTTCTGTTTCGGCAGTGGTGCTTAGGTGTGTATTGTGGCTTAAGTGTTGGTCTGCGGACCAGACTTCTAAAAAAGCTCTGACTGATTTACCCTTTCAAGACGATTGCCTGTTTGGGGCTACCCTGGATGACATCATTAATAATCTCACAGGAGGGAAGAGTACCTTTCTTCCACAGTCTGGGAAGGCAAAAGAACCTTGTCGCAGACCTGGCCCATCTTTCTCGGCTTACAAAAAGTTTTTTTATACCTTAGGGTCCACTGACAAGGGTTCAAAATCTTTTCCTCTGAAGGTCTTAAGTGGATCTGGTCTGGCAAGCCAAGAGCAGGATTCTCTAGACCCATGAACAAGGTTCCTTCTGCATGAAGGTGCACCTTCACTCGTGCCTGGGATGGAGGGACATCTTCACTGGTTTCCGGGCCCCTGTTCCTCCTTGGTAAATGACAAATGGGTCAATGAAGTGATACGGTCCGGTTACAAGATAGCCTATTCCTAGATCGATTGCAAGCTCTCTTTGGGGGGGTGCAAGACCTGTTGCTTCAGGCGGTGATAGTCCCGGTATCAGAATGGATTCAAGATTTTTATGCAAACCTGTTTAAGGTCCCAAAGAAGGAGGGCAAGGCACATCTGATCCTGGACCTCAAGGCCCTGAACTGCTTTGTGCGGGTACAGAAGTTCAGAATGGAATCCATTTGCACAGTAGTGTCATCCCTACATCAGGGGGACTTTCTTGCTTCTATCGACATCAAGGATGCTTGCCTACACATCCAATATGTGCCCGACACCAGATCGTCCTCCGTTTTGCTGTGGGAGAGGAGCACTCTCAGTTTGTGGCATTATCCTTTGGTCTCGTCTCCGCTCTACGGGTCTTCACAAAAGTGTTGGCCCCGGTTCTGGCGCTGCTACGTCAGTGGGAGATGGCGGTACTGAGTTACCTGGAGGAGTTACCTCCTCTTGTGAGCGGAGTCCTCGCCTTAATGGATGATGTGGAGATCACTATACAGCCCTGAAGGAGTTTGGTTGGCTTCTGAATTACCAGAAGTCTGCTCTGATCCCATCCATAAAATTGGATTATCTGGAATTGGCTCTGGATTCAGCTCTAGCCAGAGTGTTTCTTCCTCTGGAAAAACTCCAGAAGTTGCATGGTGCGATTCCTCTGCTGCTGAACAGCAGCTCGTTCTTCCTCCAGACTTGCATGCGGGTGCCCAACCTGATGGTATCTACCTTTGAGAAGGTTCCATTTGCACAGTTCCATATGGTGAAATGGGACAAGTGTCTGAGGTCTCTGGATGATCAGATTCGGCTGAGTCAGGAAACTAGGGAGTCCCTGGTCTGGTGGCTTCGCTCTCAAGCTCTTTGGCAGGACAAATCCTTTTTCCCTTTGTATTGGACAGTGGCCTCCACGGATGAGCTCCGCTCAGGGTTGTTGGACGCTGGAAGACTACCGATCAATGTCTTGGAACTTCAGGTGATCTGATTGTGCCTGGATCACTGGACGGATCGACTCCGGGGGCTCCTGGTATGGATCTAGTCAGACAATGCCACGTAGGGAGCCTATGTCAATCACCAGGGTGAAACAAAGAGTGTGTTGGAAGCCCTGGAAGTAGCCGACATCCTCCGGTGGGCAGAACGCTTAGTTCCGTCCCTCTCCACCTTACACATTCCAGGGGTGGAAAACTGGCAGGCGGACTATCTCTGTCAGCAGGCATTAAACCAAGGGGAGTGGTCCCTTCATCCGAACGTGTTTCATCAGATATGTCTCTGGTGGGGCACCCCGAGGTGGATCTGTTGGCGTCCCGGCTCAACAGAAGGGTATGGAGGTTTGTGGCATGGTCACGGGATCCTCTGGTGGGCCGACAGACACTCTGGTGGCCCTGTGGGGCCGGTATCGGCTGATCTACGCTTTTCCTCCTCTCAAGCTTCTGCCGAGACTTTTGCGCAGGATCGAGGCCGAAGGGATTCCGGTCATTCTAGCCTCGTCATACTGGCCTCGTCAGTCTTGGTACGCCAACCTGTGTGGTATGTTTTATGTGTGTGCATATATACATATATATAAATATATATATATGTGTATATGTATGGACATGCACATGTATATACTATATTATATGTATACATATATTGGGTATGTATTGGGACAGGCAGTTGACAAATCTATTTTATACATCAAAATAATGTTTATGGTTGTGCAAGGCCACATTGGTATTCGGGACTGGTTATCTAATTAGGCATTTCAAAAGGGAGTTTTTGATTAAAGAATAGACTGACCAAACCAGTTGTTCTATACATATAAAAGGGACAGATAATGGCTCCATGACATTCGGGATTGGTTATCTAATTAGGCATTTCAAAGGGGGGTTTTTGATTAAATAATAGACTTACCAAACCAGTTGTTCTCTACATATAAAAGAGACAGATAATGGCTCCATGATATGTTAATGTTAATAAAAGACCACCTAGGAGGTTATGATTACAGCTGTTGACGGCTTAGGGTCATTATCTGTCGCTCTTTCAAGACAAAAGTAGATTAAAAGGCCTAATAAAATTGGTGAATCAAATTGCTCACTCTTATGCCCCGTACACACGATCCGAAAATCGGACGACAGATCGTCCGTTTTTTTTCGCATGCTAATCTCAGATCGAATCGGAAGAGTTTACTTTAGTCACGAAAATTCTCGCACGACAGAATAAAAAATCGGAAGCGATGTGATGTGTTGCAGTGTTTTTGTATTGCATTTTTGAACGACAGCTGTATTGATGAAATGAAAATCGTACGATTGGGCACCGTGCGAGAAAATTTTTCCTGCATGTCCGATCTTGTCCGGACGGAAAACATCGGATTAACTGTCGTGATCGGCTCTCGAAAGCTCTGTACTAACGATCCGATTATCGTACGACCGATTCAAAATCGGTATTTTCCGTACGATTTTCTGATCGTGTGTACGGGGCATTAATCACCAATGAGGGAGGGTAGGTTTATAAGAGGGAAGCCTGTTTTAGTTAAAGTATGACAGGAAAACTGGGTTCTCTGAAGGTGTCTTAATTTAATGTTGCACTATTCCTGTCATCAATATATCTATACCTATGTTGGATTTTATCATCACTTGATGGACTTTGCTCTGTCTGAAGTCAATAAATGCTACTCTCTGGAAGAATCGATCGATTACTGTGGGAACAACTACAATGATTATAACTAAATAACAATAACATTCATTCATCCACTACTACATCACTACAACCTGGTACACCAGGTCACCAACGTCCCTTGGAAACTGCCACTCAGGGAGGATCTACCGTCCCAAGGGCCGATCTTCCATACTGCTTTACAGTCACTGGCTTTGACGGCCTTGCTGTTGAAAGCCAGGTGCTGAAGGATAGAGGTTTGTCTGGGTCGGTGGTTCCGACACTGCTGAAGGCTAGGAAGTCTACCTCTAGGAAGATCTACCATTGTACGAAGGCGTATATTTCATGGTGGAAGTCCATTGGAGTTCACCCCATTCATTTTCAATGGCTTGAATTTTGACTTTCCTTCAACGAGGTGTCAAGCAGAAATTTGCCTTGATTACCATCAAGGGACAGGTGTCAGCCTTGACAGTCTTCTGTCACTGTCCCCTAGCCACACACTCCTTGGTATGTACTTTTATTCAAGGGGTTCGACATCTGACTCCACCAGTGCGGTCTCCTCTACCACTGTGGGATCTGAACTTGGTGCTTTCAGTTCTCCAGAAACCTCCCTTTGAAAATATTTGGGAGATTCCCCTGCTTACCCTGTCCCAGAAGGTGGCCTTTTTGGTAGCTATTACCTCTGCTTGCAGGGTGACATAAACTGGCAGCGTTATCTTGTCGTACCCCACACTTGGTGGTCCGCAAAGATAAGGTTGTTCTTCACCCATGTCCATTGTTCCTCCCTAAGGTTGTCTCTGATTTCCATTTAAATGAAGACATCGTGTTGCCTTCCCTGTGTCCCAGGCCCAAACATCCTAAGGAATTTGCTTTGCATGCCCTGGATGTGGTTCGGGCAATTCGGGTGTTTTGGCAGCCACTGAGTCTTTTTGGAGGTCAGACTCACTATTTCTCATCACGGACGGGCCAAGAAAAGGACTGTCCACTTTTTCTGTGACCATTTCCAGATGGATCAGACAGACGGTGACTCAGGCCTGTTCTATCAAGGGTCAGGTTCCTCCTTTCCCTGTAATGGCGCACTCTACTCGGGCGCTTAATGCTACTTGGTCCTTCCGTCATCAGGCGCCAGTGGCGCAGGTTTGCAAGGCGGCCACTTAGTCGTTGGTGCACATTTTCACAAAATTCTCCAAAGTGGCTGTACTAGCATCTGTGGATGCTTCCTTTGGCTGCAAGATTTTGCAGGCTGCTGTTTAGAGGGTCTATTCCCTAATGAGGATGTGTTGTTCAGGTTGGGCTCCAGTTGTTTTTTGTTGAGCTCCTGTTAACAGGTTGGCTCTTGGGTTTAGCCTTGGTATTTTTTTTTGTTGTCCCACCCCTCATGTTTGGCAGCGCCAAACAAGAGGGGTGTCTTCAATGAACGAAAGAGAAAATAGGATTTTTTTACTTACCGTAAAATCCATTTCTCTGAGTTCATTGATGGACACAGCACCCACCCCTCAATAGAGTTTTTAATACCTCTGACACTGCTTGTTACTAAACTGAAGGCCTATGGCAGAGAGGGGGATGTACGTCACCTAGGACTGCTCTTAAAAAGTGTAGTCAAGTCTTTTTTCTGACTAGTGTCCTACTCCTGTTAGGGGTGATATAACTCTATGGTTCTGAATATGGAGTGCTGTGTCCGTCAATGACGTCAATGAAATGGATTTTATGGTAAGTACAAAAATCCTATATTTGTAAACACAGAGGATGAGTAGAACAAGAAATGGTAGTTGTGCATTTTTATGGTGCACAGTGTTTGCGCAAAATAAATATTTTGCAGTTCATCAAAACTATATTTTGAATAGGGCCTCATGCACATGGACACACGAGGTACACGAGCATAAATCCCTGAATGCGGATTTCCCTGCGCTTAGGGATTTACGCACTCGTGAATGCACAAGTTTATGCAAGTACGGTGAAACCCACGTACAACCATTTATTACTATGGGCTGCTGTATTGGCTAGCTGTGTCTCCCACAATTTATGCTGTATGATCTCATGCACCTGTGTGCTTGAGGCCTTAAAAAATGTATTCAATTTAGTGCACGCAAACGCAGCATAATCTTCAAATTTTGTAAAATGTGAAAGACGAGACAAATTGTGTGTGCCGATGAAGTGGCTAAAATTGCAATATACAAAATTGTCTATAGATGACGCAGTAAAAACCTTTTCAGCTCAACATTTTTAGAGACTACCATAAATGATTACACTATAGTTATACCTCTCACTTCAGCAGGCACATTGGTACCCGTCATGTGTCGCGCAAATGGCGCTTATGTATTCACATGCATCCTAGGTGCACATACTTTATGTTTTTATGTATGTACTGTAAGTGCACGTGGAGGGGAAGTCCTATACATTGTTTTTTTTTATTTCTTTCATTATGTTTTGTTAAAGCAAAACATTTTTTTCTGAGAAGCCCCCCTCATGTGATAGAGATAGGTACAGCAACCCAGATCACTTTACCTGAAAGAGCTGAGCCTACTGAAGAATTGTAAAACAAGCTTATAATTAAGTTGATTTAACCCTTTGATTGGCTGTATGTATAGGACAGATTCTTGACAGCTAAAGGGTTAATGTTGATATTAAGAGCCCATTCATACCTGTGAGTAGCAGTAAAAGTACTGTAAACGAATGTTGAGCCATCCGTATGTTGCAGTGCCATTCATTTTAAATGTTGCCACTGTTCACCTTACCACTGTACTGTAATGATGTGGGTTTTGGTGATCCATAATGCACAGCTGAACTATCTGTTGTGATGCAAAGGAGTATAAAGGGTCAGGAAGCTTTTGTTGACATCAACATGTTCCTGGCAAGAGTAACGTTATGGTTGGTCACAGGGAAGAGATAGCTTTGACTCGGACGGTGGGCGTCAGACCCTGCTTCAAAGCAAGAGTGGTGCAAGATCCCTGTTGCACCTTTGAAGGCCAGTTGTTGTTTGGCTACAAACTGGATACAGCATTCCTCCTGGAGATAGGACACAAATTCAGATTCATACCTCAGGACAGGCACCTAATGATGCAGAAAAAGCTACAATTTAAGGGTACACCTCCGGACAGATCAAAAGAAGTGAGCACTCTTACGATGGGCGAAAAGTTTTGGAGAGCTGAGAGAAATTCTCAGACTACTTTCTCCAAAACAGCCAAAGGTTTAAGCTGTACAGGGCAAGAGATCCCAAAGCCTATTTAAAGATTTTTCCACCCAAATTTGCCACACAGGCACTAGGCTTGCTGATTTCCAGTGGGTTTGGGTGGAAAAGATAATAGATAGATTTAAAGGGGTTGTATAGTTAATTTCTTTTATTAAAACAATAAACATGTTATACTTCCCATATCATTGCACAGAGCAGACCTAAACCTCCGCTTCTAGGGGCACTGCTAGCGATTTCAACTCCTCCTCTTCTGTTTGTGCCCCAATAGAAAGCCCCTCCTAAGCCGGAATATATGAATGTCATGGACTCAGGACAGAACTAGGTCGTGACACGGACGGACGTCGTCACGTCCAGAGACAAGGGGAGGAGTGTTCTGTGTCTCCGTCGTCGCCGAGGGAGATAGTTAGTTTATGACACTCCTCCCTCGACCCCTACCCTGGCTCGTCACGACACACACTGATACCTACTTGTTTGGGGCCGAATCCTCCCCGAAAGATAACCCCGTGTTTGT
>BLSH010484244.1:198713-213110 GCA_018402905.1 Glandirana rugosa | reverse complement strand
CGGTATGTGAAATCTCTAATTTCTGCTATCTGTCCTCAGAGCAAGAGCACAGACAGCAGTAGTAAAGTAATCTATCTCAGGATGCAGGATCAGGTCTTAAAATGTCTCAAATCTGTCCCTCACGCAGTCAGCTACCTCTCCCTACACTAACCCAAGGAGCATGTGACTGCAGCACTGTGACTCCAGCTTATAAAGAGGCTGGGTCACATGATGCACTGGCCAATCACAGCCATGCCATTAGTAGGCATGGCTGTGATGGCTTCTAAGGGCAAACCAGTGAAACGCTTGTTGATTGGCTGCCCTGCAGCTTCTCAACACGTGGAGTAAAATAGCAGAACCCCGGACCGAACCCGAACGATTTTTGAAATGTCCGGGTCCGGGCCACGGACACCCTAAAGTTCGGTACGGACCCGAACGTTA
Organism: Glandirana rugosa; assembly: GCA_018402905.1. Lineage (NCBI taxonomy): Eukaryota > Metazoa > Chordata > Amphibia > Anura > Ranidae > Glandirana > Glandirana rugosa. The sequence continues at coordinate 212,690 of BLSH010484244.1, read as the reverse complement.
CAGTCCGGGTTCGCTCAACACTACACATAACCAAAGAATTCAAAGGTTTTAATTAGGTTGGGGATTGATGTGCGGGGTTTGGTGAGGAAAAACAGTAAGTCATCAGCATAGGCCGCTATTTTGTATGTGGATGAATTTAATTTGAAACCATCAATATCTGGATTCTGTTTAATTCTTCTAATGAGGGGTTCTAGGGTCAGAATGAATAGCAGTGGCGATAGGGGGCAGCCCTGTCTTGTACCATTGTTTATATATACTGTATCGGATAAAGTATTGTTTACCTTGAGTTTTTCTTGCGGTGTTTGGTACAATGAATTTATCCAGGTCATCATATGGGGTTGCAGGCCAATGTAGTTGCTTGTCGCAAACAAGTAGTCCCAGGCGACCCTATCGAAGGCCTCCTCCGCGTCAGTGGACAGGAGAAGACCCTCGACTTTCATTTTATGCGCTCCATGTATTAGATTGAGGACTTTTGTTATATTGTCTCGTGCTTCTCGCCCTGATACAAATCCTACTTGTTCAGGACCTATGATATTTAGTAAGTGTACCCTGAGACTGTTTGCAACCACCTTGGCATCGGTATTAAGAAGCGAGATTGGCCTGAAGTTTGAGCAGATTGTGTGGTCCTTTTCAGTTTTGGGGATCAAAGCTCCATGAGCTAAAGTGAAGGTATCTGGGATTTTTTGCGGTTGTTGAAGATGGTTAAGGGCTTGAAGGAGGGGTGTTTTTAATATGTCTAAAAAGGATTTATAGTAAAAGGCCGTAAAGCCATTGGGGCCCGGGCTTTTCCCTGGTTTCAGGTTTTTAATGACAGACGTGAGTTCATCCATTGAGATCGGGTCTTCCAGTGACTCTGCATCTTCAGTGGATAAGGTGGGCATGCCACTGCCTTTTAGATAATCAATAAGAATTTGTTGTCTGTTTCCTTCCACTCCCGTTGGTTTCGGTGGTGATTGGATATTATATAGGTTAGTATAGTATTCATGGAAGATAGCGGCAATTTGATCCATTCTCTGTACCATGTCACCGCGTTTGTTTCTGATAGATGTGATATTAGTCGAACGTTCGGAGGCCCTGAGTGCCCTGGCCAGGAACCTGCCACCCTTGTCTCTGTGTTCGTAATAAAAGCCTTTTCTTCGGAATAAGATGTGTTTTGCTTTAAGGTTAAGCATCGTAAGGAGTTGCTCCGTAGTTTCTGTAAGTTCAGTAGCTACTCGTTCTATTTGGGACCTTTTGTGTTGTGCTTCTAAAGTGGCAATTTTCTGGGTCAGAGTGGACAGGGCCCCGGCATTCTGTTTTTTATTATATGAGCTTAGTCTTATGAGTTCTCCACGTTTAATAGCTGTCTTTATTTGTTTAAAGAGGTTGGGATCCGTAAGTAATGTGGGGTTTAGGCGCCAGTTACATGATTTTGGTAGTTGGTCTGTGATGTCTAGCGTAATCGCTATAGGCGAGTGATCTGTGAAGGACTTAATTCCTATGTCTGCTGATCTAAGGAGGGGGAGGTCTCTCTGGGAGATAAAAATGTAGTCAATCCTGGAGTGTTTATTGTGAGGGTTGGAAAAGAATGTGTAATCTTTGTCTTTTGGGTGCGTCAATCTCCATGTATCTATTAGGGTAAGCGAGTTAAGTTGTGTTTTGATCCCTTTTAGGATTCTAAAGGTAATACTAGATTTACCATTTGAGGCGTCTTGCAGGGGGCTTAGTGGGATGTTTGAAGTCTCCGCCGAGGATGATACATCCCTTGGCAAAGTTATGTATTTTCTCTAACAGATGTTTGCAAAAAGTCAGGTGGCCAGTATTTGGGAAGTATACATTTGCCAGTGTTACCAATTTGTTGTGCCATAATCCGCTTATAAAGAGGAATCTCCCTAGGGGGTCTTGCAGCTGTTGGGAGATGATAAAGTCTGTATGTTTGTGCAATAAAATTGAAACCCCTTTTGTTTTTTGCAGGGGGTTGGGGGCATGGTAAACTTGTGGGAAGTGTTTAGAAAACAACTTCTGGTCTTATTTTATGGAGTTCATGCAGTAGTAGTGTTCGTTTCTCAGGTGTTTTAAGGCCTTTCACATTGTGGGAGACTAGAGTTGGGTGGTTACCCAGGGAGGTGTAAGCCATTCTCGGACGTTGGGGCTAGGATATGTGTACCAGGTTGTTCTACTCAAGAGTAAGAAAAAGAGAAGAAAAGGGGGGGGTGGGGGATGGGTGAGGCTTTGAAGGTCTGTGCTAGAGATCAAATATCTGCACAGGTAACAGGTATCTACCAGCTGCTGTCAAGAACCAGCTTAACAGTAAAGGTTAACCTGTGTTACCTGGTGCTGGAGGTGTTAGTGATGTGCTTTAGAGAGTTTGCGTGTGTAAATTGAATTGATCTTCACTAGGAGGGGGATAGTGGACGTACGTTCTTGTATGTGCAAGTATAATGTGTATCCCACAAGACTGTGAGGGAACAGTAAATGTGGAAAGGGGAGGTTGATGGGAAAGTGCGACTGTGGATATGGTGTAGTTTAGGGTGGCATATCATATAGTCTGGCTTACAGTGTGCGAGGGATGGGGTATTATGTTGTGATATGTTGTGTGGGTAAGGGGGTCAGGGGTTGATCCACGTGTGACTTGGCATCAGCCAAGGCTGACTGTGAGTCAGTTTTGGATTCCAAGAGGTGTAGATAACTGTATTAGCAGGGTGTGAGGGTGGAGGCTTGTGGCTCAAAATGTGCCATTGTGTAATTAAGTAGGTATTGATATCGAAGACAACTAGTAGACGCCTGTAATGTAGCTACTAGTATGAGGTGTTTGTAAATCAAGAGTGGTCTCAAGATATTACAAAGCGTCATAAAACCAAACTATTTAAACTTTGGATTGCAAGCACGTTCATCTTTTAACCAACAATCACGTAAGTAGCAATAACTATTACTTTAACTGTAAAGAGTAATAACTGCAACATATATAACAATGAGTTTGACAATACCCTCTCTAGTTACCACGGGTTTGCATATGAAAGTGGTTAATACCATAGAGAGTCTTAGAGAGGTGTGGAAGATCAGAAAGATCATATGTTTGTTCTCTGGAATGTTGTTTCCTAAAGTTATCTCAGGGTTTTAAGTTGACCGACATTGTTTTGGTCAATGGGTTATGACAACCCAGGATGGTCTCAAAAGTTGGGGTGCCTTCCTATGCATATACTTACAATGCTACAATACCCCTTCAATGGAGTCTTTCCCCTTTTTTCAGCAGTGGTTAAATCACCTTTGTTGGAAAAGCTCCTTGTTCTAATGAGACCAAGGATCCTTAGCAAGATGGTCTAGGTTAATGGTTGTCCTTTCTGAGATAACGTCGTATATTAAGTCTAAAGCCATTGAGGGCTGCCATGGGGGAGATCAGTTAACTGAGAAGACCAATTGTCAGTTCAAGGTGGCAGGTTTGATCTCTATGATGTCTCCCATGATATTGAGTGATGGCTCATCTTTGGTTCGTGTGAGTAGGAGTAAAAGAATTGTCCAAGGATTTGTATATGGCTTCAGCCTCATTGGGGGGCTTGGTTGGTGAGAAATCAGAGTCTGCGGATGGATCTATATCATGTTGCTGCGGCGATGTTATAATTGCTTCCAGTGGACAATGATCTCAAATGTGATATGTCGGCTTAGTCTGAGTGTTTATAGAGTTTTTGATTGACTGTCTGAGATAAGCGTGGCACTTTAACATTTTGCTGAATATGGAATCCAAGTCTTCCATAAAGTATTACTGTCCAATCGGTATTAACCAGGAGATTACTAATTGTAGAGTAAGATCACAACATTAGGTTAGCACAATGTGATAGTAGGTATCCGTGGTTGAAGTGTTCACTAAAGGAACATAGAGGTAAAAAAAAAAAGAAAAAAGGGAAAGGAATTTTGGCATTCTAGTTGTGATCATGGCATCCTCATTGTTAGCGGTCCCGTCGGGCTCTGCGTGGTTAAGAAGCTTTGGTGGGACTGGTTGTCTGAGGTGGTCCATGTATGGGGTGGTTTGGCCCTTCATTGGAATCAGAGCATTGTCTTCTGTTGTGGTGTTTTGTATCCATAGGTTCCTGTCTTTGTTTAGTCGGCTTGCAAGGGGTTGGGCGGAATTCCGCATACCAGTCAGGTACTTCTACCAGGGGGATATTGAGGGTTTCGCAGAAATGCCTTAGATCCTCTGGGATTCTGAGGTGTGCGGTGCGACCCTGTGAGGTGGCGGTGAGGCAAAAGGGGAATTTCTATTTGTAATGGATATCCCATGCACGTAGTTCTTCCAGTAGAGGACGGAGCTCTCTACGCCTCTGCAATGTGATGTGGGAGAGGTCTTGGTAGATGTTGATGGATGAGCCATTATGTGTAAGTTGTGTTTTGTTGCGGGCTTTCCTAAGGATTTCTTCCTTCAGTTGGAAGTCAATTATACAGAATACCACATCTCTGGGGGGTCTGTCTCTCTGCCCTTAGGTCTCAGAGCGTGGTGGATGCGTTCCATCCCAATGGGGATGGCGGAGGGTCTACCAAGTAAGTTGTTGAAGATGGTATTTACCGTTTCTTGTAACTGGTCCCGTTCGGTTGTTTCTTGGAGACCCCTGAGACGAAGGTTATGACGCCTGCCTCTATTGTCAAGGTCTTCAAGGTGGCAGTTAAGGTCTCTCATTTGTAAGGTGTGAGTATCAAGAGTGTGGTGCATGTGGTGTATTGCTACGTTGTGCTGGGAGGTCACAGTTTCCATTTCCTGAACTCTGCCCGTAATCGCTTGTATGTCTAGGCGGAGCCCCGTGATGGCGGCTGTCAGTGTCTCTTTAATATCCGTCGCCACAGAGTGAAGGTCGTGCAAACTTGGTTGTATTTGAGGGGTTAGGGTAATCGCTCCTGTTGCTGGAGGAATGCCCGGGTTGGTGGCGGTTGGTTGTGACATGATGTGCATGTGCCCTGTGGTTTTTGTTTGCGTTCTGAGAAGTTCGGGGGTTTGTTGGCTCAAATTTTCTATTGTGCCCCTGGGGGAGCGGGGGTTGCGAGATGTGGTAGCAGAGGAATCGCAGGATGCCATCCCCATTGTTGCCAACTGCTCTTTAAGCGAAGAGTGAATAAAGCAGTAACAATCTTGGTGGAAATTAAAGAACCTCCTTTTTAACTGGTATAATCCCTTAGTCTGCGGGATGTGTGTATTTAAGTAGCCATCAGGTCGTCTAGTGCTGTATTACCTTGTGGAAAATGCAATAGACAGTTTGTTTTGCTGGGAGCAGCAAGGTGTAGCAAGATGGCCGCGGGAACCGCAAGTAGGCCGAAGCCGCGGCCTAGATTTTGGTTGACTTTCTGTGTGGGCTGGCAGGTGTAGCAAGATGGCTGCTGGGACCGCGACTAGGCCGAAGCCGGGGGCTAAATTTCTGGATGACCTGTCAGTTGAATGGTGTGGCCGTCAGGTGATCGATAGGACTTTCAGTGTGGATTATTGGGGATGGTTGTGGCTGTGGGGACTAGGATGGGCAGTTGCTGGTGTGATCCAACAGGTGGGTCGGCCGTAATCTCCGGGGCAGTGTGTTAGTAGGCCGCAGTGATGGCTTCCCCTGCGGGGGTATAAATAGCCCTCCTCTATGCCTCTCGGGGACCAGACTCAGTTTATGTTGAGGATCGCTCACCTGAGCCTTGAAGATTGTGTCCGGTGGGCCTCGAGTTCTGCGATATGGCGGCGGCTGTGTGTAGGGCCGAAGGCCGCGGGTGCTGCAAGCGGCGGATCCACTCGATGGCAGCTCCAAAGTCGAGTTGATGGACGGGGAGGATGGCTAGTGTGATGTCCGTGGGTTTGCCGTTTAGCAGGGACACAGATGGAGAAGGATTGCTTAGTAGGAACCGGGAGCTCTGTTCCTATGCGTCCTCTTCCTAGCACGTCCAGACACTCCCCCAGGAAAGCAGTTTTAACGTCTAGGTGTTTCACTTGCATGCCCTTCCCGGCTGCAACCCTAAAAAGTGATCTGATGGTGGAGTGTTTTATGACAGGAGCAAATGCTTCATCATAATCTTCACCGAATTTCTGTGAGTAACCCTTGGCAACTAGTCTGGCTTTGTATTTGTGGACATTCCCTTGTGTGTCTGACTTTACTTTGAAAGTCCACTTACTTCCTATAGTTCTATATAATTCTATAGTCTTATTGTTAGGAGGGAGCTCTGTGAGTGTCCAGGTTTTATTCTCTTAAAGTGATTTTAATTTTTCTTCTGCTGCCTTTCTACATGTATTGGCTTCACATATTGGCAGTTTTCCAATGTCTTCCCAGGATGTTGGTTCAAGTATGCTGTGTGTTTCAACAGTGTATGACAGCTTGTGGGGTGGTATCCCCTTTGTAGTCCGAGTAGATCTCCCGAATTCAGGAATTCAGGCAGTTCAGTAGGATCTGGTGGGGAACTTAATTCAGGCAATGTGAGTTCCACCTCTTGTTCAGACTCCTGCACAGGTTCGCTTTGGTTGACCTTTTCTTCCAGTTTGCTTGGCATATTCACTTCACAGCTTTCAGGGATTGGTGTTTCTGGTGATGTGCTTTCATCAAAATAACCACTATGGAGGGCGGAGCTTGCCGAGGATCATGATGGCCGCATGAAAGCAGCGCTCTGGTGATACCAGGGATACAGCGGCACTTAGCAGCCCACAATCCCACAATTCGGCTACCCCAACTTGGCGTGCGGACCCCGCAGACTATACCCACCATGTCAAAGAAGAGGAAAGAGGATCGGAGGCCACAAAAACTGATGGCCTACTTCACCCAGGGGCAGCGGCAAGATGGCATCGGCTCTTCTGCACCATCCACATCTAATACTCCCCAGAAGACACAGAAGAATGGCAAATACTCAAAAAGGAACACACCTCCGAATAGCCAGCAATCTCCACTTTCTACATCTACCTCAGGGAGCCTGGAGAAGGCGCACTTCAGGATGGATGGCACAGATTCCAGACATGAGGTGAGCCCGGGCCTAGATTCAGGGGATGACACTAGAGAGCTCCCTGACTCCATTGATCTTTTCCCTACCAGTAAATAGCCGGTCCTAGATAAAACATTAAAGGATATGTTAGTATCCCTGAGATCTTCCCTACATGCTGACATGATGGCATGTGTGAACAAATTTGGGATATAACTTCAGTCAGGCACTGCAAGAGTAGATCATATTGAAACTAAGATGGGGGAGTATGCCACTACTATCAACAACCTCATTGATGCCCAGGACACCAAGGAGGATAAAATGGAGATTGTTAAGGCCAAGATTGCAGATATTAAAGATTGTTCCAGAAGGAACAACTTAAAAATCAGCGGGGATCCCCGAGTCAGTACAGCAATCAGACCTGTGTACACATGTGGCACAACTGTTCACCTCCATACTATCAGATCTTACAGAACTGGATATAACAGTGGATAGAATCCACCGACTACCAAAACCATCATACCTCCCTGATAAAGTACTGAGAGACATTATTCTATGCTTGTATATCTTTCATGTAGAAGAGAGATTAATGTCTGCTTCATGCAACAAGGAGCTACAGTTCTTTGCCGATCTGTCCCAGTACACCCTCCAAAAGAGAAGGAATTTAAAAACCATGTCCAAGGCACTGAGAAACCACAAGATCAGTTACAAATGGGGGTTCCCAGCCAAACTGATTATCACAAAGGATCGTAGGGATCACACAGTGGATTCTCTTAGGCCTAACCCTACTGAAATCATGGCACATAGTCTTGAACCAGGGCTGTAAGAGAGGTTGCCCCCTGCATAAGCCAGACTCAACCACCAGGAACGTGACAGCAATGGACAGCCATGTCTGAGTCTGCGCCGGGGCCCTCTCCCATGGAGGAATTATGTGCTCACCTTGCTGGCTTAACTCAAGCTGTGAAAAACCTGCAGGAGGGATATACCCACTTGGAGAATCAAGTCCGGGACCTGGCATCCCCAAGCTCCACCAGTACTGGCCAAACGCCCCCTCGCACTATAGTGACTGCCTACGAAGCCTAAGGTGCTCATTCCCCACTCAGTGGGTCTGGTGATCTCTCTTCTCCTTGATGAGCCTCAAGCCTGGGCCCACCGCCTGCTGGAGCAGAAAGCCCCAGAGACCACCAGTGTGGACCAGTTCTTCCACGCCATGGCCCAATTATACGAGGACCCCCACCAGGCTGCCACTGCAGAAGTAGCACTTCATGCTCTCCAACAAGGTCGCCGCACTGCTGAGGAATATGTGTCGGAATTCAGGCGCTGGAGCACTGACACAGCATGGAATGATGCCGCTCTCTGCTACCAATTCAGACTGGGGCTCTCCGAGCCACTCAAGGATAAGCTGGCGCACGTCAGGGTTCCACACACCCTAGAAGCCTTAATCAATTTGGCGATTCAAATCGACCACCGCCCGTGGGAACGCAGGGCAGAGAGGGCCACAGGGTCCCTGCAGCCCACCTGGATGCTGCCCCGAGTGCCCAATTACCCGTGACCAAGACCGGCCGCAACAACCTCCTCTCCACAAGACCACCCTGAGCCAATGGAAATTGGGCTCCTCCGGGCCATCTCTCTCTTCTGAAGAAAGACAGAGATGCATGACTCTCAACGTATGCCTCTACTGTGGGGGTTCAGGGCATCTAGTGAGAAACTGCCCAGCTAAAGCCGGTAAGTGTCCAACTTCAGCTTCAGGGGAAGTGGTAGGGATACCAAGCCTCAAGTCTCATCTTATTCTCTCCCTCTCTCTACAGCTTCCCGATCTTTCTTTTGCCACCCAGCACCAGATTCCTCTCCGTCCCAAGGAACACCAGATGGTCATCCGACTGACTGATGGTTCGATTGTCAAGTCCGGTACAGTGACTCATGAGACTTTCCCCCCTGCCTGTCCTGACGGCCGAAGGCCATATGGAATTCCTACTGTTGGACACTATTGCGTCTCCGCTGCTTCCAGTTATCCTTGGCCTCCCATGGCTCCGGATCTACAGTCCTCACATTAACTGTAACACCGGAGAAGTTCAGTTCTTATCCCCTTACTGTCTAAGTCACTGTCTCCAGTGGCCCAAAGGGGCATCACCAGCTGTTCTCTGTCTCCATCCTGATCCGGACCAGGAAACCCGTCTTGCTGTCCCTGAAGTATATCATGACTTCCTGGATGTCTTCAGTAAGAAGGGAGCAGATACCCTACCACCCCACCGGCCTTACGACTGCCCGATTGACTTGTTACCAGGAGCCGAGGTCCCTTTCGGCAGAATATTTCCTCTCTCTGAAGTGGAGCTAGTGGCTCTCAAAGCCTACCTTGAGGAAAATCTGCAAAAGAGCTTCATCCAGCCCTCTATGTCCCCTGCACGAGCTGGGATCTTTTCTGTAGAAAAAAAAGGACCATACCCTCAGGCCGTGTATTGATTACCGGGATCTCAACAAGATCACAGTCAAGAACCGATACCCTTTGCCCCTGGTTCCAGAGATATTCCAACGGCTCTGCAGCAGTGTTCACCAAATTGGATCTTTGTGGGGCTTACAACTTGATCCAAATACAGGAGGGGGGTGAATGGAAGACGGCCTTTCAGACTGAGTTTGGCCATTTTGAATATTTGGTCGTGCCCTTCGGGCTTTGTAACGCCCCGGCCACGTTCCAGCATCTGGTGATGATGTTTTCAGGGACTATCTTGATTTATTCGTAGTGGTCTATCTAGATGACATCCTCATTTTTTCCCCCTCCTTAGAGGAACATCACAGGCATGTTAAGTGTGTACTTAGCCGCCTTCGGCAACATGGCCTGTATGCAATGGCAGAGAAGTGTGCCTTCAAATGTGCATACATTTCCTTCTTGGGATTCCACAACTCCACATCATGGACCCCCAGAAGGTCTCAGCCATTATTGACTGGCCAACGCCAGCGGACAGGAAAGCGGTGCATCGATTTTTAGGTTTTGCCAATTTCTATAGGAAATTTATCCGAGGGTTTTCTGCAATCATTTCTCCTATAACCCAACTGACCAAACAGAACTCCCATTTTGTCTGGACCACGGAAGCACAAGCAGCCTTCCAGACTCTGAAAAAGCTGTTCACCTCAGCACCTGTTCTAAACCACCCTGACTCCACATTGCCATATATCCTGGAAGTGGATGCCTAAGAGACCGCAGTTGGGGTGGTCCTATCCCAAAGACAGGGGCCCAAAGCCTTATTACACCCCATCGCCTTCTTCTCGTGGAAGCTTACTCACCCCGAGAGAAACTACAACGTGGGGGACAGAGAACTCTTAGCCATCAAGTCCGCCCTGGAAGAATGGCGGTACTGTACCTCCTAGAAGGGGCAGTCCATCCCGTTCTGGTCTTTACGGACCACAAAAATTTTGCATATTTAAGGACTGCTAAAAGACTCAAGCCTTGTCAGGCTCATTGGGCCTTGTTCTTTTCCCAGTTTCAGCTTCACATCACATACCGACCCGGATCCAAGAACGTTAAGCCAGATGCACTATCCAGGATGTTCCATGAGATTGGGGAGGTATCCCCACCAGATATTATCTTACCTGCCCACAGCTTCTTATTGGTCCAGGAGGACTTCTTAACCCGGATCGGGCAAACTCTAGCCGTCTCCACTGTACCCACTGACTCCGGACTTTCTGTGAAGAACGGGTTATGGTGGTCAGGTACCCAGATTTTTGTGCCTGAAGAGCTCCGTTTGACTGCCTTGGAACTCTGCCACGACCATCCACTAACTGGGCACTTCGGCAACTGCAAGACAGCGGAGTTGCTTTCCCGCACTTTTTGGTGGCCCCACATGAATGAGGACTGCAGAAGTTACGTGGGTGCCTGCCCTACTTGCGCTCAAAACAAGTCTGAAAGGACCAAAGCTTGGGCCTCCTTAATCCACTACCCATTCCCGAGCGTCCATGGTCCCAAATTTCTATGGACTTCATAGTAGAATTGCCCCCATCTGCAGGATTCACTACACTCTTCGTGGTGGTTGACTGCCTGACAAAAATGGCTCACTTCATCCCGACTGAAACAGCCAAAGTATTAATTAAGGAAATTGTTCACCTACACAGCATTCCGAAAAACATTGTGTCTGACAGAGGGGTGCAGTTCACATCCCGGGTCTGTAGGTCCCTGAGTTCTATCTTGGGAATTAAATTAACCTTTTCATCTGGCCAAACAGAGAGGACCAACCAGACCCTCGAGCAATAACTGCGTTGGTACTCCTCGTACTCCCAGGATGACTGGATCTCCTTGTTGCCATTAGCCGAGTTCGTCTACAACAATTCTATCCACTCTTCTACCAAGCAATCTCCGTTCTGGGCGAATCTCAGCTTCCACCCTACATTTCTGCCCAACTTGCTACCTAAGAGTGCGATTTCTTGCCACACAGGAGGTTACCCAATTCCTGGAAAATAACAACAAACTGCTGCAGGAAACTCTCAGTCAGACCCAGGAGCTCAACAAAAGGACATTTGACAGGGGGAGACGAGGAGAACTTGACTTAAAGCCTGGCAACCGAATCTGGTTGGCAACCAAAAACTTAAGACTATCATGTCCATCCAAGAAATTAGGACCAAGGTACATAGGACCTCTCCTGGTGAAGAGGAAGATCAATAATGTGGCCTACGAGCTCGATCTTCAGCCCTCACTCCGGATTCATCCTGAATTCCACGTACACCTCCTCAGACCAGTTACTAAGCATCCTTTTCCCGGGCGGAAAACTGCCCCCTCGAGGTGGAGACCATCCTCGATTGCAGGAAGAGAGCAGGAGCAGTTCCTTGTAAAGTGGAAAGGATATGGGCCCGAAGAAAACTCTTGGGAACCAGAAAGCAATCTATATGCCCAAGAACTTATTAAGACTTTTTGGAGGAACAATCCAGCCAAGAGAGCCCGGTTGGGCATCTGGAGGCTGCCCCTTGGGGGGGCAATGTAAGGAATCATCCTTGGTTGCTGGCATGCTCGTGCGCAGGCGCACGTAATGTGTGCGCGTGTCTGTGCGAGTTTGTGTGCGCCTGTGCGTGTGCCTATGTGCGCGTGCCTGCACGCGTGAGAGCACGTGTGTGTGCCAGCAATGGTGCCAAATCGGCCATTTAAGCGGACAGCATCCTGCAGCCAGTGCTGTCCGTTCTACAGCGTTCCTGCACCTGTGACCCCAGCATTTGTTTCTGAGAGACTTCCTGTTCCTGTGACCCTGGCTACCCTTTTGACTTTGCTGCTATCTGCCTGCCCTGACCTTGGTCTGTCTATGATTATTCTTCTGCCTAGCCCCTTTGTACTCCAGCCTCCTGCACATTGCCGACCCAGCTTGTACCCGACTACCCATTTACCTGATCCCTCTGTACTTCACCGCCAGCCAGTTACCGACCCAGCCTGCACCACTATCCTTCTGCCTGCACGAGCTCCAGCGGACCTATACCAGCCATCAGAGACTTGTCCAGCCCTCATGTTCCCCTGTGCTCCATAGCTCCCTGTCTGCACTATCAGGGGTTCTTGAACCAGGGCCGTAAGAGAGGTTGCCCCTGCATAAGCCAGACTCAACCACCAAGTATGTGACAACTGCCCATTACTGTCCCTAGTTCATTCTTTTCCTCTATACAAACCATCCTCAATAGTTACTTGTGGGTAGGGAAAGGGGCATGATGTACATTCAGCAGACTTATCAAATGTAGGAAGGCAGGCGGTGTGGGACACATACATCTAAGAGACTATTACGCAGCCTCAATCCTTGCACAAATAAAGGAATGGTTTACCACTTTGTGGGCAACCCTTGAACAACACCAGGTTGAGGGAGGAAATCTGTACAGCTATCTCATTTCCAGTCCCTTTTACTAAAATCGTATCACAACATAGGCCCCAGTGTTCGGGCATTTATAGAAGCATGGAGTAAACTTTGTGCAACTGACCTTTCTTATCATAAACTAACTACTTTAAAATTCCCCGTCCTGGCCTATTCACTTTTAATTCCCGGTATTTTCCTCAACAATTGGCAAACCAGCAAAGCGCTCTCGTTAGAAGACCTCTATGTAGGCCCTGCACTTAAGACATTTAAAACTCTTCAGCTGGAATTTTCCATACCACCAACTAAATATTATAAATATCTTCTAATCTCCCACCTCATGAACCAGTCGGGTAGATTAACCCTGCTTTGGAAAATGGTACAATACTACCTAGCAAAAAATATAAGAACTAAAGGCATCTCTTTATTTTACGCATACCTTCAAAATAAATTAGAATGCACCATATTTCTACCTATACAAGCATGGGAAAAAGATTTTGGCACAGTATATACTGAAGATCAATGGCAGGGAGCCTTAGACATTACATATACCTCCACTAAAAGCTTTGTTTATGGGAACTTTTTAAAAAGATTCTGCTACGCTGGTATCTCACCCCACATGGTAGATCTAAATTTGCCTCAGGAATATCCCCCTTTTGCTGGAGGAATCGTGGGGGTCCCAGAACCTTAATACACCTTTTGTGGGAATGCCTTAACTTAGCGCAATATTGGTCTTTAGTATTAAATTTCATACCACAGATCTTGTGATTTAAAACTGTAAACCAGGTGCAGAAAAATTGGGCCTTGGGTGTTGGCAGTGCCAGAACACTGTAACCCCTTGCAGTTACTCTTGTTGGATGGAGGAACTGGGCCTGATGTTGTAAATTAGTTTACAAATTTGACGAAAGCCCCAGGTCAAACAGGTGGCGAAAAATTGGGCCTTGAATGCTGGCAGTGCCAGAACACTGTAACCCCTTGCAGTTACTCTTATTAGACTGAGGAACTGGGCCTGATTTTGTAAATTAGTTTAGAAATTAAAAAAACGGTGGACATACTGACCCCCGAAAGCAGTGTTAAAGATTTGATTAAATGTTTTAGTCCGGGTCAAGGAGTCAGATTATTCTCATTGACGTTCCCCAATGTCACAAGACCGTGACGGTCGTAAGTTCCGGGTTAAAAAGCGGTGGACAAACTGGACCCCGAAAGCAGTTTAAACATTTGATTAAATGTTGTAGTCCGGGTCAAGGAGGTAGGTTGTTCTCATTGA
>BLSH010484244.1:164708-193078 GCA_018402905.1 Glandirana rugosa | reverse complement strand
TGATTGTGGACTAGGTAGAGATTACTACTACTACTGCTTTTAGGGACAGATTGCAGATCTAATAACATCTCATCCTGCATTACAGAACAATCTGAATGGACTAGGTAGAGTTTACTGCTTAGAGGGACAGATTATTGTTCTAAAATCATCGCCTACTCCTATAGGGTCAGGTTTCTGCTGTTGCTGTAAGGGATAGATTATTGTTCTAAAATCATCGCCTACTCCTGTAGGGTCAGGTTCCTGCTGTTGCTGTAAGGGACAGATTATTGTTCTATAATCATCTCCTACTCCTATAGGGTCAGGTTCCTGCTGTTGCTGTAAGGGACAGATTATTGTTCTATAATCATCTCCTAGTTCTAAAGGGAGCAGATCCTGCTGGTCCTGTAAGGGACAGATTATTGTTCTAAAATCATCGCCTACTCCTATAGGGTTAGGTTCCTGCTGTTGCTGTAAGGGACAGATTATTTTTCTAAAATCATTGCCTCCTCCTATAGGGTCAGGTTCCTGCTGGTCCTGTAAGGGACAGATTATTGTTCTAAAATCATCACCTACTCCTATAGGGTCAGGTTTCTGCTGTTGCTGTAAGGGACAGATTATTGTTCTATAATCATCTCCTAGTTCTAAAGGGAGAGGTTCCTGCTGGTTCTGTAAGGCAGTGTTCCCCAACCCTGTCCTCAAGGCCCACCAACAGGCCATGTTTTCAGGATTTCCATTATTTTGCACAGGTGATTTGATCAGTTTCACTGCCTTAGTAATTACCACAGCTGATTCATCTGAGGGAAATCCTGAAAACATGACCCGTTGGTGGGCATTGAGGACTGGGTTGGGGAACACTGCTGTAAGGGACAGATTATTGTTCTAAAATCATCACCTACTTCTATAGGGTCAGGTTCCTGCTGTTGCTGTAAGGGACAGATTATTGTTCTAAAATCATCTCTTAGTTCTATAGGGAGAAGTTCCTGCTGCTCCTGTAGAAGAAGAATGTATTATTCATTTTTTTGTATTAATAAATACTTAAATAGTGCTACATAGTACATTTGCGGGCAGAATGAGGAGAGCGTCAAATAAGGGATGTGGTCGTGGTGTTGCTGGTGTTGATGAAGCTCCTGTTGGAAGGAGAGAACGTGGTCGATCTGTGCCAACTACACCCAGAAGTGAAACATCTTCCTCAGGTAGCCGACAGAACCTTCAATGTTATATGGTAGGCCCGAATGCCGCTCATATAATGCCGCGAATGGTGAGGCCAGAAGAAGTACAGGCGATAGTAGATTGGGTGGCTGACAATGCCTCCAGTTCCTTCACATTGTCTCCCTCCCGGTCCCTTGATGAAAGCTCAGAGTTGGCTCTGCCCCAGAAGTGGAAGACATTGAGTACCCCGATGCCCAACCACTTCTGTTGCAGGATGAAGACATGGAAACACTAGCGCAGCACGTCTCTGATGATGATGAAACACAGGTGCCAACTGCTGCAGCTTTCCTCAGTGTGCAGACTAACAAGGAGGTCAGTGGTGAAGGGAGGGTGGAAGATGATGTGGAGGAGGAGGATGAGGTCCTAGACCCCACGTGGAATGAGGGTCATGCGAGTGATGTGTGCAGTTTGGAGGAAGAGGTTTTGGTCGCACAGAGGCACCAGCACAGCAAAAGAGGAAGCAGGTTGCAAAAGCGGAGCGAGCGTCCCCTAGACAGTAGGTCTGCTACAACCCACCACACCCAGGGACCTAGCACACCAAAGGCAGCTCAAAGGCATTCCCCCGCGTGGCAGTTCTTCAGATAATGTGCTGACGACAAAACACGAGTAGTGTTGAGCGAACCCGGACTGAAAAGTTGGGGTCCGTACCGAACTTTGGGGTGTCCGGGACCCGGACCCAAACACGGACGTTTCAAAAAACCTTCGGGTTCGGGTTCTGGGTTCAGGTAGTTGATCACGCATGTTGAATAGCTGCAGGGCAGCCAATCAACAAGCATTTCACTGGTTTGCCCTTAGAAGCCATTACAGCCATGCCTACTAATGGCCAGTGCATCATGTGACCTAGCCTCTATATGAGGCTGGGGTCGCAGTGCTGCATGTCATATGCTCTTGGGTTAGTGTAGGGAGAGGATGCTGCCGGCGTTTTTGTGAGGGACAGATTGCAGACATTTTAACATCTGATCCTGCATCCTGAGATTACTACTACTGTTGCTCTGAGGGACAGATTGCAGAAATTTGAGATTTCACATACTGCTGCTTTAAGTGACAGATTGCAGATCAAATTCTGCATAACACAATGATCGCTACGATCGTACACAACGATCAGATTGTGGGATCGTACACAACGATCAGATTGTGGGAGTAATTTGGGATTTCACATACTGCTGCTTTGAGCGATCTGACTGCACTAGGTAGAGGCTTCTGCTTAGAGGGACAGATTATTGTTCAAAAATCATCTCCTAGTTCTAAAGGGAGAGGTTCTAGCTGCAGCTGTAAGTGACACATTATTTTTCAAAAATCATCTCCTAGTTTATTTGATTTGAATTTATTTTCCCTATCCCCATTTTTTTGTAGGGCACTTGCCCCACTCTTACCCCCATTTTACTTCCTTTTGCAGTCCTCTAGCACTTGCCAGGACTTTGTTACAGCCATTTTTGTACCTAAAAGTTCGGGTCCCCATTGACATCAATGAGGTTCGGGGTCAAGGATAATGTTCGGGCAATGATCGGTGCCAAACCTGGACTATTTCCCAAAGTTAGTTCGGACACGCAGAACCCGAACGTCCAGGTGTTCGCTCAACTCTAGACACGAGTGATTTGCACGCTGTGCAATGATAGCCTGAGGCAAGGCCTAAATGTTCTAAACCTGAGCACAACCTGCATGATCAGGCATCTAAATTCAAGGCACAAACTGCATTGGAATAATTACCTCAAATTCAAAAAGGTCCCGGCCTCCTCCTGCTTCCTCTTCTGCTGCTGCCTCGGCCTCTTCCTCTACCTCTACAGTGCCAGTGTCACCTGCCACCCAGCAAACAGAGCATGTGACAGCAACGCCACCATGTCCGCCACCATCCCCAAGCATTTCCACACGGTCCCAGGGAAGCTTACAGCTCTCCATCTCCCAAACACTGGAGAGAAAGAGGAAGTACCCCCCTACCCACCCACGATCCCTGGCCCTGAATGCCAGCATTTCCAAATTCCTGGCCTTTGAAATGCTGTCATTCCGTCTGGTGGACACGGACAGTTTTAAAAACCTGATTGTGGTGGCTGTCCCACAGTATGTGGTTCCCAGCCGCCACTACTTTTGCAGGCGAGCCATCCATTCCCTGCACAAACAAGTTGGGGAAAAGATCAAGTGTGCACTGCGCAACGCCATCTGTGGCAAGGTCCACATAACCACTGATACATGGACCAGTAAGCACGGGCAGGGACGCTATATCTCGCTAACTGCACACTGGGAAAATGTAGTGGCGGGTGGGCCTGAGGCGGCTAGCCCTTTGGCGCATGTCCTTCCGCCACCGAGGATTTCAGGGCATTTCTCTTTGCCTCCTGTTGCCTCCTCCTCCTCCTACTGCGCTTCCTCCTCCTCTACCACCTCCTCATCCGCTCATCGTAACACCCTCACCACCAACTTCAGCACATCCAGGGGGAAACGACAGCAGGCTGTTTTAAAACTGATATGTTTGGGGGATAAACCCCACACTGCGCAGGAACTGTGGATGGGCATTAAACAACAGACCGATGAGTGGTTGTTGCCACTGAGCCTCAAGCCTGGCCTGGTGGTGTGCGACAATGGGCGAAATCTCGTAGCGGCTCTGGGCCTAGCCGGTTTGACGCACATCCCTTGCCTGGCGCATGTGCTGAATTTGGTGGTACAAAAATTTCTAAAAAACTACCCGGATATGTCAGAGCTGCTGCAGAAAGTGCGGGCCGCCTGTGCGCACTTTCGGCGTTCTCACCCTGCTGCTGCTTGCCTGTCTGGGCAGCAGCTGAACTTCGGCCTTCCCACTCACCGCCTCCTATGTGACGTGCCCACAAGGTGGAACTCCACCTTGCACATGCTGGAGAGACCGTATGAGCAGCAGTAGGCAATAGTGGAGTTTCAGCTGCAGCACACACGGGTCAGTCGCTCTGCGGTACAGCACCACTTCACCACCGAGTGGGCCTCCATGCGAGACCTGTGTACTGTATTGTGGTGTTTCGAATACTCCACCAACATTGCCAGTGCCAATGACGCTGTTCTCAGCGTTACTATCCCACTTCTATATCTCCTTGAAAAAACACTTTGGGCGATGATGGAAGAGGATGTGGCACAGGAGGATGAGGAGGAGGAGGAGGAAGAGGGGTCATTTCCACAGTTATCAGGCCAGTCATTCACAAGTGGCTCGGAGGGTGGGTTCCTGCACCAGCATAGGCCAGGTAAAAAATATTCGAGCCAGGGCACAGTTCTGGAGGATGAGGAGGAGGAGGAAGATCATGAGGAGGAGTAACCGCAGCACCCAACGCAGCTCGTGCGAATCACTGGAGCGTGGCTGGGGGGATACGGAGGACACAGATGATACCAAAGATGATGTCCCAAAGAGGAAGATGATACCAAAGATGATGTCCCACAGAGGACAGCTTGTCTTTGCCTCTGGGAAGCCTGGCACACATGGCCGACTACATGCTGCAGTGCCTGCGCAACGACAGCCGAGCTGCCCACATTGTAACTTGATTACTGATTTCTGGGTGGCCACCCTGCTGGATCCCTGTTACAAGGACAACATGCCGTCCTTAATTTCCTCAGTGGAGCGTGAGAGGAAGATGCGCGACTACAAGCGCACACTGGTAGACGCGCTGCTGAGGGCATTCCCAAATGACACCGGGGGCTAAGTGGAAGCACAAAGCGAAGGCAAAGGAGGAGGAGGAAGAGGCCGCCAACGCAGCTGTGGCACCACCAACACCTCAGAAGGCAGGGTTAGCATGGCCGAAATGTGGCAAAGCTTTGTTAGCAGCCCGCCACAACAAACAGTACCACCAGCTGATAGGCAAGGTCTTAGCAGGAGGCAGCATTTCAGCAATATGGTGGAACAGTATGTGTGCAAATGCCTACACGTACTGACTGATAAGTTTGCCCCATTCAACTTCTGGGTCTCCAAATTGGGCACATGGCCTGAGCTTACCCTTTATGCCTTGGAGGTGCTGGCCTGCCCTGCAGCCCGTGTATTGTCTGAACATGTGTTTAGCACGGCAGGGGGCGTTATCACAGACAAGTGCAGCCGCCTGTCCACAGCCAACGTGGACAAGCTAACGTTTATTAAGTTGAACCAGGCATGGATCCCACAAGACTTGTCTGTACCTTGTGCAGAATAGACATTTAGATCGGCCTCATACAGCCATTGGTATACTTGTTTTTTTGAATATGCCTCAATATTTTGGGGGCTACCCCAATTAGAAAAAAAAACAAACAACAAAAAGTGTTGGCTACCTCCTCCACCACCGCCACTTCCACCTACACTGCCACGGTCACGGCCTAGTCAACCTCTAGGCTCCTACTCCACATCCACCCCCACATTTTTTTTATTTGATTTTAGGTTATTTTCCCTGTCCCAATTTTTTTGTAGGGCACTTGTCCTACTCTTACCCCCATTTTACTTCCTTTTGCAGCCCTCTAGCCAGGACTTTTTTACAGCCATTTTTGTGCCGAAAAGTTTGGGTCCCCATTGACTTCAATGGGGTTCGGGGTCGAGTTCGGGTCAAGTTCGGTACTGAACCCGAACATTTCATGAAGTTCGAACGACCCGCCGAACCCGAACATCCAGGTGTTCGCTCAACTCTAGCCCCCAGTCAAACAGGTGGCGATAAATTGGGCCTGGGGTGTTGGCGGTGCCAGAACACTGTAACCGCTTGCGGTTACTCTTGTTGGATGGAGGAGCTGGGCCTGATGTTGTAAATTAGTTTACAAATTGTGATGAAAGCCCCCAGTCAAACAGTTGGCGAAAAATTGGACCTTGGGTGCTTGCGGTGCCAGAACACTGTAACCCCTTGCAGTTAATCTTGTTGGATGGAGGAACTGGGCCTGATGTTGTAAATTAGTTTACAAATTGTGACAAAAGCCCCCAGTCAAAAAATGGCAAAAAATGGGCCTTGGCTGTTGGCGGTGCCAGAACACTGTAACCCCTTGTAGGTTTCCCTTTTGGATGGAGGAACTGGGCCTGATGTTGTAAATTAGTTTAGAAATTGAGATGAAATCCCCCAGTCAAACAGGTGCGAAAAATCGGGCCTTGGGTGCTGGCTGTGCCAGAACACTGTAACCCCTTGCAGTTACTCTTGTTAGACGGAGGAACTGGGCCTGATGTTGTAAATTAGTTTACAAATTGTGACAAAAGCCCACAGTCAAACAAGTGGCAAAAAAATTGGGCCTTGGGTGTTGGCGGTGCCAGAACACTGTAACCTCTTGCGGTTACTCTTGTTGGACGGAGGAGCTGGGCCTGATGTTGTAAATTACAGTGCCTTGAAAAAGTATTCACACCCCTTGATATTTTCCATATTTTGTCATGTCACAACCAAAAACGTAAATTTATTTTATTGGGATTTTATGTGATAGACCAACACAAAGTGACACATGATTGTGAAGTGGAAGGAAAATGATAAATGCTTTTCACTTTTTTTTTTAACAAATATGTCAAAAGTGTGGCGTGCATTTGTATTCAGCCCCCCTGAGTCAATACTTTGTAGAACCGCCTTTCCCTGCAATTACAGCTGCAAGTCTTTTTGGGATGTCTCTACCAGCTTTGCACATCTAGAGAGTGAAATTTTTGCCCATTCTTCTTCGCAAAATAGCTCAAGTTCTGTCAGATTGGATGGAGAATGTCTGTGGACAGCAATTTTCAAGTCTTGCCACAGATTCTCAATTGGATTTAGGTCTGGACTTTGACTGGACCATTCTAACACATAAATATGCTTTGATATAAACCATTCTATTGTAGCTCTGGCTGTATGTTTAGAGTCATTGTCCTGCTTGATGGTGAACCTCTGACCCAGTCTCAAGTCTTTTGCAGACTCTAACAGGTTTTATTCTAAGATTGCCCTGTATTTGGCTCCATCCATCATCCCATCAACTCTGACCAGCTTCCCTGTCCCTGCTGAAGAAAAGCATCCCCACAACATGATGCTACCACCACCATGTTTCACAGTGTGCATGGTGTGTTCAAGGTGATGTGCAGTGTTAGTTTTCTGCCACACATAGTATTTTGCTTTTAGGCCCAAAAGTTTAATTGGTCTCATCTGACCAGAGCATCTTCTTCCACATGTTTGCTGCGTCCCCCACATGGCTTCTCACAAACTGCAAATGGGACTTCTTATGGCTTTCTGTCAACAATGACTTTCTTCTTGCCACTCTTCCATAAAGGTCAGATTTGTGGAGTGCATTACTAATAGTTGTCCTGTGGACAGATTCTCCCACCTGAGCTGTGGGTCTCTGCAGCTCCTCCAGAGTCACCATGGGTCTCTTGGCTGCTTCTCTGATTAATGCTCTCCTTGCCCGGCCTGTCAGTTTAGGTGGACGGCCGTGTCTTGGATGGTTTGCAGTTGTGCCATACTCTTTCCATTTTCAGATGATGGGTTGAAAAGTGCTCCATGAGATGTTCAAAGCTTGGAATATTTTTTTATAACCTAACCCTGCTTTAAACTTCTCCACAACTTTATCCCTGACTTGTCTGGTGTTTTCCTTGGCCTTCGTGATGCTGTTTGTTCACAAAGGTTCTCTAACAAACCTCTAAGGGCTTCACAGAACAGCTGTATTCATACTGAGATTAAATTACACACAGGTGGACTCTATTTACTAATTAGGTGACTTCTGAAGGCAATTGGTTCCACTAGATTTTAGTTAGGCGTGTCAGAGTAAAGGGGGCTGAATACAAATGCACCCCACACTTTTCAGATATTTATTTGTAAAAAAATGTTGAAAACCATTTATCATTTTCCATCCACTTCACAATTATGTGCCACTTTGTGTTGGTCTATCCCATAAAATCCCAATAAAATACATTTATATTTTTGGTTGTAACATGACAAAATGTGGAAAATTTCAAGGGGTATGAATACTTTTTCAAGGCACTGTAGTTTAGAAATTGTGATGAAAGCCCCCTGTCAGGTGGCAAAAAATTGGGTCTTGGGCATAGATCCCTTTTACTTTCATGCCCTCAGGGCTACCCCCGTGCCATGACGCAAATTGTTTCACCAGGGGTTTCGCCAGGTCTTTCTCATTGAATTCCCTCAGATGTTCCCCTATTCTGACCTTCAGGGATCCCTTTGTTTAACGTAAATAGATTTTTGGACCTGGGCATGTGATCATGTATACCACTCGTGTAGTGGAACAGTTGATTAGGTCTCTAATTTCATAACTTTTTTGTCCAAGGGCACCTGTAAAGGTGTTACTTCTCTCTACAAAGGGACAGATTTGACACTTATTGCATGGGAACATTCCTTTTGTTCTGGGGTATGCTGACAGCCAGTTTGCGTTCGGTTCTTTAACAAATTCTGATCGTATTAGCATATCCCCCAGATTTTTGGCCCTTCGGGCAACCATATTGGGAGTGGGCCCCACTATGGCTGCTATATTTGGGGTCCTTGTTAAAATGTCCCAGTGTTTCTGCAGGACCTTGTGTACATTATTCCATTGACTACCATAATTCATTATCAACCTTACAGGTTTTTGATTTAATTGTCCCAGATATCTGTTTGTATGTGTGTATTCAGCACTTGCCATAAGTCATCCTTGCTGAGAAACATTTGTAGTATAAACTCCCTTAGCTGGTAATTGGCATTGTTCAACAGTTGTAGAATTCTCTTTCCAGTGCCTCTGGGTGCCTGGGCCCTTAACCTATTGCAGGTTATTGAGTCATGCACTTGGAAGCTTGTTGTATGCGGAGAATACTTTACTTTCATGGAGGAATATATCAGAAGACGTCTTTACAGGAAACAGGAGGATACAAGTACACGCACTTAAATACAGGCAATACATCCTGTTATCACTTTGTACCATAGAATACACACTATCATACTGCAGTGCCACCTGCTGGATAGAAAGGTATAATGTATATATATATATATATATATATATATATATATATATATAGTCACATTAGAAAGCAACTTTACATGTTGTTGTTCTTCCAACGGGCAGCACCCCAGGCTTGCTAGTTTCTCAGCAAATGATTTGAAGTTAGTACTGCAAACAATGGACAACACCATAGCAATGTATTATATAAGAGGACAAATTTAAGTCAAGGTAATAACACTGGCCTACAAATATAAGGGCTTGGAGATGCAAGAAGGTGTTAGGGCTGATTCCACTTGTAGAATGTTAACATCTTGGGCAGTGGCTGGTAGAATGCCTCCAGAGATAATATGCCAGGCGACATCCTGGTCTTTGATTCCTACACTCATGTCCCACTGAACCAACCACTCTTACAAAAGTAACCTTTGTACAGAAGGTGCTTTCCTCTGCTACCTCTGTCAATTAATTTGTTAAACACCTGTGTCCTTTAGGTATTTCCCCCCTCCCCCCAATATGCTGACATGGAGCTGTCAGGAAAATTGTAAAATGCTATTGCATACTTATAATTTTTTGGAGGGAGGGGGAGATGAAGAGGTTAATGTGCAGGAGGTGGGAGGTGAAGGGTTAATATACAGGTGACAGAAACAGGCTAGAGATCATATGTATAGAAATGTATACAGGGCTAAAAACAGTCACAATGAAGGAAAAATAATGAATGGATCAGCAGTTGCTGCTACAGACCCATATATTAATGTGTCATTCATAACTTACTACGATTCTTCTCCTTCCTCTGTTGTATGAGGTAGAGGAGAGCTCTCCAATGGAGGTGATAGCGCGTGCCTTCTGTGATTAGATATTACTGTGATCACATGGTATCAAGCCCCTTGGATCTGCTCAGTACACAGGCACTGCCACAGTGATTAGTGGAATTGCTGCATGAGCTGTTATCTCCATTGGTGTTTATAGATAATCGTGAAATTACGGACTAACAATCCACTATTTATAAACGTACGATGATAGAAAACTGGTTAGTAATAGTATTTACATTTTCTTTCTGGGGGACTGAGGATAGGGAAGAGGCCCATTGCCCCCCAACTGTCACGTACCTGATGGTTGAGTCTGACTTATGCGGGGGTAACCTCCCTTGCGGCCCTGGTTCAAGAGCCCCTGGTAGTGGAGACAGGGAACTCTGGAGCACAGGGGGGCACGAGGGCTGGACTAGGTCACAGGTGACAGGTGATGGTCCGCTGAAGCTCGTGCAGGTGGATGGTCGGTGATACAGGCCGGGTCGGTACCAGGCTGGCAGTGCGGTACAGGTGGTTCGGGCAAGCGGGTAGTCGGGTACAGGCAGGGTCGGCAACGTGCGGGCAATAGAAGGTTCAGAGGATCAGGCAGAGGGGTAGTCAGAGGCAGGCAGAAGGTCGGGGCAGGCAGCAGGCAGACGGGTCAAACAGGAAGACGGGGTCACAGGTGCAGGAAGTTTCTCAAGGTAAAGCCGGGGTCACAGGAGCCAAACGCTGTAGAGCGGACAGCACCGGCCAGCAGGCTCAGATGACTTAAATAGAGCCGCCAGGCGCGCGCACCACCGCGGAAACACAAGAGCCATTTTTCCTAACACCAACATTGGGACAAGTTGCTTTGCAAGGGGTGTGGGGGGCTTTACTGCCTCTCCACCCCCCACAAGGTATCCTTCCAACGTTAAAAGACATGTACCCTGGTATGGTGCAGAAAGTCAGACCTCAGGCTTGCTGCTTTCCCTTTACTGGCCACTCAGGAAAGGGAGGACAGCAATCATGTGGCCCCCCTCTTCATGTAGCATACCATGCCAATTGCCTTTCAGGCAGAGAGAGAGACCCATGGGTGGTGACAAAGTATTGCCTAGGCAAGCAGAGCAGAAATGCAGCTTTGCAGGACAAATCGAGTCCTTTAAAAAAAAAAAAGAATGTCCATTAATAAAAGATTTGTGCAGTGTTTTTCTACTACACATCGTCAGGGATCCCCAACTGTTTGTTTTTAGGTGGGTGAACTGGCACATTCAGGCCAAACGTTTCACCAGTCTGTGAATGGCTTACGTGGGTTCAACCTGAACCTCATTTATTGTAACTGGCCAGTAGACAACCTAAAAAAAGTAAGTATGAAAAAAAAAAAACATACAGGGATCTCCAGAGGTCACAAAGTAGGCGCATGGGGTTTTAACACTTTTCATTTTTAACCACTTGCCGACCCCCCCTGCCATTGTCTGACGGCGGCAAAGTGGCCCGATATCACAAACCGATGTCCGTGACGGCGGCTAGGAGATCGCAGATCGTGAGCACGCGCTAGCATGCTCACTGTGTTCTGGGGGAGCCAGGGAGCGGGTAGGGTGGACTCGATGTCCGCCGGCTACCCGCAATCGCTCCCCTGCAGTGACAGAACGGAGGTCCGTGTATGTGAACACACGGATCTTTGTTCTGACAGGAGGAAGGAATGTGATTGCAGGCTCCCTGTATATAGGAGCCGCGATCACTCTCCTCCCCCACTCAGCCCACCCCCCACAAGGTATCCTTCCAACGTTAAAAGACATGTACCCTGGTATGGTGCAGAAAGTCAGACCTCAGGCTTGCTGCTTTCCCTTTACTGGCCACTCAGGAAAGGGAGGACAGCAATCATGTGGCCCCCCTCTTCATGTAGCATACCATGCCAATTGCCTTTCAGGCAGAGAGAGAGACCCATGGGTGGTGACAAAGTATTGCCTAGTCAAGCAGAGCAGAAATGCAGCTTTGCAGGACAAATCGAGTCCTTTAAAAAAAAAAAAAGAATGTCCATTAATAAAAGATTTGTGCAGTGTTTTTCTACTACACATCGTCAGGGATCCCCAACTGTTTGTTTTTAGGTGGGTGAACTGGCACATTCAGGCCAAACGTTTCACCAGTCTGTGAATGGCTTACGTGGGTTCAACCTGAACCTCATTTATTGTAACTGGCCAGTAGACAACCTAAAAACAGTAAGTATGAAAAAAAAAAAAAAACATACAGGGATCTCCAGAGGTCACAAAGTAGGCGCATGGGGTTTTAACACTTTTCATTTTTAACCACTTGCCGACCCCCTGCCATCGTCTGACGGCGGCAAAGTGGCCCGATATCACAAACCGATGTCCGTGACGGCGGCTAGGAGATCGCAGATCGTGAGCACGCGCTAGCATGCTCACTGTGTTCTGGGGGAGCCAGGGAGCGGGTAGGGTGGACTCGATGTCCGCCGGCTACCCGCAATCGCTCCCCTGCAGTGACAGAACGGAGGTCCATGTATGTGAACACACGGATCTCTGTTCTGACAGGAGGAAGGAATGTGATTGCAGGCTCCCTGTGTATAGGAGCCGCGATCACTCTCCTCCCCCACTCAGCCCAGCCCCCATACAGTTAGTGACACACACAGGGAACACAGTTAACCCTTAGAGTGCCCCCTGCAGGTTAACCCCTTCCCTGCCAGTGACATTTATACAGTAATCAGTGCATTTTCATAGCTCTGATCGCTGTATAAATGCCATAGGTCCCAAAAAAGTGTCAAAATGGTCTGACATGTCCGCCGCAATATCGCAGTCCCAATAAAAATCGCAGATTGCGCCATTACTAGTAAAAATGAAAAAAAAAATAAAAAAACCCCCATAAATGAATTCTCATCATTCATAAACGTGGCAACTTTTGCGCAAACCAGTCAATATACGCCGATTGCGGGTTTTTTTTACCAAAAATATGAGGAAGAATATAAATCGGGCAAAACCCATGAAAAAAATAGTTTTTTATATTTTTTTTGGGACATGTATTTTAGGAAAAAGTAAGAAATATTGGGGTTTTTTTTTTGCAAAATTGTCACTCTTTTTTGTTTATAGCGGTGATCAGAAAAACCACAGAGGTGATCAAATGCCACCAAAAGAAAGCTCTATTTGATGGAAAAAAGGACACAAATTTTATTTGGGTACAACGTCGCACGACTGCGCAATTGTCAGTTAAAGCGACGCAATGCCGAATAGCAAAAAGTGCTCTGGTCCTAAAGGGCAAATCATTCCAGGGCTGAAGTGGTTAAAGCAGGCCCTACTGTACTTGATTCGTTTTTTTGTTCAAGCAGGGGGTTGAATGAAAAAATTGAGCCAATTTCTGCAGGAAATCTTCCCTTTGAGACTCTGTATTCTGACAATTCTAAAATGTTGTTCCTGCAAAGGAATGAAAGACACAAATCTATAACCATACTGGTTAAAATGTTGTTGTTTTTATACTATACTTTCAAAGTTTTTTAAACATTTGTCCACTAGGTAGCGATATCATCCTGCTTTTGACTATAACAGATAACTAAGGGTTTAAACTAAGTTTAGGACAGTGACATTCCATAATTTTTTAGCAAAATAAATGCTATTATTATAAATAAATGTGTTATTTCAAAACAAGTTTTCTTATATTTATTTATTTATTTTTTGCAATACCCTTTCCAAGCTTTCCAAAATGTGCTTACTAGTGGTTTGTAAAAAATGTTCCTTTTCTTTTTTTATATTCTGTGTCATATGCCAAGATGCCCTATCTGTCTTTAATCAAGCCAAACAGTTATATTCAAAGTTGAATTATGTACATAACCTGTTAAAATATTTGTCATTTGGTTAAGCTAGTCTTGCAAGTCATACCTGGCACACTAAACAGCCAAAATGATGATACCTCTATTAACTATTGCAGCTTTTTTTGTCTGTTAAAATGCTCCTTGCCCCCTTGTTCATATGTCCCAACTTTTTGAGATGGGAACGAGGGACACCTATTAGCAAAATTATGTAGGCATAGGACACACCCCAGGCCATGCCCACTTAAAGGAGACTTATAATAACAAAAAGATTAGTTAACCCACAAATGTTTTTTTTTTTTTTACCACTGCTGTTCCTGGGTTTTGACACTTACAAATGCAGCAATTTAGAAGGGATGAAAGGTTTAGCACTGGGAAACACTTTTTGAAAGATAAATAGTGAATACAACTATATAGATCAGGCCAAAATTAGGGAGGAAAGAGGGGCAGAGGGATACAGTTTAATATCAGGGACAGTCCTTCAAAATCAGGTACAGTTGGGAAATATTAGCAACATCCTAGCAACAAAGCAGAATGGGATTATGCCATCTCTGGATGTTTTTTGACCAGGCTTCAGGAGGTATGTAAATAGCACACAATTGCTGGCAAAATTACAGTTCCCAGCCACTTTATTCTGTTTGTAAACAAATGGCCAGGGGTTTCATTCATCAATACCAGACACTTATCCTAGATGAGGGTCTGCTATAGATGGTAATGGGGGACCCCCACACAAAAAAAATCAGAGTGAAAGACACCTATAGAAAAAAAAAAAAATAATGATAGCAGGCCCTTCATGTGTGGTATGAATGTTAAGGGGGGCCCTTAACCTAAAAAAGGCATGAGATCAGCCAAAATGTATACCATTTGGACATGATCCTATTTGGGAAATTACATCAAAGTGATGTCATTGATCAAATATGGTCAATGATGTCACCCAGGAGACAGCAACCCACTGTCATATATGGGAGCTGTCAGAAGTGGGCGAGCAGTTGTGGGGCTAACATCGCGTTGTTGTGCAATGGGTTCTTTTTCTTTCAGCACATTAGCAGGTGTTGGGTGTTGGCTTCTTTGCTTACATGGTTGGGTCTGGGGATTCCCTTCATGTATACTAGATCCTTATCCTAGATGAGGGTCTGATATAGATGGTAATAGGGGTCCCCCACACTGATTTTTTCTGTGTGGGGGACCCCTATTACCATCTATATCAATTCCCAATAATTCATATCAGGGCCTTCAGGACTTATCCTTAATGACGATTCCATTCCAGAAAACCTTTTGGGCACTGTAACTATTACTTCTGCCTCTGCTAACAAAATCCAAAAATAAATTGAATCCTCTTTTATGACTACAGTATTAGCCATGAACTGTCCTTAATCGATGGCTAAATTGTCTGTGGGTCTCTTTGCTTACTGTAGCCAGGAGTTCAGAAATATTTCTTTGGCATACATACAATTGTGCTTATTGCTTAACATGAGAAACTCCCTCTAGTGTTTGCTTGTGGAGACTGTAATTGCAGCAAGGACGATTCACTGTGGGAGTTGTAGTATGGAAAGAGGAAACAGTCAGCAGACTCTGGTGTGACGGACTTCATTTCCCATCGGGCTGTGCTGCGCTGGAGACTTCTGGGAGGTGCAATGCATTGTAGGAGACTTATTTAAAGGGAAGAAGGAGCTAACAATGGCCTCTTGGGACAGCGTGATCGATCAGTGAGGAGCCCTGTGTGCTGCTACAACCGGAGCTATGTACAGCCTTCCAACCGACTGAATTTACTGCAGGTGACCCAGCTAGCAGCCGCTCTCCAGCAATACAATGAGTGACCAGTGGAACCTTCCGATCCTCATCCCTGTCTGGACTGAAGCAGCAGCAGCGACCGCAACAATAGTATCTGTCGATCTAGGAGAGCTGCAAGGAGTGCAGTGGATGCTATCTACCTCCCAGGAGCAAGCAGTCTGTGTGAGCTAACGGTCCCAGCATTACCAGCATCATCATCTGAGTGCCGGATCGTTTGTCTACATACAGTCCTTTGGTGTTGGTGAGCGGGCTTAGGCCCACACATAAGAGTACTTATGCTGTCTATACAGCATCTTTTTATTGCTTCTTGGATTGCCGTTGTTACCAGTTTATTCAAAGAAGCCAGTGTACATTACAAAGCTCTTTAGTGCAGTGGAATTTGACCCCTTTTTGTGCCTCATCTCAGTGATTGGAAGGACACAGTATTCATAGGTACCTAAATTTCTATTGCCGGCATAAGACTGCTTGAACTTTGCAAGACAGGATTGCTGCAACTACATCAACTCATCTTCTCCCCAAATTATATACTCAGGACTATTTTCTAGATATTACTTAACCTCCTAAGAACTCTCTAAGCTAGAACAAGAGAGGTTATATAGAAGTCATAATTACCTGGTGTATTCATGTAGCAGTAGTTTAACTGCTAAGTAGATAACGTTTATCATTGCATTGTAAAACATTGTTACTCTTTTGAAGCAGAATCCATTGAGTGGTACCAATGTATCCTTTGGGTCATCTATTTGGAATAGGGTTTTAATGTACTAGTAGCCTGTTCATTTTCAGTAAATATTGCTAAATTACCTTTTTTTTCTCAAACACCCATTAGGTATTGTTTAAACTCAATTGGAGGAATTTGTATTCTTTACAACTGTTGTTATTGTTGGAGAATACAGGGAGTGACGAAAGTGTGCCAGTCATTTACTCCCTTTGTTCACCAGAACTATAAGTGTGAATTGCTAAAATGAAGGAATGTGATATTTTGTTGCCTCAATATTGTTATTGCTTGCAAAAATAAGAGTTAAAGTAAACATTTCTAACTCTATCTGTGGTGTGATCTCCATTACTGAGACAGAGTTATTGTCAATGGAACCTTGCAATATGAGAGAACCCAGAGTATCAGGGGTGGTGGAGGACTCTCAGAATGGGGGCAAGGGGAAATTGATTCTTTTGCGCAACCCTCAAGGGTGCAGTACTACGTTTGCGGACTAGTCCTGGATTCCCCCTATAGTGACCCTTGAAAGGTCTGCTGAATCCCCCAGGAACCAGATGAACTCAGTTACCACTACTAAAGTGGGCTCAAGAGGAAGGTAGCCGATTAGAGTTGGCCAAAGTATTAAAGTTGTCTGGAGTGGGATGGTCCGAAAAAGATGTGAGATTGATGTTGAGAGGGGCCTTTCCAAATGAGGGGTCCTACATCGTGGATCTGAGGACAGATTATGAGGAGGATGACACCTATGCTCTAGTGGAATGGAGAGAAAGTGTTCCAGTAAGTCTTCAGGAAGGGATTGTGACTCTGACAGATGGATTGGAAGCCTACAGCATACCCGTGAAGGTAGAAGAAGGGTCCCTACCAGAAGAGTCTTCATGTGCAGAGCAGAGACCACCTTTAAAGGGATGCCACCTGCCTCGTTTTACTTGGATATGGGTCGATAGGTGGAAAGTTTGATCAAGAGTAATGACTTTACAGCCCATCAGGGTTATTGCAAGCTGCAATATTTTTCTGGCCATACACCTACTCCTGCAGGAGACGAAGATTTTGATAGTTGGATGGATCAGGCTATACAAGCAGTGGAAGATTGGAACATGCCGGAAGCAGTAAAAAGGCAGAGACTAAGTGAAAGCTTAAGGAGCCCTGCTGTGGACGTGATCAGAAGTTTAAATAGAGGAAAACTGGACTGTGTGGCCATGGATTATATCGAAGCCCTGTGTGTAGTGTATGGAAGGGTGGAGAAGATTCCAGATCTAATGTATACATTTGAACATACCCACCAGCAAAGAGGGGAGAAGTTATCTGCTTATGTCGTCTGAATGGATCGGGTCTTACTTCAAATCATACTTAAGAAGGGAATGGACCCAAAAGAAGCTGACCAGTCAAGATGGGAGAGGATTTTGCAAGGGGCAAGGCCAAACCACCCTATTGTGCTATGGTTCCTATTAAAGGGAATTCAGATTGCACCTACATACCCTGAATTGATGAAGATGATCAGAGAAGAGGAGGTCCTGCTTGATGAGAAGAATCAGAGGTCTATGGCAGAAGTGAATGTTACCCCAAAAACTGGAAAAGTGTCCGCTCAACAGGTCCAATTTGAGTCAGAACTATATGAGGTTGATAATGAAGAGGGTTCTAAATGGGGAGAAAGCACTAGACTTTTTGCCTCCTCACCCATTCTTGAAGAATCTCCAGTCAAACTTTTAGCTCAGGTGGCACAAGCTCAGAGCCAATTACAGCAAACCCTGATGAGAGTTGTGGAAGTCCATGGATCTGATCAGACAGATGGGAATGATCGTAGGAAGTGTTTCGAGTGTGGGGAGTTGGGTCATTTCAAGCGACAGTGCTCGAAGAAAGAAGAAGAATTTAATTTTATGGTTGAATTATTGAAGGCATTACAACAGATATTGGCTACTCATATACAATCGATATAGCGCTCAGCCCGTCCAGTTAACTACTGCAATTAGATCAATAGTGTTCATACAAATAGTGGTATATAAATTCAATAAATAAAAAAGAGTTTGTGACAGTCTATAAACCCCTAAGGGTGACTGAATGGGATCAATAGCTTCAAACAAAACGTTATAAATTCAATTCATCAATTCCACATGGAGGGATAAGAGATTCTCCAATCCTGTTAAGATGGAGGCTTACCAGATATCAGATTAAATGAGGCGTTGGACCCTCACCGGGTACCTAGGAAGTGATGGAAACAGGTATAACGTCACACACTCCTTCGAAGATTGGGAGGAGTCCCTCAGGTTGCTGTGCAGCCGGCTCCCAAGGAATCCAGGATCTTCAGGATGGTTGGACGTCCGCCACCTTCTGTTGCAAAGGTACGTCACACACTCCGAGACGGCAAGGTAGGTCTTGCTTGAAAGACAGAAATGTCCATGAAATCCTACCAAGCATACTCCATGTATTCAGCAGTCCTCTGCTTCCCTTGGTTTTCCAGGGTCTGTACATGCACTACCCAGATATACCGTTTAGTACCTCATCCTCTATGACATGTCATGGCAGGTGGAAACTTCAGAGGGTCCCAGTGAAGGAGAAAACTGGGAACCCGATGAATCTGAGCCCCAGGAAGCTGAACAGTCCAAAGAAGAGGAGTCCAAAGAAGAGAAGTCCAAGGAAGGAGAAAACCTTTAATCGTCACTGGGTCTGAGGGTCAGGCACTTACTAGGGCCGGAGTCAGGTCCTCTCAGAGTGATCAGGTGAGGAATCCTAGTGAGGCCAAGAAAGCTACTCTACCAAAGAAGTTAGTGGGGCCATCCCCTATTGTATCAGTGCAAGTGGAAGGCATCTACACTCGAGCTCTGCTAGATACTGGGTCTCAAGTCACTCTTCTTTATAGAGACTTTTATGATTAGTATCTGGTACATATCCCCTTGAGCAAGCTGGAAGAATTGGATATTTGGGGCCTTGTAACTAACCGCTTCCCTTACGATGGCTACATTCCGATCAGAATCTCCTTTGGGCCAGCTGCCACTGGAAGGGTCTAGACCTTTGATACCCTGGTCGTAGTATGTCCAAGGCCAGCGGGGGAAGACCGCAACTCCATAAAAATTGGGACTAATACTGACTTGGTTCCAAGACTGCTGAAAAAAGTGATAGGAGAGGATGGGACTATACCTGAGAAGATTCATCCCACTTTACATCAAGCCTGTCAGCAAGTGATCCAGGAAAAGAGGGCTCCGGCCAATGGAGTAGGTCGTTTGTGGAAATTAGACTCAAGAGAGAAGGTACTCCAGCCTGGGGAAGTTATTTGTATGAAGGCTTACGTGAAGCTCATGTGGGATCATCCTGAGCCCTTTGTAGTGTTGCAAACAGATGCACAGACCGAAGCTGAAGGGTTAGTCATGGTCCCTGAGATTGTACCCACCAAAGCATTACTGAGGAATAAGAAGAGAGTGTCAATTAGCCTGCAAAATGTTTTCAATCACCGTTGACATTAAAGGCAAGGATGTCTGTGGGCCAAGTGAGTGCTGCCACCCCAGTGACACCTGCACAAGAACTGAAGGGAAATAGCCTGCAAGGTCTAAAGTAGGAACTGGAAGAGTGTGCTGCTGGTTTACCCCCTGCATGGAAAGAAAGAATGAAGTCTCAACTATGGTGGTGGGAGAAAACCTTCGCTAATGATGACTTCGATGTGGGATGTGCTAAGAGGGCTTATCATCGAATACGTTTACAAGAAGAGAGGCCATTCAGAGAAAGAGCCTGGAGGACTCCTCTCAGTGATCTGGAAGATTTGAGGGAGCGGCTGGCTGAATTAAAAAGGTCTGGAGTTATTCAGGAATCCAGAAGTCCTTATGCTTTTCCAATAGTAGTGGTGCGGAAGAAGAACAAAACTTTTAAGAATGTGAATCGACTACAGAACTCTCAACCACAGAACCATTCCTGACCAATATACCACCCCAAGGATTGAAGAAGCTTTGCAGTGTCTGGCGGGAGTTAAATGGTTCAGTGTGCTGGACATGAAGAGTGGGTACTATCAGATACCTATATGTGCAGAAGACTGGGAGAAGACAGCCTTCATATGTCCATTGGGGTTCTATGAGTTCAATAGAATGCCACAAGGATTGACAGAATCTCCAGCTACTTTTCAGAGATTGATGGAGAGCACCTTGGGAGACATGCATTTGGTGGAAGTTCTGGTGTACCTGGATGACATTATTGTGTTTGGAAGAACTCTGGAAGACCACAAAGCATGGTTGGAGAAGGTATTTGAGAGGTTCCATGAAGAAGGGTTGAAGTTGTCCTTAGGGAAGTACCAGTTCTACCGCACTTCGGTTACCTACTTGGGCCATGTGGTATCAGCTAATGGAGTGGCCAAGAAACTGGAAGCAATAACTGCATGGCCATGGCCAGAGACTGTCACGGAGCTGTGATCCTTTTTAGGGTTCTGTTTGTACTATCAGAGATTCGTGGCAAACTTCGCCAAAATAGCAAAACCCCTCAATGAACTATTGCAAGTGGCCTCTGGGATAGATGATAACAAATTGAAAGGGAAGAAGATTGGCCAAAGAGGAAAGAAGGAATCCACATGTGAGCAGTGAACTCCCTTGTGGGAAAAAAAACATTGCAGCAATTGAAGATCAGCTTCATTGAGGCTTCTTTTCCAGCTAATGCTGACCCTTCTAAACCCTATGAGCTTCATGTGGATGCCAGTAGAGAGGAGGTGGGAGGAATACTGTACCAATAGCATGGTGGTCACCTGCGGCCTGTGGCTTATGTGAGTCAAAGCCTCATACCCTCTGAAAGAAGTTATCCGGCCCATAAATTGGAGTTCCTGGCTTTGAAGTGGGCAGTTGTAGATAAATTAAAAGACTATCTGTATGGAGCTCAGTTTGTTGTCAAAACTGAGAACAACCCATTGACTTACTTGCTGACAACTGTGAAGCTGGATGCCACAGGGTATAGATGGTTGGCTGCCCTAGCTGGATTCCAATTTAGCCTCAAGTACCCTCCTGGTGCTGGAAACATAGATGCAGATGCTTTGTCTCGTCGACCTTATCGGCAAACTCAAGGAACTCAAGAGTGGACTAGGGATGGACCCGCGGTTCGAGTCAAACGTAAGTGACTTCGACGCCGCGGAGCGCTCCATAATGCATTGCGTGCAGACGCTCCTCCTTCATGTGAGGGCTGCCGCTGTATGCGCTGGCTTTGTTTTGCCATTTCATTTATAGTGCAGGGCGGAGCCACTGGGTGAGTGACCCCACCCCCTTCTGACGTCATGTGATGTCGGAGGGGCGGGTCACTCAATTACATCACTGGGTGGCCCCACCCTTCACTATAAATAAGACGTCAAAGCAAAGAGAGCTCAGTCGGTGGGAGCCCTCCCATGGAGGAGGAGCTGTTTGTTTTTTGAGAGTTTTTTTCCGGGTCCGTCGCTCGCCATGATTGACGGATTGATGGATTACAATGGGGGACACGTATTTTCCTTTTTTAATAAAGGACTTCTCCCTAATTGTCTCCTGTTTTTTTTTCTTTTTTGACACTTTTGGCGAATTAGTGGGGGTACCCAATGCTAATTCACATGGGGGGGTCGGGATCTGGGGGCCCCTTATTAATTATTTCAGTGATTTTTCTATATATTGCCGGGAGCCGGCAATACATTACAGCCGCGATAAAAAATGACAATTCTTCCTTTGGAAATGTAATTGTGCTCTGGCTATGTTTTAAACACCACAGAGGTGCGCCCTTTTACAGGTAGATCAAGGGACCCCCCCAGGCACATTATTTATAGAAATATTTCATTTTTATTTTTTTCACTTTAATCATTATTAAAATTACTGCTCCTGAAAAAAACGAGCGATTTAAAAACTTTTTTTTGCATTGATTCATGTCCCCTATGGCAGGACCCGGGTCCCCATACACTTTTTAGGGCAATAACATGCATATAAACCTTTAAAATGAGCACTTTTGATTTTTCATGTTCGGGTCCCATAGACTTTAACGGTGTTCGACTGTTTACACAAATTTTTTGCCTGTTTGCATGTTCTGGTGCAAACCGAACCGGGGGGGGGGGGGTGTTCGGCCCATCCCTAGATGGACCTTTGTGCCAGCTGATGGAGTACTGGCCCTGTGCAAAAGATTGGTTCACCGAGGAGGAGTGGCTGCTGACTCTGTAAGGGTATCACCAGCAGGAATGCCATTATCTTATTGTGGAGTGACACAGGTGAGGAGTGAAGGGCTTCCTAGGCTGACGAAGAAGGAGATCAAGACTGATCAGGAACAAGATCCCCTTGGATGAGTGACCTTGCAGGCTATGGCTCAACAAAACCCTCAATTGCTTTTGAAGAGTAGGGATGGGTGAACCGTTCGGCCCAAGCATAATTTCGGGCCGAACTTCCATTGTTCGCCGATCTCCGAATTTAGAACATTATGGGGTGTTCGGTATGACTTTGGCAACGCCGAATGCCCCATAATTCATAGTGCACAGACGGCGTGCACAGCTCCTTCTCCATGAGTGGGCTGCCGCCGTCTGCACTCGCTTTGTTTTGACAGTTTATTTATAGTGAAGGATGGGGCCACCCGGCGACGTACGGCCAACCCTGCCCCTTCTGACATCATGTGACATCAAGAGGGGCGGGTCATTCAATTCACATATTGTCAAAACAAAGCAAGCTCAGTCGGTGGGAGCCCTCTTGTCAGAAAACAACTGTTGACCCTGGAACTTAGGTCTTGAAGCCTGTGTGCGGGCACACATATGCGCTGGCATTGGCGCCCAAATGGCCCATTTAAGCAGACAGCACCCTGCAGACAGTGCTGTCCAATCTACAGCATATCCTGTGTTTCCCAGTGACCTGAACCTGTGCATTTCCTGTTCCTGTGACCCCGTATTGATCTGATCACCCGTGCTTTCCGCCTGTACTGACCTCAGCTTGTCCACGACCACTCTTCTGCCTGCTCCCTTCTGTACTTCGCTGCCTGCCTGTTGACGAACCCTGCCTGTGCTTGACCATCCATCCGCCTGCTCCTCTTGTGCCACATTGCCAGACCGTTGCCGACCCAGCCTGTACCACTACTCTACCATCTCTGCACAAGCCTTGCTGAAGCCTACTCTGCTAGTACCTCCTACCAGCCAAGCCCTCGTGCCATCCCGCAATCCCGAGCCTCCTGTTCCCTCCTTCAGGGGCTCCCGAATCGGGATAGTAAGAGAGGTTGCTCCCCGCACAAACCAGACTCCACCGCCAGGATTATGACAGTAATGGACAGCCATGACGGAGTCTGTGCAGGGACCCTCTCCTATGGATGAACTGTGCTAGCACCTTACCCCTACACAGGTCATGAAGAGCCTACAAGAAGGCTACTTGCAGCTCAAAGAGCGAGTGCAAGAGCTCTCTGCACCCCCTGCATCTGGGTCTGCACCAGCTGCTGCTCGTACTGTTGTAGCACTCCCATCTAAACCTAAGGTTCCCACACCGGAAGACCGGAGTGGGAACCTTCTCCGGAGACCACAGGAAATTCCGGGAGTTCAGAAATGCCTGTGAACTGTACTTCTCTCTCCAGCCCCGTACGTTCTCCCTGGAGACCACCAAAGTGGGCTTTGTGATTTCCCTCCTGCTCGGAGACACCGAGGCCTGGACTCGCCGTCTTCTGGAGCAAAAAGCAGCTGCTGTGTCTAACCTGGTACAGTTCTTCCACGCCATGGCCCAACTATACGAGGATCTGCACCTAACTGCCATGGGCGAAGCCACCCTCCATGCCCTCCAGCAGGGCCGGTGGACGGCGGAAGACTGTGCCGCCGAATTCCAGAGTTGGAGCACTGACATGGACTGGAATGATGCAGTTCTTTGTCACCAGTTTCGTTTAGGGCTATCTGCTATCTTGTTCACCAGAACTATAAGTGTGATTTGCTAAAGTGAAGGAATGTGATATTTTGTTGCCTCTATATTGTTATTGCTTGCAGAAATAAGATTTAAACATTTCTAACTCTATCTGTGTTGTTGTCTCCATTACTGAAACATAGTTTTTGTCAATGGAACCTTGCAATATGAGTGAACCCAGAGTGTCAGGGGTGGTGGAGGACTCTCAGAATGGGGAGACCCAAGGGGGAATTGATTCTTTAAGCAACCCTCAAGAGGGCAGTGCTACATTACTA
Organism: Glandirana rugosa; assembly: GCA_018402905.1. Taxonomy (NCBI): domain Eukaryota; kingdom Metazoa; phylum Chordata; class Amphibia; order Anura; family Ranidae; genus Glandirana; species Glandirana rugosa. The sequence goes on along the minus strand of BLSH010484244.1, from coordinate 168,890 downwards.
ATATCAAAGATCTTGAGAGAGAATTGTATACAATTTGCACAAGAGAGCCACCATGGAACTGTAGAAACAAAGTTTGCAGACTATACTGATGGCCAGGCATGCTAGCCCAAGTACTAACTGACATTCAATCTTGTTTACTTGTCAGAGTCATGACAAATCTGCTGTTACACACATTCCACATCTCTAGTTGGTACCAGATCCTTCTTCTGCTTGGGAGAAGCTTACTGCTGGTATTGAAGATCCTTTCATAGAGGTGCCTGAAGAGTGCCGATTTGCTATAATATTAATGGATTATTAGAGTAAATGGTTAGAAATGCCCTTTGTCTCAAATATAGCATCTGCTACTTTAATTAATTTCTCTTCATAGTCTTCAGAAGAGAAGGTAACTCAAAGGAACTAGTACCGAACAATGGACTACAATTTGCTTGAATCCTTCCTGAGAAAAAAAAAACAATATATATAGGAGTTCCTTAGTCTATTACCCCCAATCAAATGGAGAGTTTTAGAGATTCAAAATAAGTCTTAATGAAGCTCTTCATATTGCAAATCTTACAGGCAAATCTTGAAAAGTTCATAAAAGTTCTCTCATATCTACAGTGTGACTAGAAATGCAATTACTCAAGCCTCAACTCATTTGAAATGTGGTCCAAGAGAAATGCATGCTCATCCTGGACCTCAAGTTACAGTTAAGAAACCTGACTTAAAGTGACTGTAAATCTAAACATGATATACTTACCTGCTCTGTGCAATGTGGTTGCACAGACCAGCCCTGAGCCTCCTTTTCTGGGTTCCCTTGCTTGCCTCTTCATCTCTGTGTGCCCCATAACAAGCTGCTTGCTATGGAGTCACTCGTGCCAGCTCGATCCTGAGCCGGGATGTGTGCGTCTACAGACATGGTGCTGCCAAGTCTCCTATGAGAAGTTAGAGGGGGAGAAGAGTCATTACAGACAGGCACAGTGTTGGATCGAGATAAGGCTCAGGTAAGTGTAAGTGCAAAGAATGCATTAAGGTAAAAACTTTTTACCTTTACAACCACTTTAATGAAACAGGTACAATCCAAAAATTCCAATTGTCATGTAATTAAAATGCATAGTACCATTTTGTGATATAATTCTTTGTATTGTTGTTTGTATTTTTCAATATTAAAGAAAAAGACTGTTTATTCCCATGAGGGGAAGATAGTAGATATCACCATTTGCAGTTGTTACTATTTTCGTACAAGTTAATTCCAGTTCCTGTTCCTATTGTAAGATACTTGAAAGCCTGCACATGTATTATGAAAGCCTGAACTTTAAGTGATACTAAAGTCTCATTTTTTTTAATAACAAACATGTCATACTTACCTTCTCTGTGCAGTGGTTTTGCACAGAGCAGCCCAGATCCTCCTCTTCTTTGGTCCCTCTTTGGTGCTACTGACCCCTCCCTCCTGCTGAGTGCCTCCACAGCAAGCAGCTTGCTATGGTGGCACCCGAGCCAAAGCTCTGTGTGTCCATTCAGACACGGAGCCATGGCCTGACCCCGCCCCCTCTATCTCCTCATTGGCTCACTGACTTTGATTGATAGCAGCAGAAGCCAATGGCACTTTGCTGCTGTCTCAGCCAATGAAGAGGTATAGTCCTGGACAGCCTAGTCCCTTGTGCAACATCGCTGGATTGAGAGGGAGCTCAGGTAAGTGTAAGGGTGGGCTGAGGGGGCTGTTGCACACAGAAGGTTTTTTATCTTAATGCATAGAATGCATTAAGATAAAATAAAAAAACCTTCTGCCTTTACAACCACTTGAATAAAGAATTCTACATCTACTCTGGGTTAAAGACAACATGACTCAACACATTGTAACATGTTTGGAACTCTTAGTTGATGTTAAAATACTTTTTAATCTCAATTTGGATAATATTTGTATACAGATACTGGTCACATTTTGAACAGCTATATACAGCAGCCAAGCATTCTTTTTCTCTGCTTCAATGCAATAGTATGGGCAAAAGTACCGGAAGCTGATCTTTTGGAGTCCCAGGACACAGAGAGCGAGCCGGCTGTTAACTCCTGTGTACACATCGCTTTTAGTTTACTGGAGGTAGGACCAGATTTATGTCTTAGAGCCTGCTTTTATTCACTTGTCACTTGTGGGTATAATAGTTGTGTTAATAAATGACTTTATAAGAATTTATACACAGGAAGGTTGATTTACTGAAGGCAAATATACTGTGCACTACAAGTGCACTCCAAGTGCACTTGGAAGTTCACTCTAAGTGCAGTGCAAGTGCAGCTGCTCTAGATCAAGGGAAAGCTCTGAAATGAGGGAAGGCTCCGCTTATTTCTATCATCCAATCGTGTGCAAGCAAAAATGCAGTTTTTTATTTTCATTGCCTGTTCCCCTAAGATCTAGAGCAACTTGTCGGTGCATTTGTGGGTACAGTTGCAGTGCACAGACTATTTACTTTTAGTAAATCAACCCCAATGTGATTATGGAAAAGCTTGTAGTGCTTCCCAAAGCCAAGGCTCGAGGGTCTCCCTGTTGGTACTCAGAAGATATGAGCAGACATCTGGTTCACTAATCCAGGAGTGCCAAATTATTGTGCATAAGATGGCGCTTGAACCGACCCGGTGCTTGCAAAATGTGTGGCCTTAGCCAGCGCTGCTCCAGCCATGTCCACTGACACGCTTCACCTCGCTCATCGGGCCACAGACCAAGCCCCGATGGGTGGGACAAAATGCGTCAGTGTATGGCTGGAGCAGAACTGGCTGAGGCCACACATTTTGCAAGCACCAGATCGGTTCGAGCGGCACCTTGCATGATACACATACATAATGTGTTGCAGTACCTTGCGGTGAGGTGCACATTACAGCAGCACACAATGAAGTATATTTAAAAATATTTTCACACAAGATTTACATAACTTTCACTCAGGATTAATGCAGTTTCCCAAATATATGTGATATACAGGATGCCAGGGATGGGTCCTGAATGGAAGGTATGTGTCCCCATTACTTGGGTTGTGGTTTCTTTAAGGGAGAAGACAAAAGCAATTGAAGTACCAAGGGATTCTCACCTGTGCAGGGTGAGGAGTTTTGGGATGGTCTGATAGAAAGGGAAAGCCGATTTCCAGTTCTCCCAGAGTTATTAAAGTCTGATATGGCATCCGGAATGTGGAGGCTTTGAGAGATTTGGGTGGGAAATAACTTTCAACCCTGACTACGGGTAATGTGGTTCTGAAATGGTTGACCCGCCTGCGAGAGGGCTGAAAAGGGCAGGAATCACTCAGCAGGTGTTCTTGAGGTATGGTGTGGAGCAGGATATGCATGTGAGAAGGAGCTGTGTACTTTTTTGGACACGACTGCTGAACAATAGTGACTTCTCTTTGGAGCCCTGGAGTAGAAGGGAATTTTGAACCCTCTTATGGGACAAAGTTTTGCTGGTGATGGGCCAACATTTTGCTTTTTACCTAAGGTTGATGGACTGTTTTGCTTGTTTTCATGCTGAAAATAAGTCATTTTTAATTTCCTTTTGAAAAATAAAATGGTTTGCTTTTACCAACACAAACAAGGACAGAGGCGCTTCTAAATGCAGACTGTAAAACATTTTAATAACATCTTTAAAATCTAGAGCATGGCAACTCACAAAGGCATCTATTAAAAGTGCATGTAAGTGGTCCCAAGAGGGAACGTCAGCAGCTCACCGTCCCCACCAGGAAGCATCGAGTACAGTCAGGAGATGTATCTGTGGTCTGTAGCCGGCAAGACGCTGGACTGGACGATCAGAGCTCACTGTGGACTGTCGCGGCGGCGTGACGTCATCAAAAGTGCGACGCGTTTCTGAGCGTGCGGTTCACACAACAAGACGTGACCGCGCTGGCGCTGTCAGGTGTCACTCGAGACTAGCAGGTCAGGTCGCAGAACGGCCGATGTCTGGTGTCTATGTAGAGGACTGACATGAGCTACGAAGGACCACCCCTGCCACTCGACGACTGCAAGGGAGAACCCTGGTGAATGTACGTGAAAATTATCTACGGAAACACTCAACGGTACGAGATCTAAAATTTCTACAATAATTTTACAAAATGTCAGACGTAAATCTTCGCGGAGACAGGAACAAACACAACCATTTTCGTTTGGTAAAATAAAAAGTTTTCCTTTAATTTTTACTGAATAAAAGTCGTACTTTTGTTCGTTTTGTCAGGTAGT
>BLSH010484244.1:137746-148733 GCA_018402905.1 Glandirana rugosa | reverse complement strand
TAACCTTTATTAAAATGAATCAGGCATGGATCCCACAAGACTTGTCTGTACCTTGTGCAGAATAAACATTTAGACCGGACTCACACAGCCGTTCATATACTTCTTCTTTTGAATAGGCCTCAATACAAAAAAAAAACATGTTGGCTACCTCCTCCTACTCCTCTACCACAGCCACTTCCACCTACACTGCCACGGTCACGGCCTAGTCAACCTCTAGGCTCCTACTCCACATCCACCCCCCTTCCCGTTTTTTTACTTGATTTTAATTTATTTGCCCTATCCCCATTTATTTGTAGGGCACTTGCCCTAGTTTGAAGATGATTTTAGAACAGTTATATGGCTTCTACCGTTAATTAATACTTTTCAGACACAGTTTGAAGATGATCCACATTCACCTCCATTTTTGCTTTTTTTTATGTTTTTATTTTTTAAAAAATATTTAAAGTAATTTCCCTGTCCCCATTTTTTTGTAGGGCACTTGCCCTACCCTTACCCCCATTTTACTTCCTTTTGCAGCCCTCTAGGGCTTTCCAGGACTTTGTTACAGCCATTTTTGTGCCTAAAAGTTCGGGTCCCCATTGATTTCAATGGGGTTCGTTGTCCGTGCGATCGTTCGGGTTCCGTCTGGACCCGCACCCGGACTTTGTCCCGAAGTTCGGACGGACCAGCAGAACCCGAACTTCCAGAGGTTTGCTCAACTCTATACAGAAGTCCATTGAGATGTAGAAAGGTAGTATCTCCAGATCTCAAACATTATTATATAGCCACCCATCTGACAAGGGTGATAGATTGGAGAGTCCATGATGAGCTCAAGGACTGGGTCAGTCTTGAAACTTCCTTTTCTCCCATACCCGTGAAGCTAACACCGTGGATCCCCCTGGCGCACCTCCCACAGGCAATTAAGAGACATCCACTGATCGGCCCGACGTTACAATGCTTCAGAGAAGCATGTATGAAAGGGAACATCTCGACTACGCCAGGACCGTTAACGCCGATCCGACATAACCCTGCATTTCCCCCGGGCCTTCACGGGAAATTTCTAACCGACATATGGCCACACCCCAAAATGCATGCATTCCAGTTTTACGACGGAGAAAAGCCCCTTGACCACACCCAGCTGATAACCAGGGAGGAACAAAGCTATTTCCCCCACTGGGCCTACCTGCAAATCCGCCACTTCCTGAGGGAACACTACACTCAATGCTATTTGCCAACACACCCCCCAACCTAGGGAAAGCCTGTAAGACTTGGGAGAGGGATTTACAGATAGACATTTCAGAAACCCAATGGGAACGCATCTATGCCTTGGCCCACAGGGGGTCACTAAATGTGACGGTCCAGGAAAACAACTACAAAACACTAACCAGGTGGTATCGTACACCTGCTCTGTTACATGAATTCAACCCCTCCATCCCAGATACATGCTGGAGATGTCTAGATGAAGAGGGAACGCTGATACATATATGGTGGTCATGTCCCAAAATTCGCCCCTTCTGGGCCAAGGTTAGAGAGATCACGGAACAGGTCACTACCGTACGGGTGGAACTCTCTCCAGCCCATTTATTACTACACCACGTCCCGGTACCCATGCGCTCGTACTGCAGATCTCTTACTATGCACATGGTCAACTCTGCAAAATTATGCATACCAAGACACTGGAAATCTCAACACGCACCGACAGTCTCAGAATGGCTTCACCGTATTAATAAAACAGCCGAGATGGAGGAACTAATCCAGATAGCTAAAGATACACCAGCTAAATACACCCGCACCTGGGCATGCTGGACGCATTTTGTAACCACAGATAGGTATAAAGAACTTATATCACCCTGCGCTCTAAACGTTCCACCCTGAATCTAATATTACTCAGCAATTCGGACACAGACATGTCCCTCTGCCTTCCTTTATTCTACCGAGTCCGTGGAGGGAGAGACCCCCGACCCCAAACAGGGGAAGAAGTCGGGGACTCACCCACCTATGCCTAAAAGAGGAGATTTACTATGATATAGAGGTCGTGGCATGAATATAGTGACCTTCTAGTTAAGACTCATGACCTTCCCTGGGCTGTCGTGGAGACGGGAAGGACGGATAACGCCCACCCCTATCCCCAGGCTCTCCCCTTTCCCGCTCCCCCTTCCCTTCTCCCCCCCCTTCTAGCCTGACTCCACCCCATTATTTCCTCCATACCCCCCCCCCCCCGCGACCCCCCCCCTCCCTACCCTTGCCAGTTTAATGAGTTGCACCTACCCACCCACAATTCGGGCCATCGAACGCGAGACCAACATAAAGTTCTCTCCCCACGTAGATGGGAAAGAGACCACGTGCTCACCTTAACCCTGCGCTAACTTATCTTAACCAGACACCAAGACATAGAAGAAACTTTACCACTCCTAATACGCACGGATTACAGTTTGGCCTACGCCTTCAGCTGACGTCCTACGGGTGTGAGCCCAGGTGACCACGAGCCATCCAGATATAGAGGTATCTATTTATATGATGCCCCTTTATTCAACCTGAGGATTTACCACTCTGTTTCTTTTCTTTCTTTTATTATATAGAATCACACTCAGGCTGCACACATCAATGGTGTCACTATAATACCACTCTGTTGTGTTATTATACGTTTATAATGTCTCTACCTGCCCGATACATGATCCTATACAACGGTGCAATTTAATTTCGTTTTTCTGTATCATTTATGTTATTATATACCTCTAATAAAGCTTTTATTGGAAAAAAAGAAAGGTAGTATCTACAATACGAGAAAGTCCTAAAAGACCTGGTAGAAGATTTAAAAAAAACAGAATTACCAGTACAAGAGAATATAAATATTACTTCATAAAGAGGAATATACTCTGTAAAAGTCTCAATCCACAAAAAGGGGTAATACAGAAAAAATATCTGTTTTAATATAGAATATGTAGCACTATCCCCGTAAGAGTTTCTGAAGTCAGGGCTCCCCACTGCTGCACAGCCAGTCACACAGCATTGCCTTCTTTGATCAGAAACAGAAATCAGTCTTTGGCTTGTTTTGTAGTTTTTTTAAGGGGATGATAACTTGGAAGGGGTAAGGGATTATGGGATGCCCAGTGTGACAACAACAACAATTTAAGGACACCTCCTCCCTATTTACAGACACTTTTTCTTCCTCCACCCGCATAAACGTGGTTCCTCTTTGTACAGCTTCTGCCAGCATCCTTCTGAGGGAACTAACATAACAGTTTATTGTCAGTTCAGCAAAGGTCCATGACAGGCAGGAACTCTCAGTCCCTTGGCAAAGTAGCACATAATGAGTGAACAGCATATCACATCACCTTCTGCTTCCTTGTGGCCACTGATCCCAGTTCCACTGCTTGCAGAAATTGCTAGCCTGCCTGGCTGCTTTTCTCTTCCCAGTTCTCCTGACTGACCTGCACACAGAGGGCAAGGTTTGATGAAGACTTGGCATAACGCTGTCTTCAAGAGAGTACTGCTACAGTTGGCATTCTCTCCCCTTGTCTGTACCTGCACCTTGCTGATCTACTCACTGTCTTTCACTGCCTCCTGTGGTGGGATCCTTCCAGCCTCCCAAGCTCCAGCCTAAGGTAAACCCCCCCCCCCCCGGTAAGGGGTCCCTCAAGGGCCACGGACAGCCTCCCTCAGCACTGTTTCTCCATCTTCCACCCCGACTTCCCTGCTGGAAAGTTTTATGTCTATTTAAAGCCTCTTTAGTTCCCCTGCCAGGCTCACTCCTGGGGATTGACTAAGGCCCCTAAATATTCAAGGCAACCCCTCCTAGCCACCCAGACCTGGCCTCTAGTAACCCTGCCCCAGATTCAGTGACTCAGGTTTATTTCTGGGCCAAACTAGAATTTACCTACTCTCACTTCTAGTAGCCCACACTAAAGGCTCCTACAAATATATATGAATATAGAAAGGCCCACCATCTAATATATATCGTATAGTATAGAGATCCTCAGCTCATATGGGAAGCTGTAAATACTGACTGCAAATGTGAATAAATTTCCTGCTCTGCTTTATTAAGGCATTAAATGACAAGTATACAACTGACAAAAATTTTAATACAGTGGACAGCATGCCCAGTTTCTACATTACAAAAGTGCTACATAGGGACAGGAATCACAGAAAAACTCTTTTTCATTGTGGTATACAGGAAAACATTGAAAAAATGCAGATAACCATATGTCTGAGAGTAACCATTAAGATTGTGAGGGGGAGAGAGGGGACGAAGGTAATGGGGAGGCCGCATATTAGCTGGAGATGGGGAAGGAATAACCATCCCCAGTGTACTACAGTCATCACTACAGATGGACGTGGATGCTGAGGAGGGGGTCCTCTTTAATAATGAAGGTGGGAATAAGAGGGCTAACATTAGTAGCGCAACCAATTGGGGGGATAGCCGGATGGATCTTGTAAGGCGACTAGAGACCTTCTCCTCACCATTACTCTGTAGTGGTGGTGTTGTGTATGTTGTGTACACCCAGGCACGTAAATTAAGGTTATAGCTATAACTGGTAGTGTTGGTCCCTAGTCCCATGCCTTTGAGAGGGGCGAATTGTTGCCCTTAACAGTCATAAAGGTCCTTGAGCGTGTCATAATTGTGGAGTGGATGTTTGAAGAAGGAGTCTGCTTCCTCTGGAGACAAAGTTTTGGATATAAAAGACTGCCATTTCCTGAGGAATTTCTTCCTGATAGAAGAGTGGGAGAGATCCACTGATAGTCTTTCCTTATATAACACAGTTAGGAGATCCTTTTTGATTTGGAGAATTGAAGGCTTGGATGGGGGTACCCAATTTTTTAGGATGTTTCTCCTGACTGCAAATAAGGTGTGCAATATCCAGGCTCTTTGGACAGTATGTAGTCCTTGGGCAGGAATAGGAGAAGAGGAAGGGCCCGAGAAGCCAAAGATCAGTAACAGTGGATCTTTTGGTATTTGTAGAGTGGTAATGCCTGTGATATAGGACAGCACTTGGTCGCAGAGATTTGAGATGTTTTGGCAGTTCCAGAAGCGGTGGGCCAGTGTGGGCCGGGGCTGGGAGCATAATGGACAGGAGGCACTTTTAGGATCAGATTTGTCTTGCAGGTACCGAAAATAGGCTCTGTGCATGATCTTCAGTTGGGTCTCTCTCCGTTGCTCACTGGTAGTGAGGCGTAGCACTGAATTATATCCCTCGAGAATTTTGTCTGCTAAATTCTCCATGAGAAAATCTTTGGATCCGTTGGATTTCCTTGAGGTGGCTGGAGAGGAACAGGTATACAATCGCAATGGTTTTTATATGTCTGAGATTGAGTATGATTTCCGGCTGATCAGGTTTTCGATAAAGAAAGCTTTAAATCTGGTAGAACCCTTAAAGCCAATGGATTATAGAAAGCTGATACATTGGTTGTGATAATGGACATGGGATTGTGGTAAGGCATGGCTCCAGGCAATCGTCTGGAAGGATAGAGGGGTACCCTTTGAGGGGTCACACAATGCCACAAAAGTGTCCAGGCCTTGTTTTTTCCACAGTTGGAAGGCTTTGTGCTAAGTTCCTGGAGGGAAGTCAGGGTGTCATTGAATGGGCAGGTGGTTGGAGATGGAAAGTGATAGTGATAGAAGTTTTATAAGTCTCTCTCCATGCAATGGAGGTGTCCCTGAGAAGGAGATTATGCTGAATTGAGGAATTTCCAGCATACGTGTAATAGTGTAGACTTGTGCATGGCTGAAAAATTCTTTTTTTTTCGTTTTTGTTTTTTTATTTTTTCGGAAATTCAGAAATTCAAAAAATTCAGAATTCGGAAATTAAAAAATTTGGAAATCCAAAATTCAGAAATTAGCGGTAATTCGGAAATCAGTGGTAATTCGGTAATTGTGGTAATTCGGAAATTTGGCAATCGGAACGGCCGAAAATCTGAAAATCTGAAATTCAGAAATCAGAAAATTCAAAAATAACTAAGAAATTTGAAATAATAATTAACTAATAACTATTAAATTATAGGTATTGGAATTTCCTTGAAAGTTTGGCTGTTAGTGAACTTAAATATGAAATTGATCACTAATAGCCATATTTTCAAGAAAATTCCAATACCTATAATTTAATAGTTAGTTATTATTATTTCAAATGTTCTTTCTTATTTCCAAATTTCAGAATTTCAGAAATTTGGAAATAAGGAAGAACATTTGAAATAATACGTTTTTAATTTATTATTTTAACTTATTATAAATTATAATAAGCTATTATTATTTCAAATTCTTTCTTATTTCCGAATTTCGGAAATTCAGAAATAAGGAAGAACATTTGAGATAATAAGTTATTGATGTATTATTTTAACTTATTATAAATTATAATAAGCTATTATTATTTAAAATGTTCTTCCTTATTTCCGACTTTTGCAGTGCGTGACTGTATATATACATATGTATGTATGTATGTATGTATGTATGTGTGTGTACTGAGTGTGTATATACTGTGTGTATATTGTATGTATATTGTATGTATACTGTGTGTATACATACAATATACACACAGTATATACACACCCAGTATACACACACATACATACATACATACAGTATGCATATATACAGTCACACACTGCAAAAGTCGAAAATAAGGAAGAACATCTGAAATAATAATATCTTATTATAATGTATAAGTTAAAATAATAAATCATTAACTTATTATTTCAAATGTTCTTCTTTATTTCAGAATTTCCAAAATTCAGAAATAAGAAAGAACATTTGAAATAATAATAGCTTATTATAATTTATAATTAAAATAATAAATTAATAACTTATTATTTAATATGCTCTTCCTTATTTCCGAGATTCGGAAATAAGAAAGAACATTTGAAATAATAATAAATAACTATGCAATTATAGGTATTGGAATTTCCTTGAAAGTTTTGCTGTATGTGAAATTAAATATGAAATTTATCACTAATAGCTATATTTTCAAGAAAATTCCAATACCTATAATTTAATAGGTATTTATTATTATTTCAAATGTTCTTTCTTATTTCCGAATTTTGGAAATAAGGAAGATCATTTGAAATAATAAGTTATTAATGTATTATTTTAACTTATTATAAATTATAATAAGCTATTATTATTTCAAATGTTCTTTCTTATTTCCAAATTTTGGAAATTCAGAAATAAGGAAGAACATTTGAAATAATAAGTTATACATGTATTATTTTAACTCGTTATAGATAATAATAAGCTATTATTATTTCAAATGTTCTTTCTTATTTCCGAATTTCCGAATTTTGGAAATTCGGAAATAAGGAAGAACATTTGAAATAATAAGTTTTTCATTTACTATTTTAACTTATTATAAATAATAATAAGCTATTAGTATTTTAAATGTTCTTCCTTATTTACAACTTTTGCAGTGTGTGACTGTATATATGCATAATGTATGTATGTATGTGTGTGTGTATACTGGGTGTGCATATACTGTGTGTATATTGTATGTATATTGTATGTATACTGTATATACACACCCAGTATACACATACACACATACAGTATGCATATATACAGTCACATACTGCAAAAGTCGGAAATAAGGAAGAACATTTGAAATAATAATAGCTTATTATAATTTATAATGAGTTAAAATAATTAATCAATAACTTATTATTGTAAATGTTCTTCCTTATTTCCAAAATTCGGAAATAAGAAAGTACATTTGAAATAATAATAGCTTATTATAATTTATAATAAGTTAAAATAATAAATGAATAACTTATTATTTCAAATGTTCTTCCTTATTTCCGAAATTCGGAAATAAGAAAGAACATTTGAAATAATAATAAATAACTATTAAATTATAGGTATTGAAATTTCCTTGAACGTTTGGCTGTTAATGAACTTAAATATGAAATTTATCAATAATAGCCATATTTTCAAGAAAATTCCAATACCTATAATTTAATAGGTATTTATTATTATTTCAAATGTTCTTTCTTATTTCCGTATTTCCAAATTTCGGAAATTTGGAAATAAGGAAGCACATTTGAAATAATAAGTTATAAATGTATTATTTTAACTCATTATTAGAGTTGAGCGAACCTGAACTGTAAAGTTCGGGTCCGTACCGAACTTTAGGGTGACCGTGACCCAGACCCGAACCCGGACATTTGAAAATAGTTTCGGGTTCGGGTTCTGGGTTCGGGTATTTGATCACGCATGTTGAATAGCCGCAGGGCAGCCAATCAACAAGCGTTTCACTGGTTTGCCCTTAGAAGCCATGACAGCTATGCCTACTAATGGCATGGCTGTGATTGGCCAGTGCATCATGTGGCCCAACCTCTTTATAAGCTGGAGTCACTTAGTGCTGCATGTCACATGCTCTCTGGGTAGTGTAGGGAGAGGATGCTGCCGGCGCTGTGAGGGACAGATTGCAGATATAATAACATCTCATCCTGCATTACAGAACAATCTGATTGTGGACTAGGTAGAGATTACTACTACTACTGCTTTTAGGGACAGATTGCAGATCTCATCCTGCATTACAGAACGATCTGACTGGACTAGGTAGAGTCTACTGCTTAGAGGGACAGATTATTGTTCTAAAATCATCTTCTAGTTCTATAGGGTCAGGTTCCTGCTGTTGCTTAGAGGGACAGATTATTGTTCTAAAATCATCGCCTACTCCTATAGGGTCAGGTTCCTGCTGTTGCTGTAAGGAACTGATTATTGTTCTAAAATCATTTTACTTCCTTTTGCAGCCCTCTAGCACTTTCCAGGACTTTTTTACAGTAATTTTTGTGCCGAAAAGTTTGGGTCCCCATTGACTTCAATGGGGTTCGGGGTAAAGTTCGGGTCAAGTTCGGTACTGAACCCGGACTTTTTCCCGAAGTTCGGCCGAACCCACCGAACCCGAACATCCAGGTATTCGCTCAACTCTACTCATTATAAATAATAATAAGCTATTATTATTTCAAATGTTCTTCCTTATTTCCGAATTTCCGAATTTTGGAAATTCGGAAATAAGGAAGAACATTTGAAATAATAAGTTATTCATTTATCATTTTAACTTATTATAAATAATAATAAGCTATTATTATTTCAAATGTTCTTCCTTATTTCCAACTTTTGCAGTGTGTGACTGTATATATGCATACTGTATGTATGTATGTGTGTGTGTATACTGGGTGTGCATATACTGTGTGTATATTGTATGTATATTATATGTATACTGTATATACACACCCAGTATACACACACACACATACATACATACAGTATGCATATAAACAGTCACACACTGCAAAAGTCAGAAATAAGGAAGACAATTTGAAATAATAATAGCTTGTTATAATTTTTAATAAGTTAAAATAATAAATTAATAACTTATTATTTCAAATGTTCCTCCTTATTTCTGAATTTCGGAAATAAGACAGAACATTTGAAATAATAGCAGCTTATTATAATTTATAATAAGTTAAAATAATAAATTAATAACTTATTATTTCAAATGTCCTTCCTTATTTCTGAAATTCCAAAATTCGGAAATAAGAAAGTACATTTGAAATAATAATAAATAACTATTAAATTATAGGTATTGGAATTTTCTTGAAAGTATGGCTATTAGCGATAAATTTCATATTTAAGTTCACTAACAGCCAAACTTTCAAGGAAATTCAATACCTATAATTTAATAGTTATTAGTTAGTTATTATTTCAAATATTCTTAGTTATTTTCAAAAATTTTTGGATTTCCGAATTTCTGAATTTCGGATTTCCGAATTGCCGCAATTATCGCAATTGCCGAATTCACTGGGATCAGTTAGATCTCTCATGCCCATGTTAGCCCAACCCCCCCACAGTAAGAACACACCCAGGGAACACAGTTAACCCCTAGCTCTGCCAATGACATTTATACAGTAATCAGTGGACATTTAAATTTCTGATCGCTGAATAAATGTCATTGGTCCCAAAAAAGTGTCAAAAATGTCCGACATGTCTGCTGAAATATTGCAATACCGCTAAAAATCGCAGATCGCCACCATTACTAGTAAAAAATAAAAAAAAATAAAAACCCCAGAAATTAATTCTCACCATCCGTAAACGTGGCCCCTTTTGCACAAACCAATCAATAAACGCAGATTGTGATTTTTTAATCACAAATATGAGGAATTATATAAATCGGCCAAAAACGGTGAAAAAAAATGTTTTTTATATTTTATTTTGGATTTGAATTTTAGCAAAAAGTAAGAAATTTGGGTTTTGCAAAATGGTTGATCTTCTTTTGTTTATAGCGGCGATCAGAAATGACGCAGAGGGGGGGCGTGGCCTGACGACACTGCTGAATGGTTGCCTAACTCCACAGCTCCTGTGCTAAACGGCTAAAAACGACCGATCCACGACAGACACCGGGACTTTCAACTACTCCACGTATACCTGATCTCTCCTAGCACCTCCAGGAATGTCCAAAAGAAGAAAGGACTTTAAAGCACCTAGGAAATTGACAGATTTCTTTCCTGCTCCAGGCCGCATGGGGACCCAAGATGGCGCCGTTCCCACAGCAGGAGACACAGCCACAACTCTCTACTCTCCCCAGAGGGGATTTCATGGATCCTTCACTCCTCCAGGTGAATCGGGTGAGTTGTCACCCCCACCCTCTCCCACCACCTCAAGTCCGGCAAAATCTAAACTTAGAACAGAAGAGCCCGAAATCGCCAGAGGACGACACCCTTGCCGCGGTAGAACCCAGGGGTACGCCGGACCTCGTCCTTTCTTTAGACAGTTAAAGGATCCACGAAATTTCAGGAAAGAAGAAAACCTGTAAGGACCTCCACGATCCTCTCTAGTCCATATGCACCTCATCAACTTTCAGGGCCACAGACAGCACCTAGCCAGCAAAAATCGGCAAATCGTGTCCTCGACACCTCAATCCGTTGGTAAGTCGTCACAGCAGTCCGGTGCGGGGGGGAGACGCAGTAAAGACTAGCGGCGATATTTGTTTTCTTCTAGTTGGTAAAACGTTTTGGGTTTAAA
>BLSH010484244.1:111838-134858 GCA_018402905.1 Glandirana rugosa | reverse complement strand
CCATTGTAGTAATCACTGGGAACTATTCCATAAAACTACTCATAGGTGGTATCTCACTCCTTACAGGCTATCTAAGATATACCCAAATTCCCCTAACACATGTTGGAGAGAATGTGGATCCATCAGATCCCTCTCCCACATCCTCTGGTCCTGTAAAACCCTAACCACATTCTGGAAACAAATCTTTGCCCTGATTTCCTCCATCACACAAAACTCACTACTCCCTAACCCTGAACTTGCAATCCTGCACCTAAACTTAGACAACTTCCCCGGGAAATATAGGACAGTCATAATACACATATTACTGGCCGCCAAATTAAATATTACCAGGAAGTGGAAATCCCCTGACCCTCCTTCCCTACAAGCAGCAATTGCAGATCTCAATCTGCAGTGCGAAATGGAAAAAATGCTAGCAAGGAAAAACCTGTCACTACCTAAATTTCTATCTACTTGGGAAAATTGGCTTTCCCACCCGAAGTGCACCGTCAAAGCCTAATTCCCTGGATTCACTCACCGACAGACTGGAACACTGGTACCCCCCCACATACCCTTCCCCTCCCCCGTCTGGTACTATTCTTAGAGTTGCATTAACGGCTATACCCACCAAGTTGTTTGATATACCTATTCATTCATCCAAGATGATTCACTGGGTAATAGCATTAATCCATCCTATTGTGACCAGTCGGAACATCTGTGTGCTATTTGTACTGAGCATGTTGTTTACTCTGTAACACTATATTTCTTAATAAAAATTATTGAAAACAGAAATGACGCAGAGGCGATCAAATACCACCAAAAGAAAGCTCTATTTGATGGAAAAAAGTACGCAAATTTAGTTTGGGTGCAACGTCGCACGACCGCGCAATTGTCAGTTAAAGTGACGCAGCGCCGAATCACAAAAAGTGCTCTGGTCCTAAAGCTGGAAAACCTTCCAGTTGGTAAGTGGTTAATAGGATCGGGGGCATACAAGGATGTATAAAAATCTAGCATCACTCGATTTATGTCTTGGGGCTGTGTGTGGACTTTTCCTGTTTTATCCCGCAGTGCAGTGATGTGTGTGGGTTTATATGGGCCTTTGCAGAGTCTGGCCAATAGTTTGCCAGCTTTGTTGCCATATTTGTAATGTATAGCATCTGCCTGGGCTCGCTTAGAGAGTTCTAGTGTGTTCGCCCAGAGATCAAGGTTTCTCTTGGCCTCATTCCATTCTTGCCTGTTCAGTTGTGTATTGGCGGGTGCTAGCGTGTGTTGGGCTGAAAGAAGTCTGTTGCTGGCCTCCTTGTATTTCTGAAGAGAACGTTTTTTATATGAAGAGGCATATGAAATTATTCTGCCTCTGAGATATGCCTTCCCTGCTTCCCAGTATACATTTGGGTTGCTTAGGTGGTCCCCATTAGTAAACTCATAATCCTCCCAGGCTTTAGTTAAGTACTGAGTAAAGTCCTTGTTTTTGGCTAAGTAAGAGGGAAAACGCCAGAGGCGGATTTCCTGCTGATTAGTGGGGTCGTTAAGAGTAAGGGAGAAGTCAGAAATGGCTATTTCGTGTATTTCTGTCATCTGAGTTAGGGGAATCAAGTCTTCCGTACCAAACATGTAATCTATTCTTGTGAGCACTTTATGAGGGGAGGAATAGAAGGTGAATTCCCTATCTATTGGGTGCTGGAGTCTCCATAGATCGACAAGGTGGAGCGAGTCCATGGTGGAGTTAAGCAATGTAGGCCCTTGATCCATGTGGTTTTTGGTTGAGTGGGGGTGGGGTGACAATTTGTCATCTAAAGGATTCATGGTAGCATTAAAATCACCTCCTATTATGTGTGGAACAGTGGGGAGTTTAAGGATATGGGTAGAAAGAGAAGTGAAAAATTGGCTATTCGGGTTATTGGGGGCATAGACACTTGTTATTTTAAATTCTTTAGAGCCATATTGCATGTGAGCAGTAGCTATGCAGCCATGCAAGTCAATATCTGATGAAAGTATTTTTCTTGGAAAGTTTTTATGGACCAAGAAGAGAGTACCTGCCTTCCTACTGGTTCCCTCAGATCCTATCACCGTGCCCACCCAGAGTTTTTTCATGCGGAAAAAATCCCTGGATGTTAAGTGCGCTTCCTGTATAAGAGCTATGTCAGTTTTAAGACGTTGAAGGTGTCACAAAACTTTGATTCGTTTGTTGGGGGAGCCAAGTCCCTTAACATTCCATGTCACCACTCTCATATCGAAAGGTTCTGTGAATGGTATGAGCAGTGGTTACATAGTAAGTAAGATAGTATTGGGATATTTGTGGTGAGGGTGGCCAAAGTGTCAGCAATCAGAATCCTCTTATGGAGGTAGGGGTAGGGGTAGGGGGTAATCTATACGCAGCCAGAGATAGGAAGGGGGGGATAACAAAAACATACAACAGAAAAGATAATGCAATCATGAACTTCTCTTTCTTCCACATGGAGTCACTGCTGTGAGACAGCTCCCGAGTAAATTGAAGACCGTTAATAAGGTTTTGGTGATTATGGTGACCATTAGGCCCAAATTGAGGGGGGTTGCAGTGTTGAAATAAGGCCCAAATATCCCTGAGGGGAAATGGGGGCTGTGGGGTACCCATGTGGAGGAAAGAGCAATGTACAGAATATACCGTGTTTGTGCACCGGAGAGTGAGGACCTGGAGGCCCGCAATAACTTACCAGCCTGCTATGTCCATAACAGGGTGGTAAAAACATGTGAACATGAAAAAGGTCTCATTAACAAAAACTGAGCAATGGAGGAGTAAAACCTTATGCAATGCCTGACATGGGGTCAGTTGGAGGTTGTAATAGGCACTAGGACAGGGCCGCATTCCTGGAGTTTGGCCGAAGCGAGATGGGGCTGCTTTATAAGGAATGTCAGTCAGGCTGCTGGGTTCACCCCAGATTGTTTAAACCTTTTTGCGGAGTCTTTCCTGGGGCTTCTTTGCTCCAAAGAGCGGGCTGCTGAAAGATCCCTATTTACAGCTGCTGCATATGAACCTGGCTGGAGGGTACGTAGGAATCTTTCTGCTTCCTGTGGGCTGTGAAATAAATGCTGTTCTCCAGAGGGCAACTTTAAACGCAGAATGGCTGGGAAAGCCAAAGTGAACGCTAAGTTGTGCTTGAAAAGTTGAGTGCACACACCCTGGGAAGCTTTTCTTTTTTTTGCCACATCTGAAAATCAGGATTTTAACCCCGTCGAGTACAATCGATTTTTGTTGTCTTTATTTTTGCAGAATAGTGTTCTTGTCAGCGTAATTTAGGTGTTTCGCTATTATGGGTCTGGGGTTAGGTTTGTCAGAGGATGGGGGGCCCAGACGGTGGGCGCGCTCAACCCGGCATGGTCCTGGGAGGTCCAGGGCCTCAGGTATTTAAGTGGAACAGAAGTTGTTTAACGCTTGTGTGTGCAGGGATTCTGGGACACCCACAAAACAAAGGTTCGACCTTCTAGATATATTTTCTAGGTCTTCCAGCTTTTCCACAATTGCTTTAATCTGTTTATTCCGAGCCTGGTCTGAGTCCTGGGTTTGAGTTCGTCCTCTATATGTGAGATACGCTGTTCATCCTCTGTGATTCTGGCCTTATGCTCCCTCAGCTCTTTATGGATAAGCTGCATCCCTGCCTGTACTGCCTTTTCCACCAAAGCTGAAATGGTGGGGGTCAGGAGCACGCCCACCGCTAGAGCGATACGCTCTGTGTTGTGAGAGTCCTGAAGTGCTGCAGCTGGGGCGGTGTGCTCACTCATCTCCATCTCTGAAGTGACCGCCATTACATGAGGGGCGGCCTGAGCCCCTTGCTCCACAGGTCGCTGTGACTGGGCCGTTCTCACACCCGTTTTGTCCAGGTAGCGGTCCATGGGATCAGCGTTATGGCTGTGGGGGCGAACAGAGCTGCTGGGCGACTCGTGCTGCTTTTGCATGCAGATTTGTGTGTCTCGCTGTGGGAGCTGGTGTAGCAGGCAGCTGCTCCATAAGGCGCCGGAACCGGATGTATTTTAAATATCATAGTTTCTATCATTTTCATGTACTTCTACAATCTTAAGTGCCTGGGTGATCCTGCTAGTCACCTTTCCTCCTTGTTTTAAGCTGAACACACAAAGCACAGAAGCTGATCCGTTTGTGTGTTCAGTTTGTATCCTTAGACTGGCCATTCAGTGGTACAGGACACTGTGCAGACACACATCATGCCTGTACTGGGTAGTTTGTTCAGCAATCCAAACCCCAAACCAATTACAGCCTGCCTATGGCATAAACCCCATCCCAATCACAACCTGCCTTCTAAACACACCCCCTGCTTAAGCACAGCTGGTATGCTGCCTCAGACTGAAAAGACTATGGAATACAGGCACACTGTGTGTCTGCACAGTGTCTTGTAATCCCACCCCCACTATCAGGAACATATCACATAATCACACAATGAACACAATGAATTCCTTCTTTCACCAACTGTGTACAACATGTGACAAACAATTGATTCACCATGCTGGAAAAGTAATGTCCAGTAAACAGTCCATTTCATTTATAAGCAATTCTTCAAAATTCAATGTGGTCCACTAAAGAAAACTACAGTTGTAGTGGGAAAAGAATGGGCCACAGATCTCCTGCATTGAAGCAAGCTCACAATGTGAGTACCAATAGTATCAGGAATGCCTCTGTCAAGTTCATGACCAAAAAGATGACCTCCTTCACAAGGTATGTGAATAAGGTGTTTTTAAAGGTATCTTCTACATCTTATGCATTGTGGGAGATTAGCTCGTGGGGATCATCTTTCCTGAGTAAAATAGTCAGCGTGCAGGCAACTTTCTTTTAAATCTGGCAGCTTGCCAGGTTTATTTACAAAATAGGTTTGCAGCTTAAAAACAAACAAAACAGAAAATAAGTCCTTGCCGTCCGGCACTAAACTAAACAGTACAGTTTCTGCACTATACGGTGTGGGGCTGGCCTAACACCCACAAAACATAAGCCAAAATACAAACCTTGTCTTTTCAAAGTCCAAACAGACACAGAGCTCCCTCAGATCCCTCTCTGAGTTCCAGGTCAGAGCTCAAGTGAGATCTCTTCCTGATCATTTAAGCCACCTGCTGGTGGACTCCAGTGGACCACAAACTCTGGACCGGAACCAGCCCTGCCACAGTGGCTGGTAAAATACAGACTGGAGTCTATTTAATCCAGTCCAAATGTACTCATACGAGGCAGCAGGTAGCGTCCGTCTACCACTTCACCTCATATACCGTCACAGCATGTAGTCAAAGTGCTCTTTGTATTAGAATAGCCATTGTTCACAAGTGGTAGACACGCTTAGATGCCTGTAAAAATAATCAAAGCTGAAGCCTAAGTATCACATACCTGGTAGCAGAGCCTGATATGATGAGTAAGGCCTTTCTTACACCTCTAGCTCCTGTCCCTGATAGTGTAGACAGGAGGCGCAGCAGTACAGATTGGCACAAATGCCTATAAGTCTTGCTAGCAGCAGGGTAGATGTCCATGCTGGGCAGCTGAAGTAGTCAGAAGGCTCCAGTAAGCAAGCTAGCTAGTAGGCAGCTGATAGGCAGTAGACTGAGGCAGGCTGGCACGGGTGACAGTGGGCAGCTTAGACGGTTGCTGGTTGCAGATAGTAGGTCAGCCAGGAGAGCAGGGTGGTAGGCAGGTAACCAATGACAGCAAGCAGAGTAGCAGGGTCAGGCAGGCCGAGTCATACACAAGCACAGGCAGGAGTGTGGTCAAGAAACAAACCAGGTCTGGGAACGATCAAAGAAGCAGGAGCCAATGGAGCAAACAAAAACGGAGGTCAGGGGACAAGCCAAGGTCAGTGCAGGCGAAGTTCAGTGAGTGTTAAAGACAAGCGATCAAGATCATAGAAACACAGGAGGCTGAAGACAAAGCAGCACTGATCCTGAGCACTGGCCCAGTTGAAATAGCCTGTTTGATGCCAACATCTGTCACAAGTGCACGTGAGCGCCGGCACGCATGGATATGCACACTGATTTGTATTAGCAAGTGCCCAATTAGCACGAACTGGAACATGTATTAGCCTGTGCACAGAAGTTCGTCTAAAGAATGTCCTTTCTTACACTTGAGTTAGATGTAACTAACTGCTAGATTATAGGTAGAAATATGTGGTAGTGAGAAAGGAAAGGGGAATGGGAGGACTCTGGGAAGAAGTTTAAAGTAGAGCTATAGGCAAAACTTTGTTTTTTTTTTCATTTTGTAAAGGAGGGCCATAACCCCTGTTGGTTTATTTTTTGCCATCTGTGCCCCATTTGGAGACTTACCTTCACTTCCTGTCTCATAGTCAAAACCGGAAGTGAGGAAGAAATCCCTGCTAATTAAGGGAATCCCTTGCGGATGACCAGGCCCTGAGAACTGATGTCCCTAATGGAAAATTTTCCCTCTATTACTCTTCTGGGGATAACCCAAAATTTGGGATTGTCTTCTACTTTCACTTTCAATGATAATGGTAAACAGGAAAAATAGAGAGGGAGAATCTCCCGGGGGCACAGGCAGCAATATAAACTGACAGGTGTTCTAATCCTTCTTCACTCTATCTAAAAGTAAAGAAAACGTTTTGCCTTTATCTTTACTTTAAAGTGGTTGTAAAGTATACTTTTTAAGATTAAAATAACAAACATGTTATAAAACTGCAAAATGTTTTTCCCTGTAGAGGAGATGACCATACCAATTAGATAGATACCTCTCACTCTGACAGGGAGAAGGAAATTTAAATGTGGCAAACAAAGTAAAAGGAACAGAAAAAGACTGTTATAAAATCATCAATTTATTATAATACGTTAAAACCGCCATCTGTTAAAAAACACAATATACATGAAAGGTGATGTGTTCAAAAACCAACACGTGGGGAAAGTACAAGCAGGTGAATCAACACATTTAGCTTCTTCAGGATTCACTCTTCAAGATGGCAGCTAGGAAGAAAAAGAAATCTATGACACAATACAGAACAACAAAAATCAAATGCAAACACAGAAGAGAATTGCATACACTTTAACAGTAGTTTTAGCCAAGGAGGTTAAAAAAAAAAAAAAATGAAATTATCCATAGGGGACATCACCAAGTACAAGGGGTCACTGTTAACCCTGCCAATTACATCACTCAAAAGAAAGAAAGAACAAAAAAAGGGTATATTATGCACCTATCCAGATGGTATTCGTTTGGCAAAGTGTATGAATGCTCTTATATGAACCCTCACATGACCCAGACAAGGAATTTTTTGACCTAAGATGGCAAAACTGAGCATTTTTTTTATTATACATATATCCACTTCAACATACCAAACTAATATAGCTCAGTTTGGCATCTATTTTTCAGAATTTTCTAGGGAAAGGATATTTTTGCGCTTCTGGCTGTATTTAACCTGATATCCATTCGATCTTTCTCTGTTAGTGTTGTGCGTAACTCTTCTATTCATTTTCTTTGGTACTTAATAGTGCTTCTTGTGAAATACTTGTTAACAGACAATTGGAAAGAAGATGCTGTATGTCTGCTCAGTGTGCTCTGGTGCTGCTCATGCTGTTTTGAAGTTCACACTGGTCTAGTAGCTATGGGATATGCTGGACAGTGGGTGAAAATTATGCAGATGAGAGCATGAGTATCCATACAGTCCTGGCCAATTAGAAGGGGAGTTTCTCCAATTCATGCTGGGTGTCTGTATTTATATTTGATGAGCACAGGGGCTCTGGGCCTTCCTCTATAGAGAGAGGTCCAGGTGGGGAGGGGACCTGCCGCCCCTCTTCAGTACAGGCTGCCATGTGGCCTCAGGTGGGTGACTTGAGGGCCTGAAACATTGAAGCTGAAACCTATGGTTCTCCTGAATGCTGACTGAGGGAGGATGTCCATGGATCCTGTCTGGTATTACAGAGAAAGGTAATCTGCAGCCAGGGCCTTGGGAGTACTGGTGTTGCTAAATCCCCCTCTTGGTGCTAAAAGTCAGCACACTGGGTGTAAGCTAAAAGGGGACACTGGCTAATGTCTTGAAGAAGCAAGGTCCACTAAATTCCTTCTGCTAAAAAGGGACTTTGCTCTATTCTGTACAGCCTGCTGCATAGTTATACTGACACACAGCTCTATTGAGAAAGTTGCCCTCATTTGTGAATAGTTAATTTGGATTATCCTACTTAATCCCTTCTCATATCCAAGTTCTCCAAATAAAACAAAATACACATCCCCTAGACTGGTTATTGGAGACAATGAGTAGAAGAGTGTGTGCACCTGGCTGTGTGAGAAAATACCTTGTGACTGGCTGTGGATTAATCAGTGGGAGACCCACTAACAAAAATTATCCAGCAGCTCTTGCGGGGGTAGCACTACATGTATAAGACTAAGGGAATGTAGAACCAACCTCCATCTGCCAAGTAGGGAGTGTCACGCCTTGACCGGGGATCCATCCTGGGACCCGTGTTCTTGTGGTCAGTTCATTACGGCCTTAGCCATGGAGTAACTACAATCTTTGTGGAGTCCTGGGTATCTACTGCTTTTGGATGGTGACTCAGGCTCCACCCAGTGGCAAGCTGTAGGCAGTCACCTCAATTAGTTCCCTATAAAACTTTACTTCACCTTCCTATCCTTGCCTGAGTATAGTTTTAGTTTCTGCCAGTCAGTTATCCTGTTTGTTTCCTGTTACTAACTTTGCTTGTTCCCCACTACGCCTTTGGATTACCCTCTTGCACTTCTTTGCCCGATTGTTGCCGAACCTTGCCTGTCCCTGACGCTGTCTCTGGTTTATCCCTTGGACCTCTGCCGGATTTGCTACTAATTGTGAGTCTTTTATTTATTGTTGTTCCTTGATTGGGATTGTTTGCACTTAACATAGAGGTCCCAGAATTCTGGCTGCAGGACCACAACCGCCCTCCATCTGATACTGGGATAACAAGACTACTGGTCAGGAAACCGACGTGACGATTGAGGTTCCTGACAGACTTAACAGAGAGGGAACATATTGTCAAAACTGGGCACAACGAAAACATTAAGACTGTAAAATATTATGCAAATCACAAAGCTGGAAAAATATCAGGATTCCGTGATGTGTAAAAAATAAGCATACATTGAGGAAGCCATTGAAATGCTACTATGAGACTAGCTACAATTTTTTCTGGCCTAGGGGCAAAAACGAGCAGTTGTAATAGTGACAGAAGAGGAAGATAAATCACAAATTTTCAAAATATGAGAAAGACTGGGTCTTAGTAGTTTGGATCTCAAGGAAGGTGGACGTCAACACATATTAGAGTCTGACAAAAGGTGGGAATCCACTGGATTAAGCAAAACCCATAGGGGTACTTCATGTGGGGCCTGTAACAGAGGAAGAGGAGCATTATTTGCCACTTTGTAATAGTCAGAGAGATTTGGAACCCCCAGTCTCCCATACAGTTTTGGTCTATACATACAGTATTAGTTTCTTAACACTCAATCTTGCTTGACACCAAATTAATTTAAGGATGTTGCAAAATATGGAGAACATAGGATGGGATGGTAACAGACACAATTTTAAAGGCATATTAAAGTTTTGGTAGGTAATTAAGGCATGAATCCTCCAACTCTATGATATGTGAAAATGTTGCCAGATATGGATAGATTGTTTTACCACTTCAGTCCTGGAAGGATTTATCCATCTCCTGTCCACGCCACTTTTTACGATACAACACTGTGTCGCTTTAACTGACAATTTTGCGTTGTGCAACGCTGTACCCAAACAAAATTGACCTCCTTTTCTTCCCACAGATAGAGCTTTCTTTTGGTGGCTTTTGATCACCTCTGTGGTTTTTATTTTTTGCGCTATAAACAAAAAAAGAGCGACAATTTTGAAAAAAAAACATTTTTTTTTACTTTTTGCTATAATAAATATCCAAAAAAAAACCTATAAAACAAACAAATTTATTCATCAGTTTAGACTAGAATATATATCATTCTACATATTTTTGGTAAAAAAAAATCTTAATAGGCGTATATTGATTGGTTTGCACAAAAGTTGCTGCGTCTACAAACTATGGGATAGATTTATGGACTTTATTTTTTGTTATTGTTTTTACTGCTAATGATGGCAAGCTGTGATTTTTAGAGGGACTGCGACATTGCGGCAAACAAATCTGACCCCAAATGACACTTTTTAGGGACCAGTGACATTATTACATTGATCAGCGCTATAAAAATGCAGTGATCAATGTAAAAATTACACTGGCAGGGAAGGGGTTGACTCTAGGGGGCAATCAATGGGTTAACTGTGTTCCCTCAGCATGTTGAAACTGTAGGGGGGATGGGCTTACTAGAACGTGACAGAGATCGCTGTTCCCAAACACAGGGAACAGTAGATCTCTTCCATGTCATCTGAAAAAACAGGGATCCGCTTTGTTTACAAAGGCAGATCCCCATTCTGCCTCCGTTCCCAGCGATCGCAGGTCACCGGCGGACTTCGAGTCCGCTGGACCCGCGGGTGAGCTCCCGCAGCGTGCAGCAGGCGCGCGCGCTATATCACATGCACGATCCGACGTACAAGTACGGCAGTTCGTGCTAGCCAACCAACTTGCCGCAGTATATCTGCGTGAGCTGGTCGGCAAGTGGTTTAACTTACATATCACTAGGGGGAAATTGGCTTGCTACGGTTAGTAATATATCAGGGTGAGAACAGTACCCAGGTAAGGAAGGGAAGCAACCTAAAGAAAAAGTTTTGCCTTAAGAGAAGTATTGTTTTGGGGATAAGGAAGACCCTCATTGCAATAGATCTGATACATAAGCATTTAAATGAACTAGGAGGTTAGACAAGGAGGTGTATGGGGAAGTACAAAATGATTTTGACAATTAACAATTTATGTGTAATGCTTGACTGTTCTACTCCTTTAATGTTCACATTGTTATTAATGTTTTTAGCATTATACAGGATTTATATAACACCAACAGTTTGCACAGCGCTTTACAACATGAGGGCAATCAGTACAGTTACAATACACTTCAATACAGGAAGAATCAGAGGGCCCTGCTTGTTAGAGCTTACACCCTAAGAGGAAGGGTCAAGTGATATAAAAAGGTAATAAATGCGGGGGATGAGCTGATGGAAAAAATAAAAGTACAGTTGTTAGGTGTGGGCAGGATAGGCGTCTCCGAGGAGAAGGGTTTTCAGGGATTGTCTAAAAGTGGACAGAGTAGGAGACAGTGGGACAGATTGGCGTAGGGAGTTTCATAGGATGGGAGAGGCTTGGACAAAGTCCTGGAGGTGGGCATTAGAGGAGTTGACAAGGGAGCTAGCGAGCAGGAGGTCTTGGGAAGAATGAAGAGGATGATTTGGTTGGTATTTTGAGACTAGGTTAGTGATGTAGTAGAAGGCCAAGTTGTGGATGGCTTGGTAAGTTGTTATTATATATATTATATACAGTGCTACAAAAAAACATTTGCCCATTCCTGATTTTTAATATTTTTGCATATTTGTCACAATTACATTATTACAATCATCAAACAAATTTTAATATTACACAAAGATAACCCGAGTAAATACAAAATAAAGGCTTTATATGATGATTTAATTTATTAAGAAAAATAATGCTGTCCAAACCTGCCTGGACCTATGTAAAAAGGTAATTGCCCCTACCCCCTTGCTAAATCATGAATGAACTGTGATTAACCACAATTTTTGGAAACCTGATTTAAGTTTCACTTGCCACACACAGGCCCGATTACAGCCAGACCTGTTGAATCAAAAAATCACTTAAATAGAAGCTGTCTGACAAAGTGAAGCATGCTAAAAGATCTCAGAAAGCAAAACATCATGCCGCGATCTAAAGAAATCCAAGAACAAATGAGAAGCAAATCACTGACATGAATCAGCCTGGAAAGAGTTACAAAGCCTTTTCTCAGGCTTTGGGACTCCAGCGAACTATGGTGAGAGCCATTATCCACAAATGGAGAAAACTTGAAACAAAGGTGAACTTTGCCTGGAGTGGTTGGCCTACCAAAATTACACCAAGAGCACATTGACAACTCATCCAGGAGGTCATAAAAGAGCCCAGAACAACATCCAAAGAAGAATTGCATCCATGGGAGAGTTCCAAACTGAAACCACTGCTGACCAAAAAGAATACAAAGGCTCATCTCACATTTGTGAAAAAAAAAAACATCTTGATTATTCCCAAGTCTATTTGGCAAATATTCTGTGGACTAAATAAGACAAAAGTTTAACTTTTTGGCAGGTGTGCATCCGGTTACATCTGGCATAAAAATACCACAGCATTTCATATAAAGAACATCATACCAACAGTCAAACATGGTGGTGGTAGTGTGATGGTCTGGGGCTGCTTTGCAGCTTCAGAACTTGGACAACTTGCCATAATTGATGGAACCATGAATTCTATCAGAAGGTCCTGAAGGAGAATATCAGTCCATCAGTTTGTGACCTCAAGCTCCAGTGCACTTGGGTAATGCAGCAGGACAATGACCCGAAACACACCAGCAAGTCCACCTCTGAATGGCTCACAAAAACGAAATTAAGGTTTTGGAGTGGCCTAGTCAAAGTCCGATTGAGATGCTGTGGCATGACCTTAATAAAATAATTATTTTCGAATAAAGCAGCAGAGCCTACTACATGGCAATCACATGTTACATGGATGTAGCGGTACTACCCTGCCGAGCCTGGCATTCACTTCCCAGACACTCCAAGACAATGAAAAGTCCATTAGCTTTGTTTGTAATTTTATTTGCGGAATTGAACTTGGATGGGGTATGGGAAATATGGGATGCCCTGTAGAATGAATAGCAAATAGCTTGGGACAACTATGTACAGGCACTGTATACACTACTACTGCAGTCTCCTCCATCACAACACTTGCTTGCAGACTGTTACTCTTCCTCTCTCCAGCACATCTCTTACTTCTCAGACACAGCTAGCATGGGTGTCTAGGCCTCACACTAGCTCAGCCAGGCCTCAGCAATTGCCTTATTGCATGCAGGGACTGCAAGCCCCTATAGTATAGCAAAAAGGAAAGTTCTGGTGCTAGCTCTTCTAGGTGGATTACAGATCCCAGTCAGCCCTCTTCAGGCACTGCCAGCGCCTCTGGCTGCAGCTGCCTAACTCCACTGCTCATGACATGGCAATCTGCTCCACTGGCTCTGCACCCATCTCAGACCGCATCCTCCTAGTCCTCTCAGGCGTGCCTCCCCAGTCTTCCTGACTGCACATGTCACTCATCAACCCTCCTGGCTGCAACCGGTGGATCCCTCCTGAAGACTTGCCCGGCAATACTAGCTCCTGTTGTCCTCTCTTGCTCCTCCTGTGCCTCCTGTCCAGAACTTTCATGCTTTCTTGAAGGGCTTGGTCCTGCACCCAAGCCCTAGGCGCAAGATCACGCCCCCGCCCCCCCCCCCCCCAGACTGGGAAGCTCCCTCAAAGGCCCCAACAGCCTAGTACTCCATGTCCAGATCTTCCACCCAAACTAATCCTCACCAGCTGGGCTGACCCCAGGTATTTAAGGAGGCCTGCCCCCTGCCA
The DNA here is from genome assembly GCA_018402905.1 of Glandirana rugosa. Lineage (NCBI taxonomy): Eukaryota > Metazoa > Chordata > Amphibia > Anura > Ranidae > Glandirana > Glandirana rugosa. The sequence goes on along the minus strand of BLSH010484244.1, from coordinate 121,389 downwards.
ACCCAAGTTGGGATTTGGTCAGATCTCCTTAGAACACCGCAGACAGCTCCACCTCGCCTCCTCTCCTCTTCTTCTAGCACTTTAGGTGACTATGTGGCAAATGAGGTTTAATGTAGACAAATGTAAAGTTATGCACTTGGGGGTTAAGACTATGCATGCATCATACAAACTAGGGGGAGTACAACTGGGGCAATCCATAGTGGAGAAGGATCTGGGGGTTTTGGTAGATCATAAACGTAATAATGGCATTCGATGCCAAGCAGCGGTTTCCAAAGCAAGCAAAATCCTTTTTTGTATTAAGAGAGGTATGGACTCCAGAGAGAGGGACATCATTTTGCCCCTGTACAAATCATTAGTGAGACCTCATCAGGAATATGCAGTTCAGTTTTGGGCACCAGTTCTTAAAAAGGTTATCGGGGAACTGGAGAAAGTGCAGAGAAGGGCAACCAAACTAATAAGAGGCACGGAGGAACTTAGCTATGAGGAAAGATTAGAGGAACTGAATTTATTCTCTCTTGAGAAGATTAAGGGGGGATAAGATCAACATGTACAAATACATAAGTGGTCAATATAGTGAACTTGATGTTGAGTTATTCACTTTAAGGTCATCACAAAGGACAAGGGGGCACTCTTTACGATTAGAGGAAAAAAAGATTTCCTCTCCAAATACGGAAAGGTTTCTTCACAGTAAGAGCTGTGAAAATGTGAAATAGACCTCCAGAGAAGGTGCTGGCCAGCACAGTAGATTGCTTTAAAAAAGGGCTGGATTCTTTCCTAAATGTACATAACATAACTGGCTACTAACACTTATAGGTAAAGTTGATCCAGAGAATATCCGATTGCCTCTAGGGGGATAAGGAAGGATTTTTTCCCCCGCTATAGCAAATTGGGTCATGCTTAGCTGGGGTTTTTTTGCCTTCCTCTGGATCAACTGTGGGTGAAGGATTGTGTATATGGGATTGTATGGTTATATATATATATATATATATATATATATAAAAAAAAAAAAAAATATATATATATATATATATATATATATATATATATTGGGGCAAAAAAGTATCTAGTCAGCCACCAATTGTGCAAGTTCTCCCACTTAAAAGGATGAGAGAGGACTGTCATTTACATCATAGGTACACTTCAACTATGAGAGACAGAATGAGAAAAAAAAAATCCAGAAAATCACATTTTTAAAGAATTTATTTGCAAATTATGGTGAAAAATAAGTATTTGGTCAATAACAAAAGTTAATCTCAATACTTTGTTATATACCCTTTGTTGGCAATGACAGAGGTCAAACATTTTCTGTAAGTCTCCACAAGGTTTTTACACACTGTTGCTGGTAGTTTGGCCCATTCCTCAATGCAAATCTCCTCTAGAGCAGTGATGTTTTGGGGCTGTCTCTGGGCAACACGGATTTTCAACTCCCTTCAAAGATTTTCTATGGGGTTGAGATCTGGAGACTGGCTAGGCCACTCCAGGACCTTGAAATGCTTCCTACGAAGCCACTCCTTCGTTTCCCGGGCAGTGTGTTTGGGATCATTGTCATGCTGAAAAAATGGAGGAGGAGGTGGATGGAGGTGGATGTGGAGTAGGAGGTTGAGGTAGCCCACAAAATATTGAGACATATTAAAAAAAAAAGTATACCAGTGGCTGTGTGAGGCCGGTATAAATGTCTATTCTGCACAAGGTACAGACAAGTCTTGTGGGATCCATGCCTGGTTCATTTTAATAAACATTATCTTGTCCACGTTGGCTGTGGACAGGCGGCTGCGCTTGTCTGTGATAACGCCCCCTGCCGTGCTAAACACACGTTCAGACAATACCATGGCTGTAGGGCAGGCCCGCACCTCCAAGGCATAAAGGGCAAGCTCAGGCCATGAGCCCAATTTGGAGACCCAGAAGTTGAATGGGGCAGACACATCAGTCAGTACATGTAGGCGTGTACACACATACTGTCCAACCATGTTGCTGAAATGCTGCCTCCTGCTAAGACGATGCCTATCAGCTGGTGGTGCAGTTTGTTGTGGCATGCTGCTGACAAAGCTTTTCCACATTTCGGCCATGCTAACCCTGCCTTCTGAGGTGCTGGCGGTGCCACAGCTGCATTGGCGACCTCTTCCTCTTCCTCTGCCTTCACCTTGTGCTTCCACTGAGCCCCCGGTGTCATTTGGGAATGCCTCAGCAGCATGTCTACCAGCGTGCGCTAGTAGTCCCGCATCTTCCGGTCACGCTCCATTGAGGGAATTAAGCACGGCACGTTGTACTTGTAATGGGGATCCAGCAGGGTGGCCACCCTGTAATCAGCACAAGTTACAATGTGGGCAACTCGGCTGTCGTTGAGCAGGTACTGCAGCATTTAGTCGCTCATGTGTGCCAGGCTGCCCAGAGGCAAAGACAAGCTGTCCTCTGTGGGAGGTGTATCATCTGTGTCCTCTGTATCCCCCCAGCCACGCTCCAGTGATGCCCACGAGCTGCGTTGGGTGCCACCCTGCTGTGAACACGGTTCCTCATCCTCCTCGTCCTCCTCATCCTCCAGAACTGTGCCCTGGCTTGAAATTTTTTTACCTGGCCTATGCTGGTGCAGGAACCCACCCTCCGAGCCACTTGTGAATGATTGGCCTGATAACCGTGGAAATGACCCCTCTTCCTCCTCCTCTTCCTCCTGTGCCACATCCTCTTCCATCATCACCCAAAGTGTTTTTTCAAGGAGACATAGAAGTGGGATAGTAACGCTGAGAATAGCATCATCGGCACAGGCCATGTTGGTGGAGTACTCGAAACACTGCAATATAGTACACAGGTCTCACATGGAGGTCCACTTGTTGGTGGTGAAGTGGTGCTGTTCCGCAGAGCGGCTGACCCATGTGTGCTGCAGCTGAAACTCCACTATTGCCTGCTGCTGCTCGCACAGTCTCTCCAGCATGTGCAAGGTGGAGTTCCACCTTGTGAGCACATCGCATAGGAGGCAGTGAGCAGGAAGGCCGAAGTTCCGCTGCAGTGCAGATAGGCGAGCAGCAGCAGGGTGAGAATGCTGAAAGCGCGCACAGATGGCCCGCACTTTCTGCAGCAGCTCTGACATATCCGGGTCGTTTTTTAGAGATTTCTGCACCACCAAATTCAGCACATGCACCAGGCTAGGCCCAGAGCTGCTATGAGATTTCGCCCATTATCACACACCACCAGGCCGGGCTTGAGGCTCAGTGGCAACAACCACTCATCGGTCTGTTGTTCAATGCCTGTCCACAGCTGCTGCGCAGTGTGGGGTTTATCCCCCAAATATATCAGCTTTAAAACAGCCTGCTGTCGTTTCCCCTTGGATGTGCTGAAGTTGGTGTTGAAGGTGTTACGCTGACCGGATGAGGAGGTGGTAGAGGAGGAGGAAGCGGAGTAGGAGGAGGAGGCAACAGGAGGCAAAGAGAAATGCCCTGCAATCCTGGGTGGCGGAAGGACATGCGCCAAACTGCTATCCGCCTCAGGCCCACCCGCAACTACATTTGCCCAGTGTGCAGTTAGCGATATATAGCATCCCTGCCCGTGCTTACTGGTTAACGTATCAGTGGTTATATGGACCTTGCCACAGATGGCGTTGCGCAGTGCACACTTGATCTTGTTCCCGACTTGTTTGCACAGGGAAGGGATGGCTCGACTGGAAAAGTAGTGGCGGCTGGGAACCACGTACTGTGGGACAGCCACCGCCATCAGGTTTTTAAAACTGTCCGTGTCCACCAGACGGAATGACAGCATTTCAAAGGCCAGGAATTTTGAAATGCTGGCATTCAGGGCAAGGGATCGCAAGTGGGTAGGGGGGTACTTCCTCTTTCTCTCCAGTGTTTGGGAGATGGACAGCTGTAAGCTTCCATGGGACCATGGTGTGGAAATGCTTGGGGACGGTGGCGGACATGGTGGCGTTGCTGTCACATGCTCTGTTTGCTGGGTGGCAGGTGACACTGTAGAGGTGGAGGAAGAGGCAGAGGCAGCAGCAGAAGAGGAAGCAGGAGGAACCCGAGACCTTTCTTGGATTTTGAGGTACTTATTCCACTGCAGCTTGTGCTTTGCATTTAGATGCCTGGTCATGCAGGTTGTGCTCAGGTTTAGAACATTTATGCCTCACTTTAGGCTCTTATTGCACAGCGTGCAAACCACTTGTGTTTTGTCGTCAGCACATTGTTTGAAGAACTGCCACGCCGGGGAACGCCTTTGAGCTGCCTTTGGTGTGCTAGGTCCCTGGGTGTGGTGGGTAGTAGCATGCTTCTGTCTAGGGGACGGTCGCTCCGCTTTTGCAACCTGCTTCCTCTTTTGCTGTACTGGTGCCTCTGTGCAACCATCACCTCTTCCTCCAAACTGCACGCGTTACTCGCATGACCTTCATTCCATGTGGGGTCTAGGACCTCATCATCCTCCACATCATCTTCCACCCACTCTTCACCACTGCCCTCCTTGTCAGTCTGCACACTGTACAAAGCCGCAGCAGTTGGCACCTGTGTTTCGTCATCATCAGAGACGTGCTGCGGTGGTGTTTCCATGTCCTCATCCTGCAACAGAAGTGGTTGGGCATTGGTGCACTCAATGTCTTCCACTTCTGCGGCAGGGCTATGTGGATGGCCCACGGAATGCACACCAGTGAGTCATCAAAAAGCATAAGAGACTGCTGCATGAATTGGGGCTCAGACTGCTTAGCTGATTTACAAGGGGCTGAGGTGAAAGACAGATGGCCATGGGATTTAGGTGCCAACTCTGAGATTTCAGCAAGGGACCGGGTGGGAGACAATGTGAAGGAACTGGAGGCATTGTCAGCCACCCAATCAACCATTGCCTGTACTTGTTCTGGCCTCACCATTCATTGAGCGGCATTCGGGCCTACCATAGAACGTTGAAGGTTCTGTCGGCTACTCGCACCTGAGGAAGGTGTTTCACTTGTGCGTGTAGCTGGCACAGATCGACCAAGTCCTCTCCATGCAACAGGAGCTTCACCAACACCACCAACACCAGCAGCATTAGCAGCACCAGCAGCACTACAACCACGTCCCTTGTTTGACGCTCTCCTCATTCTGGACGGAAATGTACTATTTAGCACAAATTTCGATTATTTTTTAAACCAGCAATGTAGACGCACTTTTTAATTTTGTGCAAGAAAAGCACAGCAAGGTGCAAATGTACTGTGTAGCACTATTTATTAAAAATAAAAAAAAGAACAATAAATTATTATTCTTTTTTTTTTAAAACAACAACGTAGACACACTTTTTTTTGTGCAAGAAATGCACAGCAAGTTGCAAATGTACTATGTAGCACTATTTATTAATATAATGATTTAGATTTTAGAACACTAATCTATCCCTCACAGCAGCAGCAGGAACCTCTCCCTATAGTAGTATGAGATGATTTTAGAACGCTAATCTATCCCTCACACCAGCACCAGGAACCTCTCCCTATAGCAATATGAGATGATTTTAGAACACTTATCTGTCCCTCACACCAGCACCAGGAACCTCTCCCTATAGCAGTATGAGATGATTTCAGAACACTAATCTATCCCACACAGCAGCAGCAGGAACCTCTCCCTATAGCAGTATGAGATGATTTTAGAACGCTAATCTATCCCTCACACCAGCACCAGGAAGGAACCTCTCCCTATAGCAGTATGAGATGATTTTAGAACACTAATCTGTCCCTCACACCAGCAGCAGGAACCTCTCCCTATAGAAGTATGAGATGATTTTAGAACACTAATCTATACCTCACAGCAGCAGCAGGAACCTCTCCCTATAGCAGTATGAGATGATTTTAGAACTCTAATCTATCCCTCACACGAGCACCAGGAACCTCCCCCTATAGCAGTATGAAATGATTTTAGAACACTAATCTGTCCCTCACAGCAGCAGCAGGAACCTCTCCCTATAGCAGTATGAGATTATTTTAGAACACTAATCTATCCCTCAAAGCAGCAGCAGGAACCTCTCCCTATAGCAGTATGAGATGATTTTAGAACACTAATATATCCCTCACATCAGCACCAGGAACCTCTCCCTATAGCAGTGTGAGATGATTTTAGAACACCAATCTGTCCCTCACACCAGCAACCTCTCCCTATAGCAGTATGAGATGATTTTAGAACACTAATCTGTCCCTCACGCCAGCACCAGGAACCTCTCCCTATAGTATTATGAGATGATTTTAGAACACTAATCCATCCCTCACAGCAGCAGCAGGAACCTCTCCCTATAGCAGTATGATATGATTTTAGAACACTAATCTATCCCTCACAGCAGCAGCAGGAACCTCTCCCTATAGCAGTATGAAATGATTTTAGAACACTAATCCATCCCTCACACCAGCAGCAGGAACCTCTCCATATAGCAGTATGAGATGATTTTAGAACACTAATCTGTCCCTCACACCAACAGCAGGAACCTCTCCCTATAGCAGTATGAGATGATTTTAGAACACTAATCTATGCCTCGCAGCAGCAGCAGGAACCTCTCCATATAGCAGTATGAGATGATTTTAGAACACTAATCTATCCCTCACAGCAGCAGCAGGAACCTCTCCCTATAGCAGTATGAGATGATTTTAGAACACTAATCTGTTCCTCACACTAGCACCAGGAACCTCTCCCTATAGCAGTATGAGATGATTTTAGAACACTAATCGGTCCCTCACAGCAGCAGCACAACCTCTCCCTATAGCAGTATGAGATGATTTTAGAACACTCATCTGTCTCTCACACCAGCACCAGGAACCTCTCCCTATAGCAGTATGAGATGATTTTAGAACACTAATCTATCCCTCACAGCAGCAGCAGGAACCTCTCCCTATAGCAGTATGAGACTATTTTAGAACACTAATCTATCCCTCACAGCAGCACCAGGAACCTCTCTCTATAGCAAATAGTAAAAAGTGATGCGCTAAGTGATAAATCAATTGAAATAACAGTCATTAATCGAAAACATACATAAAGTCCATCAATGAAAATCCTTTCGGAGTATCCACGTGCTTATATAAAACATATTCAGAAGCTTTCATTTAGCCTCCACCAAGAACACCATGTGTCCACTACCGCAGGTAGCTAGATACTCTTACCAGAGTCAGATATTAGAAAAACATTCGGGTCTATTCCAGACAGAGATCACATGATTCCCAGGAGGACATCAATTCAGGCTAACTTCGAAGTGGTTAAACCAAGATGGAAGGCTTTAATTCTCTCTTTGTTAGCAAACGTCCACCGGGACATCCATAGCATAAAAAAATAATCCGCACATAGCATGATACCATGGTACCATGACACCAGGGAGGGGATCATGCTCTGCCTCAGTATGTTACAGGACACTTTGGCATTCATGGTTCCCTCAATAAACTGTAGCTCCCCAGTGCTGTCAGCACTCATGCAGCCCCAGACCATGACACTCCCACCACCATGCTTGACTGTAGGCAAGAACACTTGCTTTGCACTCCTCAACTGGTTGCCACCACACACGCTTGACACCATATGAACCAAATAAGTTTATCTTGGTCTCATCAGACCACAGGACATGGTTCCAGTAATCCATGTCCTTAGTCTGCTTGTCTTCAGCAAACTGTTTGCAGGCTTTCTTGCATCATCTTTAGAAGAAGCTTCCTTCTGGGACGACAACCATGCAGACCAATTTGATACAGTGTGCGGCGTATGGTTTGAGCACTGACAGGCTTATACACCAACCCTTCAACCTCTGCAGCAATGCTGGCAGCACTCATATGTCTATTTCCCAAAGACAACCTCTGGATATGACGCTGAGCACATGCACTCAACCTCTTTGGTCGACAATGGCGAGGCCTGTTCTGAGTGGAACCTGTCCTGTTAAATCTCTGTATGGTCTTGGCCACCTTGCTGCAGCTCAGTTTCAGGGTCTTGGCAATCTTCTTATAGCCTAGGCCATCTTTATGTAGAGCAACGATTTTTTCAGATCCTCAGAGAGTTCTTTGAAATGAGGTGCCATGTAGAACTTCCAGTGACCAGTATGAGAGAGTGAGAGCGATAACACCAAATTTAACATACCTGCTCCCCATTCACACCTGAGACCTTGTAACACTAACAAGTCAAATGACACTGGGGAGGGAAAATTGATAATTATACCCTATTTGGACATTTTTAATTAGGGGTGTACTCACTTTTGTTGCCAGCGATATAGACATTAATGGCTGTGTGCTGAGTTATTTTGATGATGCAGAAAATTTACACTGTTATACAAGCTGTACACTCACTACTTTATACTGTAGCAAAGTGTCATTTCTTCAGTGTTGTCACATGAAAAGATAGAATAAAATATTTACAAAAATGTGAGGGATGTACTCACTTTTTTGAGATACTGTGTATATGTACGTATATATATATATATTCATTTTTTGTTTGATTGGTTGAACTAGACAGACTAGTGTCTTTTTCCAACCTGGAAGTGACACCACCTGTGAGTCACCAGCTGCTACCCTGAGTCACTGCCAGCTCAGAATCTAAAATAAACAGGCTTGGCTGGCACCCGGGCCTGCCTAAATTTACCTATCCTGCAAAACAAAAATCCTATCCTAGCACTTACCTAAGTAGAATGTGCTACATGGATATAAAACGAATATGGGAGCAATAACTCCTAGCTATGTCTGATGTCTATTTCACGATGGTAGTGGCTCCTCTACATGTTTTGCAGGAATCTAAGCCTGCTTCTTCAGGAGAACAAAATCTGCTCTGACACATAGACATCTGACACATTTCAGGATACGTGAATATACATATGAGAAAGTGTAACAAACCCCTATAGTGGATACCCTGCAAACAAACATGTACAGATAGACACTGCTCCAAAATATAACCATGTGATGAGGGCCAGAACAAGCAGGGGATAGCTAGTGGTAATCAAAGGTGGCTGGATACAGGCACCCCTTATGTGCGGATGCGGGGGCATAGAGGGTCCCAAAACTTAGAAATCTATCAAAAATCCCATAGGACAATTTTTAATTTTATAATTAGGCTTTTGTCACTTGAGACCAGGCTAAATATAAATATTCCAAACAAAAAGGTTAAAACATACATACCTATGCATAGTACAGGGTGGGCCATTTATATGGATACACCTTAATAAAATGGGAATAAATAAAAAATAGACAAAAGGAGGCCAAACACATTATCGGTGCTGCAAAATCACAGAAGATAGTGATTACATGGATTTTTTCCAAAATAGAGGAAGGAATTATCTGAATCGTTAAAGGAGAAGAAAGACACTAAAACGTCGTGGCTATTACACAAACCGGAGGAAAACAGATAAAAAATAAATAAGGGTAAAATAATTCCACATAGGTATATTTACCGGGTGGGACATGATACGTATCCATACATACAAAATTGGAAAAACAAACCTTATAAATATAAATCGGACCAGAGTTCACTGTTTTCGGATTAATATTTTAATTTTTAACAGGATACCCTAAAAACTATCTAAAGATTCAAAACCCTGGGAGATACGGGGGCGTAGGCGTGTATTCCCCACGGACATAGGTCGGTGGAAACTAATGGTGATCGATAGGG
>BLSH010484244.1:66197-78366 GCA_018402905.1 Glandirana rugosa | reverse complement strand
GTTCTCAGAGGCATTCAAGTTAACACACACAGTCATAACAGTCACTGACTTAATCAGGTATTTGCTGGTCTCACCCTTTTTCCAGTTCTTCTGGGGGAGGATCAACCGCTCTGTCACTGCTACAACAGGGCGAGTGTCCGACTGACACTCCAGCCCGATCAGCCTCTGCAGGACTCTCCAGCAACACTTCTGATTTCAGTTGCAGTGATCAGCACCACGATCGAGGCAGGGATGAGTCGATCCTTGAGCAGACTCTGGGATGCTCTTTCACATACACAGCTCCCTGAAGCCTTCCCTCTCCCTCCAGACACGAGGCTGCTGCTCTTCTGATCTCTTCCAGGTCTTTCCTTCCTGTTAACCTCCTTCCTTCAGCCAGAATACTGGGATTTGTAGTCTGCATCCCAATCAGTCTAATGGGAATCCCAGCACTTCGAACTCCATTTCCCAGGATGCAGTTCTACTGCTTGATGCTTCTCCTGAGATGGCTGACTTCAAGTCCCAATTAACAAACAGCAGCCAGAGCAAGTCAGGCTGCACTAACAAGTGTGTGTGAGTTTATAAATTCCTGAGGGAGGGGGGAAGCAAATCCCTCTTTGGCTGTAGCAGGCTGTGTCAGTGATGCAGGATTTTATCCCTCCACTACATATATTAGTTCCCCTAAAACAAATATCCCAAACGTGATGAAAGTAATTAAACAATATGGAGAATTATCAAACTTTAAAATAAATAAAGATAAATCAGAGATTCTAAGTATCAATTTAGGAATACAAGAGAGAGCAGAACTACAAAGAGATTTTCCATTCAAACCAGGGGATAAAATATTTAGGTATCACATTAGCGACGGAAAGGGAAAAAATATTCCAACTGAATTTTATCCCCTTAATAAATGAAATTAAAGACAAATTCAACAAATTGATGCATAGACCACTGTCCTGGTTTGGGCGGATCAACACGATAAAAATGGTAATACTACCCAAAATTTTTTTTTTTTTTTTTTCCAAGAAGCTACCCAAAATTTTATATAAATTTCAAATGTTACCAATTGAAATCCCGCAAGCATTTTTCCATGTAATGAGAAAACTGATGGCTAAATTTATATGGAAAAATAAGAGACCAAGGATTAAATTATCAGTCTTGAGTAAAGAAAAAAGTAGGGGAGGTTTAACCACTTCAGCCCCGGAAGGATTTCCAGCTTTAGGACCGGAGCCCTTTTTGCGATTCGGCGCTGCGTCGCTTTAACTGACAATTGCGCGGTCGTGCGACGTTGTACCCAAACGAAATTTGCGTCCTTTTTTTCCCACAAATAGAGCTTTCTTTTGGTGGTATTTGATCACCGCTGCGTCATTTCTGATCGCCGCTATAAACAAAAGAAGAGCAACAATTTTGCAAAAAAACCCAAATTTCTTACTTTTTCCTAAAATACAAATCCAAAAAAAAATATAAAAAAACATTTTTTTTCACCGTTTTTGGCCGATTTATATTCTTCCTCATATTTGCGATAAAAAAAAAATCACAATCAGCATTTATTGATTGGTTTGCGCAAAAGTGGTCGCGTTTACGGATGATGAGATTTCATTTTTGGGGTTTTTATTTTTTTTTTATTTTTTATTAGTAATGGCGGCAATCTGCGATTTTTTGCGGTACTGCGATATTTCAGCGGACATGTCGGACCATTTTGACACTTTTTTGGGACCATTGGCATTTATACAGCGATCAGTGCTATAAAAATGCACTGATTACTGTGTAAATGCCATTGGCAGTGAAGGGGTTAACCTGCAGGGGGAACTCTAAGGGTTAACTATGCTCCCTGGGCGTGTTCTAACTGTAGGGGGACTGCACTATCTGGGGAAGGGAAGTGGTCACAGCCTTCATGTACAGGAAGGCTGTGATCACAGCCCTTCCCCCTCACACAGAGCGGAGGTCCGTGTTTACATACACGGACCTCCGCTCCTTCACTTCGGGGGGGCCATCGCGGGTAGCCGGCGGCAATCGAAGCTGCCGCACCCGCTCCCTGGCCCTCCCCGAACACAGTGAGCACGCGGGCGCGCCTCCTAAACTCGTTCCCGCAGCCGCCGTCGTATGACGGCGTTTTGCGGGAACGAACCACTTTGCCGCCGTCAAATGCCGATCGGCGGTCGGCAAGTGGTTAACAGTACCAGATATAAAAAGATATTACACGGCAAATTCAGTATCACGGGTGATAGAATGGGTCAACCCCACGGATAAGAAATGGGAGAGATTGGAAAACACAATGAGCAGGAGTAATTTAGGGAAAGGGGTATGGATCCCATGGGAACATAGGGATTTGGATAAGGACACAAGTAATTTGACACACAAAGTATTTAAAGAGTGGGATAAAATTTTCGCACAAAATAACTGGAAATTCAATTCTCCATACACACCACTGTGCGCAACTAATTATTTTGCACCAGGGAAAAAAGAATGGTTTGGGAAATGGATAAAAACAGACACGATAAAACTTAAGGACATATTAACGGAAAGAAAAATAGCTACACAAGAGGAACTAAGACGAAAAGGAGATTTCCTTGAAATCGATGTGTGGCGGTATCACCAACTAAGGCAAATTGTGACCTCGTTGCCCCAACCATTAAGAACAGAAAAAGAATTGACACAATTGGAAAAAATATGTATGACCCCGGAAAAAAAAAAGGGGGAATGTCGAAATTATATAAAATGCTGGTGGCAATGGGAGGAGAGGAGAGGCCGCCATGCATCGATAGATGGGAAAAGGAATTGGGTCAACAGGTGGGGGAACACTCACTGGCAAAGATAATGAAGCTGGTATTTAAATCTGCAATAGACAGTAACACGTGGGAGATGAACTATAAATGTCTCTCATGCTGGTACCTCACCCCGGAAAGAATGTCCAAGATCCAAACGGAAAGGGCGGCTTGGTGCTGGCGGGGATGTAAGGTCAAGGGGACAATGACGCACATGTGGTGGGATTGTCCGGGGATACAGAAATACTGGAGGGAGGTAGTGGACCTGAGTAAAAAAATAACTGGAATAGAGATACAAACAGATCCCTGGACTTGCCTGTTCCACGGGACAGACAGGCCCATTAAACAATATATGAGGACGATAGTACCACATTTACTGAATACAGCAAAGGGCCTGATCCCAAAATACTGGCAAAAAACTCAAACACCAACAATGAGGGAATGGTGTCTTAGGGTAGAGGAGATAAGAAATATGGAGTCCCTGAAAAACAGAGAAGATGAGGACACTACTTTCTCAAACTCAATCTTTCTAAAACTGAGCTTGTTATATTTCCTCCGTGCCGGTCCCCCCCCCCCCCCATGGCTTTACTATTAAGATCAATAGCACAACCATTGGTCCCTCCACACATGCCAGGGTACTGGGTGTAATCCTTAAATCTGACCTCTCCTTCAGCCCCCATATCCAATCACTGGCTAAAACTTGCCACCTTAACCTACACAACATCTCCAGAATTCGCCCCTTCCTGACTAAGGAGACCACAAAACAACTTATTCTCTCCTTTTTTTTTATTTCCCACCTTGACTACTGCAACTCTCTCCTTAATGGCCTAACCGTGACTGCTGCCCCTCTCTGCCAATCCCTTCACTGGCTTCCCCTACCCCACCATGTAAAATTTAAAATACTAACCACAACATACAAGGCTATCCACAACATCGCCCCTAGCTACATCAGCAACCTCATCTGCAGATATCGCCCAAATCGTCCCCTCTGCTCCTCCCAGGTCCTTCTGCTCTCTAGCTCCCTTATTACCTCCTCCCATGCTCACCTTCTGGACTCCAGAGCCTCTCTCATCCTCTGGAGCTCCATGCCCGGTATGTCCGATCAGCCCCTACCCAGTCCACCTTTAAAAGATCCCTGAAAACGAATTTATTCAGGGAAGTCTATCCCTCACCCACCTAAGAACTGTACCTGAGCTACCCCATCAGCTCATCCCCCACAGCTACCACCTTTTGTACCACCACCCCCTCCCTTTAGAATGTAAGCTCTACGAGCAGGGCCCTCCTTCCCTCCTGTATTGAACTGTATTGTAATTGTGCTGTCTCCCCCCTCTACATTGTAAAGCGATGCGTAAACTGTTGACGCTATATACATCCTGTATAATAATAATAATAAATAATAATAATATATATATATATATATATATATATATATATATATAAATATATACACACATACACACAGTGTATTGAGTGTACACTATATATCAGTGCATTCAGGTATGTACGGTATATAATACAGTGTAGTGCGGTGTTAAAAAAAATCCCCATCATGTCAGGAAGGCCACAAAGGAGAGGCAGATGCTCCCATTAAAAGAGGGCATGCAGCCTCTGTATCTTCAGTGAAAAGTGGTGGTGGCAGAAATGGTGCATCCTCTGTCTTGCTTGTCCTTTTTTCTGCTGTTGGCCATGTTATTGAGCCACAAAATGTAGAAGAATTGGTGGAGTGGATAACTAAGCCGTCCTCATCCTCCTCATCCCCTGTCACCCAGGCTCATATTACGTTGCCTTCCAACGCAGTTGGGAAAGCGGCCAATTCTACCAGATCCTTGTCCACAGTTACTCCTTCTGTAGCCCCACCATCATGCATGGAGGAGTCACCAGAATTATTCGACCATAGTGTTGGTTACTGTTGCTGATGGAGGATGCGCAGCAATTTGAAGGCTCTGATGTTGGTTCCCAGTTGGAGAAGGGAGTAGCATGAGCCTAGAGACAGGAGGTGCTGCAGAAGGACAAGAAACTAGCAGTCATGTTCCCCCAGCTGCAGCATACTGCCAAGTTTGCTCCAGTGACGAGGAGGGAGGAGATGATGAGGACACGGACTGTACTTGGGTGCCTGAGAGAAGAGAGAAGGAAAGTGAGGAGGAAGAGGAGGAACAACTCCAAAGAGGCAGGATGTCCTCCAGGGTCCAGCTTAAGGGCAGCCACCCAATTGAATCAGACCACAGAGCTCCACAAGTGCAGGGTGCTGCTGGCTCCCCGCTGACTTCCAAAAGTTCATTGGTGTGGGCATTTTTGTGCAAAACATCGCACCATTGCCATTTACAATCTATGTCTGAAGCAGCTCAAGCACGGCCAGAACTCCAGCCACTTGGGCACTACTGTCTTGACAAGACATATGACAAACAGCCATGCAGTCTGTTGGCAACGGCACCTGAAAAACCCACATCAGAAAACAAGGCAGACTTCTCCTTGCTCCTCATCTGGGATCAAAACCCCTACTATACCTGCAGTCATCTCCAAAACCTGCACTGAGAGGAATGAAGGTCTAGCAATGTGTGCCACAAGTACTTGCAGCCAATCTGCTAGCAGTACACCACCAGGGGAATTAGCAGGCAAATCTCCCTACCCCAGTTGCTGAACTGTAAAAAAAAAACAAAACGTCCCAGCCATCCACATGCTTAGCATCTTAATGCTAGCCTGGCCAAATTGCTAGCACTCCAACTGCTGCCTTTTCAGCTGGTAGACTTTGCCCCCTTTTGTGAATTTGTGGAATGTGCTACCCCACAGTGGCAGGTTCCCAAAAGAAATGTATTTTCACGTAAGGCCATTCCAGCTCTCTACCGTCATGTGGAAGGCAATGTTTTGGCCTTGTTGGACAGGACGGTCAGCAGCAGGGTTCATATTACCGCTGACTCATGGTCCAGAAGGCATGGTCAGGGATGTTACCTTTCCTTCACGGCGCACTGGGTAACTCTGCTGGCAGCTGGGATGGATGCAGGACAGAGTTTAGTGTTGGAGCTAGTTCCGACACCACACCTCCAAAAAGCTGGTGGTGATTTTGCCACATCCATCTCCTTCACCCACTCCTCTTCTTCTACCTCTGTGACCTCTTCTGCAGAATTGTCCTCTGAAATTGCAGTGCTCCCTAAGTGTTCAAGGGGCTATGCAAGCAGTCAGGCTAAAAAATGCCATGCGGTGCTTTAGTTAGTCTGTCTTGGGGACAGGAGCCGTACTGGGCCAGAGATTCTTTCAGCTCTGCGGGGGCAGGTTCAGAGATGGTTGATGCCATGGCAGCTTGAGCCAGGAATGGTTGTATGCGACAATGACACCAACCTTCTGACAGGGACACTTGACACATGTTCCATGCTTGAGCATTACAAATACCTCGTGATGCCCTTCGGACTATGTAATGCCCCTGCAACGTTCCAGCACTTAGTAAATGATATTTTCTGGGACTTCTTGGACCAGTTTCCTGCCTCAGGATACACGGCCTCTATGCCAAGGCAGAGAAATGCACCTTTGAGTGCACCAACATTTAGTTCCTAGGATTCAACCTCTCAACGGCTGGAATTACCATGGACCCACAGAAGGTCTCGGCCATCCTGAATTGGCCAGCTCCCGTGGACAAAAAGGGGTTCAGCAATTTATTGGGTTTGCGAACTTCTATCAGAAGTTCATGAAGGGGTTCTCAGCAGTCATCACCCCAATAACCCAACTCACGAAGCAGGACTCACGCTTTCGCTGGACTCCCGAGGCCCAAGAAGCCTTCGTCCAACTTAAAAAACTGTTCACATCTGCTCCCATCCTCAAACACCCGGACCCAGCGCTGCCATACATTTTAGAAGTGGATGCGTCCGAAACAGCAGTGGGAGCAGTCCTATCACAGAGACGGGGTCCAAAAGCTTTGCTACATCCCATCGCCTTCTTTTCCCGGAAACTCTCCCCCCTGGAGAGGAACTACGATATTGGCGATAGGGAACTGCTGGCAATCAAGTCAGCTCTGGAGGAGTGGCGGTACCTCCTAGAGGGAGCTTCACACCCTGTTCTGGTCTTCACTGACCACAAAAACCTGGAATATCTGCGAACCGCCAAGAGACTGAGACCCCGGCAGGCCAGGTGGGCACTATTCTTCTCCCAGTTCCAGCTACATATTACTTATAGACCCGGAGCTAAGAATGTTAAGCTGGACCCACTGATAGCTGGTTTGCCTCATGAGGCATCCCAGATAGAGGTGGTTAACTCGTTCAGATACTTGGGAGTGACAGTTCAAGTAATGTAACTACTCTTCAATACCCTAAAGATCAAGATGGTCTGGCGATCCCTCATTCCCATACATACTTCCTGGCTGCTCAGCTACAACAATTAACTGGGTGGGACCTTTCGGTGGTGGCTGATCCTTCCAGAACTCTAGTCATCCAGTCCTTAATAGAACTTCCTGCAATTTCACAAATGGAGATGGGACTGCCTGAGGCACCGTGTCAGTGCTCCACAGTACAACTCTTGGTAAAATTGTGGCTGGAGATAAAACGTAGGTTGGGCATTACTGGTTTTCACACTTATACACCCCTCTGGCACAACAGAAATTACAAAGAACTCAATAAACTTGGAAGATGCTCATCTTGGAGGGAGGTGGGGATCACATATGTTTCAGAACTCTTTGTGGGACAAGAGATAAAATCCTTTGCTCTATTATGTTCGGAATTCCCACTGATGAGGAACAGGTACTATATGTATATACAACTGAGGCACGCTCTGAGGGCACAAGGCCGACTCTCTACACTTAAGTTTGAGGAGTCTACATTCCAGAAGGAGGTCTTTTCTACCAAGGAAAAGAAAGGAATAATATCCAGCATATATGGTACATTACTTTCTGGTATTCAGGCCCCTGAGTTATTACCATGTAAGGAGAAATGGGAAGCAGATATAGGGCCAATCGAACAAGATACCTGGACAGAAATATTGGGGACCGTTGGTGTCAGTTTCAGCCTCGCATAAGTTATCTCACCTATTTATACTTCATCGGGCCTACCGTACACCAGTACAATTGCATAGATGGAACAGAAGAGACTAACCCACCTGCCCGAAATGTAATATACATTTGGGCACTCTAATTCATATGCTGTGGCGCTGCCCAAAACTAGTGAGGTATTGGAGTAATGTGCTTTTTACCCTTAACAGTACATTCCAAATTCAGCTGGAACTTGACTCTGTAGTGTATGTCCTGGGTGGGTTAATGGCTGACGAATATTCCCCACAAATCTATATAGCACTAACCAGATTGCTATACCTAGCCAAGAAATTAATTGCGAGATTCTGGCTGTCACCGCATACTCCTACTTGCGGGCAATGGATTCAGCAGGTAAACCAAGTCCTAATAAGGGAAAAAGCTACATATACCCATAGGAACACCCCACAGAAATTTAAAAAAATTTGGCAACAATGATTAGACAACCTGAAAGTGGCTCCCACGCAGCTCGTACTTGACAAATTACTAACAATTTAAACGCATGAGGTGACCTCAGTGTAGATACATAT
The DNA here is from genome assembly GCA_018402905.1 of Glandirana rugosa. Lineage (NCBI taxonomy): Eukaryota > Metazoa > Chordata > Amphibia > Anura > Ranidae > Glandirana > Glandirana rugosa. The sequence continues at coordinate 70,090 of BLSH010484244.1, read as the reverse complement.
AGACGCCCAGGTTGGGCACTACAAGATAATGGACAAACACATTCGCAATCAACAGACTGGGTTAAAGTTGTTTATTGTTATACATTTAAATTCATGTTATTCCTTTTTGGTTTTATTTGTATGGCGACCAGGTGACGGTCGACCCACATCCAAACGGTGAGCAAAATGTGACTAGATTGATTATTCTGAGTGTTTCAATAAAGTATTTTTCTGATTAAAAAAAAAGAATGTTAAGCCGGATGCATTATCACAGATGTTTCATGTCCCGGAAAACATGTTCCCACCAGGTACCATCCTCCCGGCCTACAGTTTCCTGCTCACTAAGGAAGACCTTCTGTCCCAGATCAGAAGATCCTGTACCCGTCTCGCTGAACCACCAGACCCCCGACTTACCTTGAAAGATGGGTTGTGGTGGCTCGAAAACAGACTATATGTGCCACAGGAACTCCGACAATAAACCCATGACACTAAAATGGCAGGTCACTTTGGTGGCCGTAAAACAACGGAGTTACTCACCCGCTCATTCTGGTGGCCTCGGCTGAAGGGGAATTGCCAGAGCTATGTGGCGTCATGCCCTATCTGCGCCAGAAACAAGACGGAGAAATGCAAAGCTTGGGGACTGCTTAACCTATTGCCCATCCCGGAGCAACCGTGGTCACAAAATCGCAATGGATTTCAGCGGCCGAGACTGCAGAAGTCTTTATAAGAGAAGTGGTCCGCTTACACGGGGTCCCCGCCAACATCATGTCGGACCGAGGGGTACAATTCACTTCTCGCTTTTGGAAGTGCCTGTGTACCACTTTGGGAGTCGAGTTGGCCTTCTCCTCGGCCTACCATCCACAATCTAATGGTCAGACGGAGAGGACCAATCAGACTCTCGAACAATACCTATGGTGCTACTCCTCCTAGACCCAGACTGGGTCTCGCTTCTCCCAGTAGCCGAGTTTGCGTACAATAATATGGTCCACTCTGCTACCAAGCAGTCACCCTTCTGGGCAAACCACAGCTACCACCCGTCCTTCCTACCAGACTTAGCAATGGAAAGCACCGTACCTGCGGTCGTTGAGATGACCCAGTTCCTCGAGAAAAACAATAAGCTCCTCCAGGAGACCCTCGCCCAAGCCCAAGCCACCAGTAAGAGGAACTTTGATAAAGGGAAAAGAGGGGAGTTAGATCTACAAATTGGCAGCAGGTCTGGCTGTCTACAAAGAATTTAAAACTTTCCTGCCCTTCTAAAAAACTGGGGCCCAAGTACATAGGACCGTTCCCTGTCAAAAGGAAAATCAACAAGGTGGCATACGAGCTGGTCCTGCCTCCATCCACGCGAGTCCATCCGGTGTTTCTTGTCACGCTACTTAAGCCGGTGACCCAGGATCTCTTTTCGGGACGGAGAACAGCTCCACCGGGGCCAGTTCTAGTGGATGGAGAGGAGGAATTTGAGTTGGAGGCTATCCTGGCCTGTAGGAAGAGGGGAGGCTCAATCCAGTTCTTGATCAAGTGGAAGGGGTATGGCCCAGAGTAGAACTCGTGGGAACCCGAGGACAGCATCCACACCAAAGAGCTTATTGAGGAATTCTGGAAGAAACACTTAGAACTGAGAGCCCGTTTGGGCATTCGGAGGCTGCCCCTTGGGGGAGGCAATGTTAGGAAAACGGTCCTCCTGGCCAGTTTTGGCTTCCCGTGTGCGTTTGCACGCCCGTGCGCGTTCTCACATGCGTGCGCGCGCCTGCACGCTAATGGCGCCAATAGCAGCCATTTAAGCAGGACAGAACCAGGAAGCAGGTGCTGTCCGTTCTACAGCATTCCAGTGACCTGTGTGTTGGCCTGTCAGAGACTTTCCTGCACCTGTGGCCCCTGTGTCTGCTTCTGAGTGACTTCCTGTTCCTGTGACCCCTGTTCTCTTTGGACCTTGCTACTATCCACCTGCCCTGATCCCGGCCTGCCTACGATGACTCTTCTGCTTAGTCCTTTTGTACCTTTGCTGCCTGCACATTGCCGACCCTGCCTGCACCCGACTACCCACCTGCCTTCTCCTTCTGTACCGCATAAGCCAGCCTGTTGCCAATTCGGACTGTACGACTACTCTTCTACTTGCACGAGCCCGTGGACTTGCACCTATCATCAAGTGGTCCAGTGCAGCCCTCGTGCCCCCCTGTGCTCCTGAGCTCCCTGTCTACACTACCAGGGGTTCTCGAACCAGGGCCGCAAGAGAGGTGATCCCCTGCATAAGTCAGACTCATCCGCCAGGTACGTGACAACACGTCTTTGATTTGGTGGTGAAGTGTTTCTTGATCAGGTACCCAGGCTTACCAGATATGCTGAGGCAGGCCAGAAAAGTCTGTGGTCATTTCTGGCGTTCATACAATACCGGTGCCCGGCTGGATGCCATTCAGCGGGAATTTAACCTGCCCACCAACTTCCTCATTTGTGACATGCCCACCAGTTGGAACTCAACATTGGCAATGCTGCCACAGCTGCACGCACAGCAGAGGGCCATCAATGTCTACCTGTGTGAGCTTGGCACCAGGATAGGCTCAGGGGAGCTTGGCTTCTTTTCGCCACATCAGTGGCTACTGATCAAGGATTCATGCACTGTCCTGTCACCATTTGAGGAGGCCACAAGGATGGTGATCAGCGACAATGCATGCATCAGTGACACTGTCCCTCTAATATTTCTTCTGGAGCACATGCTTTGTCTAATCATGGACGTGGAGGATAACACACAGCAGCCGTCAAGGAATCATGGTTTTCAGTCACCAGAAACCCAAGGAGTTGTACGTGGCTGGCAGGAGGTTGTTCCTGATTATGTCATCCTCCGTGACCCAGCGGACACTCATGCCTCCTCAAACTTACGCTGAATGGGCTCTCTGTTTCTGAAAAGCCTGCGAAAAGACCCTAGGATTCGTGGTATCAAGGAGAGGCAGCATTACTGGCTGGCAACCCTTCTTGATCCACGTTATAAGGGTAAAGTTGCAGAGATCATCCTGCCTGCACAGAGGGAGCAGAGGATGAAACATCTTCAGGACACCTTGAAAAAAGTTTGTGCAACGCCTTTCCAGGCCCTGGGAGGTTACCATGTCCTGGTGCTGGACAAAGTGTTTCTGAAGCTTTGGTCGTTCAGAGGCAGAATGGTGGTGAAGGTGGCCAGCTGACCGATGCCTTTAAAAAATGTTTCAGTCCTCAGCGCCCAGGCCTGATAGGTTCAAGCAACCATCGTCAGTGTCTGCATTATATGGTGCAGGAATATATAGGGGCAAGAGCAGACTTGGAGACCTTCACAACTGAGCATCCACTGAGTTACTGGGTCTTGAGGATGGACCACTGGCCGAAACTTGCTGAATATGCAATTGAGCCACTGACCTGTCCTGCACCCAGCGTGCTTTATTAACAGACATTCAGTGCTGCTGGAGGGTTTGTAACTGATCAAAGAGTGTGCCTTTCCACAAACTCGGTTGATAGGCTCATATTTAGAGTTTAGCGGACACCTGGATGTTCGGGTTCGGCGGGTTCGACCGAACTTCGAGAAAATGTCTGGGTTCGATAACCGAACTTAACCCGAACTTTACCCCGGACCCCGAACCCCATTGAAGTCAATGGTGACCCGAACCTTTGGGCACAAAAATGGCTGTAAAAAAGTCCTGAAAAGTGCTAGAGGGCTGCAAAAGGAAGTAAAATGATTTTAGAATAATAATCTGTCCCTTACAGCACCAGCAGGAACCCATTCCCTGTCTATTAACAAGATTTTCGTAACGGATGAGGATATCCCAGTCCAAGGACGACAACGACATTCCCTGTCTAATAACAAGATATTAGTAGAGGATCAAGATTTCCCTCTCCAAGGACGACCACGACATTCCCTGTCTAATAATAAGATTTTAGTAAAATGAAGGAAA
>BLSH010484244.1:28022-46030 GCA_018402905.1 Glandirana rugosa | reverse complement strand
GAGCAGATGTGTTCTCTTCTTGTCGGTGAACCTGAAAGCACCGAAAATCCCCCCCCCCAAAAAAAAATGTTGAAGCTCCCCACCCCCACATATATGCACGTACGAACGCAAACACGCACGTCGGGTGCCTACGCTGGAAACTTTGCAAAGAAAGATTGCAATACACATGTTACATATTGCTGTGCATGTCAAAGTGAGAGCAATAATTCTAGCATATAGGGGGCTTTTGAAGTGTTGCCTATAGAAAATATAGGGTACTGAAGTTTGCCACCATTTTACAGGCCCACACATATTTAAGGTTTGGCATGGTTGGTATCCATGTACTTGTACCAGCTCGTCTATCTTTTCCAAAATGTGGGTAATTTATTGCATTTGTTTGCCATACTATTTACTTCAGTGTGTTTTTTAACAAAATGTTGCATTTCCTAGACCTTTGCAATGATATGGTGTGACATAAAAAAATGGAACTACCACTATTTTATTTTCTAGGGTGTCTGCTTTCAGAAAATATATAATGTTTTTGTGTAATCTTCATGCCTAAAATGATTTTTTATACATGTGTGCAAAAAAATGCAAAAACGGCTCTGCCAGCGAAAAGGTTAAAGGATAACCTCACTTTCGTGGGAAAAAAAATAGCAAATAGAAAAAAATAATATAGCATGTGACACAAGTCATATTGTAATTGAATGTTAATAAAACTTTTTCTTTTCAAATTTGCAGCACTGTCTTTTTCAGTAAAATGCATTGCAATATGGTTACCTGGAGGTATTCAGTACACAGAATAGGTACAGAACACCCCCATAAACATAATTTCATGCTTGTGTGATTGGCTCACTGATTTTCCCAGAAGTCTGCACTAAAATACAAGTCACATTTCCGACATCCCCTGCAACAAAAATGTCATTTTTGGTGAGATACTCCTAATACGAAAGCATGTCTAAAGGCATGCAGACCCTGCAGCTTTCCTCAGAGCCCTGCAAGTGGAACAGCTGATTGATAATTATGAAACCACTCCCATACAGATTCATGTTTCCACGTGAACACAGCCAAACAAACAGTGATTGCTTCAGAATAACAAAAGGTAGGAATCTGCAACAAAGTTTGTTAAAACCCTTCCAATGTACATAGATCACCCAGACGGGAATGTTTTTTTCCTTAACAAAAGTGGAGGTACTCTTTAAGCTAATGTTCTTTTTTACTATTGCTATTGAGCATTACTGTATGATGAGTCTGCTTAGTATGATTGATTGTATAGCTATTGATGCCATTATTGCATCAGTGTGATCAAGCAAGTAATAATGTTTGAGGCCTTCTGTGGAATCAATAAAATCAAATTGTATGTATGTGATCATGGTAATTGCTTATGCCTTGCATTAGTTTATTCTATGTATTTATTTTTAGACCTGTTTTCTTTAATGGAACCCTAATTGTGTTCTCAGGATTGCTTAAATAACATGAATATGATTGTACAGTATAAAGCATGTTAAGTGCAAAAATACATTTACAATACATTTTACATGGCCTTTTAGCATATAGCTAGCTGATCTTGCATATCATCATCCTATTTAAGTTAAATTCAGTGATGTATTTCATGTAGACAGTTATATATTCACATAAAGTCTTTAAAAATGAGGAACATAGACATTTCAAAATGCAGGAAATTACAGAAAAGCATGAATAAAGAACATTTATGCAGAAAGGTTTGCAATGGACACCGTCCAGTGTGTCTATTCATAAAAAATATATTATATGAAAATAACAGCTCTCAAGCTTTATACACAATGCAAAAATGCTGCAGAGTGAAAAAAAAAGTATATATACAGTATATTATATATATATATATATATATATATATATATATACTGTGTATGTATATATATATATATAGTATCTCACAAAAGTGAGTACGCCCCTCACATTTTTGTAAATATTTTATTATATCTTTTCATGTGACGACACTGAAGAAATTACGCTTTGCTACAATATAAAGTAGTGAGTGTACAGCTTCTTGTGTAAATTTGCTGTCCCCTCAAAATAACCCAACACACAGCCATTAATGTCTAAACTGCTGGCAACAAAAGTGAGTACACCCCTAAGTGAAAATGTCCAAATTGGCCCCAAAGTGTCAATATTTTGTGTGGCCATCATTATTTTCCAGCACTGCCTTAACCCTCTTGGGCACGGAGTTCACCAGAGCTTCACAGGTTGCCACTGGAGTCCTCTTACACTCCTCCATGACGACATCACAGAGCTGGTGGGTGTTAGAGACCTTGCGCTCCTCCACTTTCCATATGAGGATGCCCCGCAAATGCTCAATAGGGTTTGGGTCTGGAGACATGCTTGGCCAGTCCATCACCCTTACCCTCAGCTTCTTTAGCAAAGCAGTGGTTGTCTTGGAGGTGTGTTTGGGGTCGTTATCATGTTGGAATACTGCCCTGCAGGATCATGCTCTGTTTCAGTATGTCACAGTACATGCTGGCATTCATGGTTCCCTCAATGAATTGTAGTTCCCCAGTTCTGGCAGCACCCATGCAGCCCCAGACCATGACACTCCCATCACCATGCTTGACTGTAGGCAAGACACACTTGTCTTTGCACTCCTCCCCTGGTTGCTGGCACACACGCTGACACCATCTGAACCAAATACGTTTATCTTGGTCTCATCAGACCACAGGACATGGTTCCAGTAATTCATGTCCTTATTCTGCTTGTCTTCAGCAAACTGTTTGCAGGCTTTCTTGTGCATCATCTTTAGAAGAGGCTTCCTTCTGGGATGACAGCCATGGAGACCAATTTGATGCAGTGTGCGGCGTATGGTCTGAGCACTGACAGGCTGACCCCCCACCCCTTCAACCTCTGCAGAAAGGCTGGCAGCACTCTGGTTCAGTAGGTTACAGAACCATGGGGAAGACTGCTGACTTGACAGTTGTCCAGAAGACAGTCGTTGACACCCTCCACAAAGGGTAAGTCACAAAAGGTCATTTCTAAAGAAGCTGCCTGTTCACAGAGTACTGTATCCAAGCATATTATTGGAAAGTTGAGTGGAAGGAAAAAGTGTGGTAGAAAAAGGTGCACACGCAACAGCCTTAAGAGGGTTGTGAAGCAAAAGTCCATTCAAGAATTTGGAGGAGACTCACAAAGAGTGCTCTATGGCTGGAGTCAGTGCTTCAAGAGCCACCACACACAGACGTATACAGGACATGGGCTACAACTTTTGCATTTCTTGTGTCAAGCCACTCCTGAATCAGAGGCAAAGTCAGAAGCATCTTACCTGGGCTAAGGAGAATAAGGACTGGACTGTTGCTCAGTGGTCCAATGTCCTTCTTTCGGATGAAAGTCAATTTTGCATTTCATTTGGAAATCAAGGTCCCAGAGTCTAGAGGAAGAGTGGAGAGGCACAGAATCCAAGTCGCATGAGGTCCAGTGTGAAGTGTCCACAGCCAGTGATGATTTAGGTAGTCATGTTACCTGTTGGTGTTGGTCCTCTGTGTTTTATCAAGTCCAAAGTCAGTGCAGCCCTCTACCAGGAAATTCTAGAGCACTTCATGCTGCCCTCTGCTGACCAGCTTTATGGAGATGCTGATTTAATTTTACAACAGGACTTGGCACCTGCCCACACTGCCAAAAGTACCAATACCTGGTTTAATGGTCATGGTATCACTGTGCTTTATTGGCAAGCAAACTCGCCTGGCCTAAACCCCATAGAGAATCTCTGGGGTATTGCCAAGAGTAAGATGATTGACCCCAGACCCAACAATGCAGACAAGCTGAAAGACGCTGTCAAAGCAACCTGGGCTTCCATAACACCTCAGCTGTGCCACAGGCTGATTGCCTCCATGCCACGCTGCATTGATGCAGTAATTCATGCAAAAGGAGCCCTGACCAAGAATTGAGTGCATACTATGCTGTACATGAACTTACTTTTCAGTAAGCCAACATTTCTGTATTAAAAATCCTTTTTTTTATTGGTCTTATGTAATATTCTAATTTTCTGAGATACTGAATGTTGGATTTTCACTGGCTGTAAGACATCATCATGAAAATTAAAAGCAAGAAATGATTGAAATGTATCACTCTGTGTGTAATGAATCTATATAATACAGTCAGGTCCATAAATATTGGGACATCAACACAATTCTAATCTTTTTGGCTCTATACACCACCACAATGGATTTGAAATGAAATGAACAAGATGTGCTTTAATTGCAGACTTTCAGCTTTAATTTGAGGATATTTACATCCACATCAGGTGAACAGTGTAGGAATTACAACAGTTTGTATATGTGCCTCCCACTTTTTAAGGGACCAAAAGTAATAGGACAATTGGCTGCTCAGCTCTTCCATGGCCAGGTGTGTTTTATTCCCTCATTACCCCATTTACAAGGAGCAGATAAAAGGTCCAGAGTTCATTTCAAGTGTGCTACTTGCATTTGGAATCTGTTGCTGTCAACCCTCAATATGAGATCAAAAGAGCTGTCACTATCAGTGAAGCAAGCCATCATTAGGCTGCAAAAACAAAACAAACCCATCAGAGAGATAGCAAAAACATTAGGTGTGGCCAAATCAACTGTTTGGAACATCCTTAAAAAGAAAACATGCACCAGTGAGCTCAGCAACACCAAAAGACCCGGAAGACCATGGAAAACAACTGTGGTGGAAGACCGAAGAATTCTTTCCCTGGTGAAGTAAACACCCTTCACAACAGTTGGCCAGATCAAGAACACTCTCCAGGAGGTAGGTGTATGTGTATCAAAGTCAACAATCAAGAGAAGACTTCACCAGAGTGAATACAGAGGCTTCACCACAAGATGTAAACCATTGGTGAGCCTTAAAAACAGGAAGGCCAGATTAGAGTTTGCCGAACAACATCTAAAAAAACCTTCACAGTTCTGGAACAACATCCTATGGACAGATGAGACCAAGATCAACTTGTACCAGAATGATGAGAAGAGAAGAGTATGGAGAAGGAAAGGAACTGCTCATGATCCAAAGCCATACACCTCATCAGTGAAACATGGTGGTGACAGTGTCATGGTGTGGGTATGTATGGCTGCCAATGGAACTGGTTCTCTTGTATTTATTGATGATGTGACTGCTGACAAAAGCAGCAGGATGAATTCTGAAGTGTTTCGGGCAATATTAACTGCTCATATTCAGCCAAATGCTTCAGAACTCATTGGACGGCGCTTCACAGTGCAGATGGACTATGACCCAAAGCATACTGTGAAAGCAACCAAAGAGTTTTTTAAGGGAAGAAGTGGAATGTTATGCAATGGCCAAGTCAATCACCTGACCTGAATCCAATTGAGCATGCATTTCACTTGCTGAAGACAAACCTGAAGGGAAAATGCCCCAAGAACAAGCAGGAACTGAAGACAGTTGCAGTAGAGGCCTGGCAGAGCATCACCAGGGATGAAACCCAGCATCTGGTGATTTCTATGCGTTCCAGACTTCAGGCTGTAATTGACTGAAAAGGATTTGCAACCAAGTATTAAAAAGTGAAAGTTTGATTTATGATTGTTAATCTGTCCCATTACTTTTGGTCCCTTAAAAAGTGGGAGGCACATATACAAACTGTTGTAATTCCTACACCGTTCACCTGATTTGGATGTAAATACCCTCAAATTAAAGCTGAAAGTGTGCAGTTAAAGCACATTTTGTTTGCTTCATTTCAAATCCATTGTGGTGGTAAATAGAGCCAAAAAGATTAGAATTGTGTTAATGTCCCAATATTTATGGACCTTACTGTATATGAGTTTCACTTTTTGAATTGAATTACTGAAATAAATTAACTTCTGGATGATATTCTAATTTTTTAGATGATTCTATGTAGGTTTACATTCTTTGCAGTGTAATTTAATGAGTATGCTTGTGCATGCACTAGCCTCTTTCTTCCCCTGTCTCTACTCAAGGAGACAGAGGAGTGGTGACAGCGAGGGCATCGGGAGGCGGGAGGATCGGGAGTGAGAGCCGACCTTACCACTCCAAAGAGCTCCAACTAAGGAGGCGGACCGGGAGACCAGGGGAACAGAGAGGCGAAGTGTAACCGCGGACTGGAGGGTGGACTGTGACTGTGTCAGGTAGACAAGGGGACAGATTGCAGGGGAGGCTGAGCAGGAACAGAGGGGACACAGAGTGGCATAACTGTCAGAGGATTGACTGACTGACTGTGTGTAGTGGAGATGCTGGCTGAGGAAGGTGTAGTGTGAGGAGCTGAGGTCTGCTGACTATTGTGGTGTAACTGGGGAGTAAGGACTGTTAAGTACCTGTGTATTGTTGAGTAACTGAGTATTGTTGTATAACTGAGTAGTGTGATATAACTGAGTATTGTGGTATAACTGTTGAGTAACTGAGCTTTGTTGAGTAACTGAGTGTTTAGGGAATAACTGAGTGTTGTGGTATAACTGAGCACTGTTGGGTGAGAGCTGTGTATTGTGAGTGCCCGGGGCTGTGAGTACCAGAGTACTGTGAGTGCCCAGGGGCTGTGAGTGCCTGGGGGGCTGTGAGTGCCCGGGGGCTGTGAGTGCCTGAGCACTGTGAGTGCCTGGGTACTGTGAGTGCCCAGGGACTGTGAGTGCCCGAGTACTGTGAGTGCCTGTGGGCTGCGAGTGCCCAGGGACTGTGAATGCCCGAGTACTGTGAGTGCCCGAGTACTGTGAGTGCCTGGGGACTGTGAGTGCCCGGACACTGTGAGTGCCTGGGGCCTGTCAGTGCCCGAGTACTGTGAGTGCCGGAGTACAGTTGGTGGTGTTAGTGCTGTGAGTACTCTTGTACAGTGTGGGCCCGGGTGTTGTGAGTGCGCGTGTACACTGAGCAGCTCTGTTCGGAGGGTGTGCTAGAAAGCCAGAAGGAGTGTAGGTTAAAAATAGCAATAGTAAGCCCTTCTCAATATCCCCATTAGGACAGCGGGTAAAATGTCCAACAGGATTGGTAATGCCACTCAGTGCACATCATGCACCCATGTATGCGTTCCTTGATGAAATAATCAAGGGCGGATACTGCTGTGCGAGATGTGAGCAGGTTGTTTCTCTAGAAGCCCAGATCCTGGATCTAGAGAGTCAAGTGGCAACACTGAGAAGCATTGGCAACCTGGAAAGGAGCTTGGACATCACCTACCAGGTGCTGGCAGGAGCCAGCCTAGAGGAGGTGGGAGAGATGGCAGCACAGGACCCAGAGGTAGATAGCTGGGTGACAGAAAGGAGGAGGGGTACAGGGAAGAGTTTTAGGGAGCAAATATGCCAGGTTGCATGTATATATGATGATGCTGGGGATATTGGCTAAGGGGTGGCAGAGCCGGAGCAGGTGCCCTCCCCTAGCTGCCAGGAGAGTGACGGCTCCAGGAAGGAGAGGGGTGAAGATACAGGAAAGGCTAGACAAGTGCTGTTAGTGGGAGACTCAATTATTAGGAGGACAGAGAGGCAAATCTATCAAAAGGACTGGGGGTTGCCAAACAGTATGTTGTTTACCGGGTGCTCGGGAATCACATCCCAGCGGTCATGGTACACGGTTTTCTCTGAAATACTACCTGTGCCTCCAGCCACTTTGGAAAGGCAGCAGGAGCTTAGGGAACTGAACAAGTGGCTGAGGAATTGGTATAGGAAAGAGGGGTTTGGGTTCCTGGAGAACTGGGTTGACTTCTCAGTTGGTTACAGGTTCTTTAGTGAGGATGGGCTGCACCTTAATGGGGATGGTGCAGCCCTACTGGGAGGAAAGATGGCCACAATGCTGGATGGGGCTTTTAAACTAGGTGTTTGTGGGGAGGGTTGAGATGTAGCGATAGCTGGCAGTGAACAGATGACAGAGCACGATAGAGGAGACAGCAATGATAATACATCCATAACATCTGTTGCCGGGTAAACAAGTGGTCAATTCATAAACAAGGCCACAGGGAACCAAAAGAAAAAAACACGCACTCATTCAACACTAAGAGGCCTATACACAAATGCTAGGAGCCTAGCTATCAAAATAGAGGAGCTGGAGCTATTATTACAAGAAGAGGACTTACATTTTGTGGGAATAACTGAAACTTGGTTTGACTGCACACACGATTGGCTGGCCAATTTACATGGGTATTCCTTGTATCAAAGGGACAGGGAGGGTAGAAGAGGGGGAGGGGTGTGTCTATATGTTAAAAATGATGTAAAGGTGGACTGGACTGATATTGTGAATGGGACTGGGTTGGGGGGTAGAATCAGTGTGGGTAGAACTTCTAAAAGAAGAAGCAAGTGGGGAAATTAATAGTGGGGGTATGTTATAGTTTACCCAACATCGGGGCCAAAACTAGAGGGGGCAGGGGGGACATGTGCCCCAGGTGCCAGTGTCAGGAAAATGGCCATTCCAGCTGGCTGTGTGCGTTGCGCGCGCCTGTGCACGCCAATAGCGCCAAAACGGTCTATTTAGCCGGACAGCACCTTGCAGTGGATGCTGTCCAATCTACAGCGTTTGTGTGAGTTCCGAGCTATCTGATACCTGTTCCTGTGACCCGGCTTGTTTTGACCCTGCTCTGATCTCTGCCTGCACCGACCCCGGCTTGCATGACCACTCTTGGGCCTCTCTGATTCACTAAAGAATGAACTTGCTCGCGTGGGAGTACCCCAGACCCTGGACGCATTAATCAACCTCTCTATCCAGATCGACAGGCGTGTCAGAGAACGTAGAGCTGGGAGGTCTGCAGGGTCCCCACGACTTGCCTGGAGGCAACCCCGGGCTCCCAGGTACCCCAGTCCAGTTCCTTCAGCTTCCATGGTCTCTGCAGTAGCCACCGCCCAGCCCGAACCCAGAAAGTCGGGCCTGCTCCATCCTTCTCTCACTCGGGAAGAAGGGCAGCATCGCCAGAGCAACAACTTGTGCCTCTACTATGGAGAACCGGGACACGTGGTGAGAACTTGTCCGGCCAAGCTTGGTAAGCATCCACCACTCGTCAGTGGCAACATACCAGTCTCACCAAGTACCTCTTCCCATCTCACTCTCCCGCTCTCCCTTTAGCTCCCGGGCAGGAATATCCTGACCGCTGCCATCATTGACTCGGGCGCTTGCAGTGGTTTCATTGACCAGTCCTTTGTGGCCCAACATCAGATCCCCTTGTGGCCAAAACCCCATGGAATGGTCTTACGCCTGGCAGATGGCACCAAAATCAAATCTGGCGTGGTCACTCACAAAACCATCCCTCTGCCGGCTACAATCCCGGACGGTCACCAGGAGCTCCTCCGTTTGGATATTATTGCGTCCCCCCTGTTCCCTATCATTCTTGGCATACCCTAGCTGCAGGTCCATAGCCTCTGCATCAACTGGGCAAAGGGTGAAACAAAGTTACAGTCCCCCTATTGTCACCAGCACTGCTTTCCAGAGACCAAGGAACTGGTCCCTACTCTACTCAGTCTGGACGCAGACCCCGACTCTGATGCCCACCAGTTGGTGCCTTCCGTGTACCACAGCTAAATAGATGTGTTTAGCAAGAAAGGAGCTGAACAGTTCCCGGCCCACAGGGCCCATGACTGCCCTATCAAGCTTCTTCCTGGAGCTGAAGTTCCCTTCGGAAGGATCTTCCCCTTGACAGAACTGGAACTGGCGGCCCTTAAGGCCTATATCGATGAAAACCTGCAGAAAGGTTTCATCCGACCCTCCACGTCTCCCGCAGGAGTGGGAATATTCTTTGTCGAAAAGAAAGATCATACGTTGAGACCTTGTATAGACTACAGAGAATTAAATAAAATAACGGTAAAGAACCGCTATCCTCTCCCCCTGGTTCCAGAGCTCTTCCAGAGGCTAGGAGCAGCAAAAGTGTTCACCAAACTGGACCTCTGTGGAGCATATAATCTAGTCTGCATCCGGGAGGGCAATGAATCGAAGACCGCCTTCTGAACACTTCGAATATTTGGTAATGCCCTTCGGGCTCTGCAACGCCACAGCCAAGTTCCAACACTTTGTGAATGATGTGTTCAAGGACTACATGGATTTGTTCATCATCGGCTACCTAGGCGATATACTAATCTTTTCCTCTACCTTGGAAGAGCACCGCAGGCATGTGGCGAGTATCCTGAGCCACCTTCGGCAGCATGGGCTTTATGCCAAGGTGCAGAAATGTGACTTTGAACCTTCAAGTATCCCCTTCCTGGGGCTTATTATCTCCGTCACTGGCATCACTATAGACCCACAGAAGGTCACGGCTATCCTAGACTGGCCGGCCCCTACGGACAAAAAGGGAGTTCAGCGGTTCATTGGCTTCGCCAATTTTTACAGAAAATGTATAAAGGGGTTCTCAGCCATTTTCGCCCCAATTACCCAGCTGACCAAGCTGAACACACAATTTGTGTGGACTGAGGAAGCCCAGGAAGCTTTTGTGGCTCTCAAGAGACTCTTTACCTTGGCACCCTGATCCCTCCTTGCCATTTGTTCTGGAGATGGATGCCTCTGAAGTTGCTGTGGGGGCCATGCTATCTCATAGACATGGAGCTAAGGCTGCCCTACATCCTGTAGCGTTCTTCTCCCGCAAGCTAACCATCCCTGAAAGGAATTACGACGTGGGAGATAGGGAGCTTCTGGCGATTAAAGCAGCCTTGGAAGAGTGGCGCTATCTGTTAGAGGGAGCCAAGCACCCCATCTTGATCTTTACAGATCACAAAAATTTAGAGTATCTTCAGGAAGCTAAAAGACTGAGACCTCGCCAAGCCCAATGGGCACTCTTCTTCTCACGCTTCCTTGTGACATACAAGCCTGGGTCGAAGAACGTCCAATCTGACACCCTATCTAGGATGTTCTGTAAACCTGGCGAGCCTGCGATCCCTGATACAGTCCTTCATCCCAGAAATTTCCTATTGACCCAAGGGGACCTGCTGTCCCAAATCAGACAGTCCTTAGCCAAGATCCCCAGGCCTGCAAACCCTAACCTGTTAACCAGAGACGGCCTACTGTGGCATGAAAACAGGCTCTTTATTCCAGAGGACCAGCGTCTATCGGTCTTGGCATCCTGTCCTGATCACAAGCTGGCGGGACACTTTGGTTCTCGCAAAACAACGGAACTGCTTCTGCGATCATTCTGGTGGCCGCGAGCAGACATACAATTCAGGAAATATGTCAGCTCATGCCCTATCTGTGCCCAGAACAAGAGCAGTAAGACCAAGGCCTGGGGCTTACTGAAGCCACTTCCCATGCCCGAGAGGGTTGGTCCATGATCTCGATGGATTTTATTGTTGAGCTGCCACCTTCTCAAGGTTACTCCACAATCTTCGTGGTAGTAGACCGTCTAACGAAGACGGCCCACTTCCTTCCCATGGAGGGTACCTCATCAGCCACTGAAACGGCTGAGATATTTATCCGGGAGCTAGTGAGGCTCCATGGACTTCTAACCAGCATTGTCTCCGACCACAGAGTTCAATTCACCTCCCGGTTCTGGAAAGCTCTGTGCTATTCACTTGATATTGAATTGGCGTATTCTTCAGCATAACATCCACAGACGAATGGTCAGACAGAGAAGACCAATCAAACATTAGAACAATACCTCCGCTGCTTCTCGTCATTCTCACAAGACAACTGGGCCTCTCTGCTGCCATTAGCCGAGTTTGCCTTTAATAACACCGTCCATTCGGCCACGAAGCAGTCTCCATTTCTGGCCAACTATGCCTTTCATCCGACCTTTATGTTAAACCACAACCTCGAAAGTGCAGTACCCGCAGTTCAGGAAATGACCAAGTTCTGGGAAGAAAACTGCAAACTTCTCCAGGAAACCATGGCCCGGATCCAGGAGCATAACAAAGAGGTGTTTGATAAAGGGAGACGGGGAGAGTTGGACTTACAGCCTGGGGAAAGAGTCTGGCTTGCCACGAAGAACCTAAAACTAGCCTAACCCTCCAAGAAATTGGGATCCAAATTTATCAGACCCATTCCAGTGAAAAGGAAGATCAACAGGGTGGCCTATGAGCTGGAGCTTCCACCCTCTTTGCGTGTTTCACGTGTCTCTGTTGAAAACCATGGTTCCAAATCCTTTTCCCGGGCGGAAGACTAGCCCGCCAGTCCCAATCCTGGTAGACGGCAAAGAGAAATTTGAACTGGAATCCATCCTGGAATGCAGGAAGAGGGGTAACAACATCCAGTATTTAGTGAAATGGAAGGGTTACGGCTCTGAAGAAAACTCCTGGGAGCCCGAAGCCAACATCCATGCGGATGAACTTATCCAATCTTTTAAGGAGAATAACCCTGCTAAGGAGGCCCCTTGGGGGGGGGGGGGCAATGTCAGGAAAATGTACCTTCCAGCTGACTGCGCGTTGCGCATGCCTGGCCGCGTGTGTGCGCCTGTGCGCGCCAATGGCACCAAAGCGGTCTATTTGGCCGGACAGCACCTTGCAGCGGATGCTGTTTGATCTAGTGTTTGTGCGAGTTCTGAGTAGTTCTGCTAATCTGATACCTGTTCCTGTGACCCGGCTTGTCTTGACCCTGCTTTGATCTCTGCCTGCACCAACCCCAGCTTCCATGACCACTCTTCTGCCTGCTCCCTTGTACTACAGCCACCTGCACGTTGCCGACCCAGCCTGTACCCGACCATCCGTTGCCTGATCCTTCTGTACTGCACCGCCCGCCAGTTGCCGACCCGGACTGTACTACCTTTCAGCCTGCATGAGCTCCAGCCACCAGAGACTTGCCCAGCCCTCGTTCCCCCCTGTGCTCCAGAGCTTCCTGTCTGTACTACCAGGGACTCTCAAACCAAGGCCGCAAGAGAGGTTACCCCTGCATAAGCCAGACTCCATCACCAGGTACGTGACAGCCAGACTGAGGGGGACGCCACTGCAACCTCGCTGCTTGGTAAACACAGTGACAGCGCAGCTCTTCAATAAATCTTCTCCAGGTGCAGCTGGTGTACGGTAAGGCGGGGGCACCTATGACCTCGTTAGTGCAGCGCGTTTCCCCCCTGCGGCTGCCGCCTGTGACAACAATGTAACAGAGCCGAGGCAGCTTTCCCTAGGCTCTTCCTCGGCTCTGTATTGTCCTATGAAAGACAACCCCGAGAAGGAGCCTGGGAAGAAGAACATCTCCTGCCCGCATGGAGCTGTGCTGTGTCTGAGGTCTGTAATGGGGGGGGGGGGGAGTGAACAGTAGGATATAGGATTGCATTTGTACGGCTAGGGGAATTGGGGGGGGGGGGGAGTGAGGGTAATGTGCTGGTAGGGGAAGAGGTTTTTATACTGAGAGAGGGGATAGGGGAACTTGTTTTAAATTAGGGGTGTCAATCATGTCAAGGTTGGAGATTTGGAGGTGATAGGCAATATGTCGCAAGTAAAATATACAGTCCTAAACTCTGCACTCTGTACACCGCGCTCCCCTGTACACCACACTCTCCCGTTCTCTGCACTCTGTACATGACGCTCTCCTGTACACTGCGCTCTCCTGCTCTCTGCACTCTGTACACCGCATTCTCCTGTTCTTTGCACTCTGTACACTGCGCTCTCCTGTACACCACACTCTCCTGTTCTCTACACTCTGTACACCACGCTCTCCTGTACATTCACTCTCCCGTTCTCTGCACCCTGTACACAGCACTCTCCTGTACACCTTACTCTCCTGTTCTCTGCACTCTGTACACCCTACTCTCCTGTTCTCTGCACCCTGTACATCACGCTCACCCGTTCTCTGCACTCTGGACACCGCGCTCTCCTGTACACCTCGCTCTCCTGTTCTCTGCACTCTGTACACCGCACTCTCCTGTTCTCTGCAGTCTGTACACCGCACTCTCCTGTTCTCTGCACTATGTACACCACGCTCTCCTGTACACTGCCCTCTCCTGTACACCGCGTTCTCCTGTACATTGCACTCTCCTGTACACTTTGCTCTCCTGTAAACCTCTCTCTCCTGTTCTCTGCATTCTGTACCCCGCACTCTCTTGTACACCATGCTCTCCTGTACACCTCGCTTTCCTGTACACTTCGCTCTCCTGTACACCGCGCTCTCCTGATCTCTGCACTCTGCACCGCACTCTCCTGTACACCTCGCCCTCCTGTACAACCCGCTCTACTGTACACTGCACTCTCCTGATCACTGCACTCTGTATACTGTGCAATCCTGATCTCTGTACTCTGTACACTGTGCAGTCCTGATCTCTGCACTCTGTACACTGTGCAATCCTGATCTCTGCACTCTGTGTACCGTGCACCCTTGAACCTTGTGCAAATTACGGAACTCTGCACTCAGAACACAGCTCACTCCTGAACTCTGCACTCAGAACATAGCACAGTCCTGAACTCTGTACTCAGAACATAGCTCACTCCTGAACTCTGCACTCAGAACATAGCACACTCCTGAACTCTGCAATCAGAACACTGTATGTGGCACACTCCTGATATAAAGAGGGATTCTACTGTGAAAGGAGAACTCTTGATGTGGGGGGGGGGGACTCTAGATGTAAGGGGGATTACTGATGTTAAAGGGGGCCTCTGAAGATAAAAGAGGACTCCTGATGTAAAGCGGATCCTTGATGTAGGGGGGCTCCTGATTTAAAGGGCCATTGCTGATGTGAAGGTGGACTCTTGATGTTAAGTAGAGGGCTACTGATGTAAGGGTGGCTTCTGATTTTAAGGACTGCTGCTGATGTGAAGGGGATCTTTGATATAAAGGGGGACTCTGATGTTAAAGGAGGAGTTTTGATGCTAAGTAGGGAGCTCCTGATTAAGGGGAACTCTGGATTTGAAGGGGACTCTGATGTGAAAGGTGGACACCTGACGTAAAGGGTGGCTCTTGATGTAAGGGGCTGGCCTTCTGATGTATAAGGGGAACTCTTGATTAAAGAGGGGACTCCTGATGTAAAGGGAACTCTGATGTGAAGGATTGGGGGAGGGGGTTAATTTGAAGCAGGGGATACCTGATATAAAAAGGGAGACTCCTAATGTGAAGTTGGGATTCTTCATTTGAACAGGGAACTCTGATGTATAGGAGAGAACCCCTGATATGCATGGGGGGCTCCTGATGTGGGAGGTCTTCTGATGTAAAGGAGGTACTACTGATGTGAAGAGGGGCGCCTGATGTGAAAGGGGAAACTTATTATGTGAAGGGTGGAATCTGATATAAAGGGAAACAAAGTATACCTCAGCCCTTGACTGTATTTGATTTTATTCATAGCGAACCTCTCACTCCTAGCAAAATAAAGTATTTTGTGGGTACAAGAACTGCCTGTGTACAGTTATAGCATATGTAGGTTTAAAACTGTATTGAACCCAAAATATAATATATTGCAGTTTACCAGTCCTTAGATATAGTGTCCGCATTAGGTACTTTTTTAGTCTCTTTTTCCTCTGTTTTTGCTATGTTTTGTGATCTAAGCCAGTAACACTGGCAGTGTCAGTCTGGGGCGGGGGGAGTGTTAGATGGACTAGCAGATATAGATACACTATTTGATGCACAAATCGAAGCTAAACTCCAGATCTTACTTTAAAATCACCTACAACAAACTGTTTTTTTTATTTTGGAATAAAGGTTTTACAATTTTTTAAAAAAAAGTAAATAAAATCTGATCATTGTAAGCACTCCTGCCAGCGGTAGATGGTTTGTTTCAAACCTCTAACTGCTAAATTTGCAGGACAGCTTGTTCTGTTGAAAAACAGCAAACTTACTGGTAGGATCACCAGGTGAAAATAAAGGAAAGAAAGCCCAACAAAAGGAACTAATGGAGCCATCACATCTAAGAATTGGTCATGTACAATAAAATAAATATTTGCTTTTGCGTTTAATACCTCTTTAAACTCTATTAACCATGCTCCTTTAAGACTCCTCAATATTCAGTGTGTTTCTTCCCTGGTGGGCGCTGGGGGGGGGGGGGGATGCGCCAAACTGAGTCTTTGCCCCGTGTGAAGGAGTGTCTAGCTTTGCCACTGCCCAACATGAAGGAGGAGGAGCTGGAACTACTTTCACAGTTAGAAATAGCTGGGAAACAGGGAAATGTAATCATAATGGGGGACTTCAATTATCCCGATATTGACTGGGTTGAGGGTACAGCTCACTCATTAAAAGTCCGTCATTTCATGAGTATCTTACAGGACAACTTCATGTCACAATTGGTGAATTCCCCAACTAGAAAGAATACCCTGTTAGATCTTATAATTACGAACAAACCAAGTCTGATCTCAGATGTGGCGATACGTGAAAGCTTGGGATCTAGCAATCATAGGATGATCGTGTTTAATGTAAATCACAGGAAAAAGAGGCACGAGGGTAGCATAAAAACACAAAATGTTAAACAGGCCAATTTTGCTAAACTGCGATCATTTCTACATGACATAGAATTTGGGACAAAAGTCTAGAAGCATTGAACACAGAAGAGAAACAAAGGTATAACACAATGCATTCCAATGGGCAATAAATATAGAAGAGCTAATAAAACAGGGTAGCTAAACCGTAATGCAAAAAGCCTCATTAACCACTTGTCGACCAGCTGCCTTCTTTTGACGGCGGCAGGTCGGCTCTCCTGCGCGAATCGCCGTGGCTGTATGGCCGCACTTTAAGAGACTACAGGGGGTGCGCACGCCGCCGGAGGCACGTGGCCGCTGCACGCCTCTGGACCCGATGCGATGTCCGCCGGCTACCCGCGATCGCTACTCACAGATCCAGAATGGGGATTTGTTCATATAAACAAACTGATCTCCGTTCTGACAGGGAAGTGGAGAGAGATCTGCTGCTCCCAGTGATCGGAAGCAGCTTTCTCTCTCCACCCCTAGTCACTACACTCCCCCCACAGTTGAAACACCTTCCTAGGGAAAACTTAACCCCTTGATTGCCCCTAGTGTCAACCCCTTCACTGCCAATGACATTTATACAGTAATCAGTGGCTATTTTTAGCTCTGATCGCTGTATAAATGTCATTAGTCCCAAAAAAGTGTAAACAATGTGTAGTAAAAAAAAAAAAATAAATAAAAATGCCATAAATCTATTCCCATAGTTTGTAAACGCAATAACTTTTGCGCAACCCAATCAATATACGTGTATTGCAATTTTTTTACCAAAAATATGTAGAACAATATATATCAGCCTAAACAGAGGAATAAATTTGTTTTTTTATATTTATTTTTGGATATGTATTACAGCAAAATGTAAAAAAAAAATGTTTTGTTTTCAAAATTGTCGCTCTTTGTCGCAAAAAATAAAAACTGCAGAGATGATCAAATACCACCAAAAGAAAGCCCTATTTGTGGGAAAAAAAGGACATACATTTTGTTTGGGTACAGCATTGCACATCCGTGCAATTGTCAGTTAAATCGATGCAGTGCCATATCTCAAAAAGTGCTCTGGTCAGGGGTAAATCCTTCCAGGGCTGAAGAGGTAAAGGAGAAAACTATGGCCTATAAAAATATAAAGGAAATGGGTCACCATTAGCATTCCAACACTACAAGGAATGCAATAAGAAGTGTAAAACTGCAATCAGGGCGACTAAAAATGACTACGAGAGACACATAGCGGAAGAAAGTAAAAAAAAAATCCGAAGCACTTTTTTAGATATATTAACAGTAAAAAGGTAAAATCTGAGCACATTGCACACATAAAGGATGAGGATGGGAGAATGGTTACAGGTGACACAGAGAAGACAACTGTACTAAATACCTTCTTCTCCAGTCACCATGTGTCCCTCGTCCGTCTTCTCACCAGCACCTGTTCGGCCCCAGCCACGTCCGTCTTTCGTCCTCATCAGCTCTCATTTTGGCCCCAGTGTCCTTGTCCTTTATGAGTCAAGCGACCCCTGTGCCTTGTACGACATCTTGCCTGTCGTGGCCAATGTACCACGACAGGTCAAATTTATTCGACAAACCCTGGTACCGGTAGCGCGTCTCCATGTCGACAAGACGTGTCTAGAAGTCCGACACAAGGGACTATCAGTGATCGTCATGTTAGCACCAGCCATTTGGGAACAAGAAGAACGCATTTTTTTGACCTCTTCTTCCATAAATCATGTCAACAGAAGAGACACAGTGGACATTGGTAAGAGGGTAGGAGTAGGAAATACACACGTTACACGAGTCTAAAATGGAAAAATGACA
>BLSH010484244.1:2745-18604 GCA_018402905.1 Glandirana rugosa | reverse complement strand
GGGGGGGGGGGGGGACAGTGTTGTCATCAAAGTGAAGTCCAATAGGTAGTGAAATATAGGTATCATTGGTAGACGAAAAAACAGCAATTATAGGAGTTTGTAGCGGAACACTGAAGATTGAATAAGGACTTCCGGTATACCAAAACGTTAACAGTAAGTCACTAGGATAGGTATAATCTGAGCTATCATGACAATAGGAAAGCAAACCTGCGGGTGAGAGTAAACTGTACATCATTTTAGAAAAAAAGATGGGGGATAGGGCAAACAGAGGGAGAGGAGGGAAGAGGAGAGAGAAAGAAAAGAGATAGGGGGGAGAAGGGTTGGCTGTCGGAAGGGGGCCACACAGTGACCAGATAAGTGAATAGGAGTTATGTCATCAGGAATTATCGATTTCAAGGAAGGAGAAGGTTGGTGTCTAGGTCAGGAGGGAGAAAGTGGTGAATCCAGGGTTGCCATAGGCATTCAAATTTAGGGATGCGATTAAGGATGGTGGCTTCAATTTTGGCGTGGATCATTGCGTTTGTAATCCTGTTTTTGGTTTCCATAAGTGGGAGGTGGGGAGCTTTCCAGGCTTTCGCTATAGTTTGTTTTGCAGCTGTTGTTACCTGTAGGAAAAGTTTAAATTGGTTACGAGTGAGGTCGGGAGGTTTAGCGTTAAGTAGGGCTGCAGTGGGTGAGGGTTGCAGGGAACAGTAGAAGAGAGTAGAGATAATTTGAAAAATGTCCTTCCAGAACTCCTGGACTATTGGACATTCCCACCATATGTGCAGGTGGGTGCCTCTATCTGGGCAGCCTCGGAAGCAATTTGAAGGGTAGTTAATAGAATATTACGCTATACGTGCAGGCACTAGGTACCAGCGAAAGAGGACCTTATAGTTTGCTTCAGAAGCCACCACATTTTGCGAGGCTGACTTTGTGGCTAACCAAATCTCCTTCCATTCCATGTCATCTAGTTGGATGTTTAAATCTTTCTCCCAGTCTTTAACATATGGGAGGGAAGAGTGTATAGTGGGATCGAGAAGGGTGCGATATAGTTGAGAGATCAGGCCGCGCATGTGAGGGTCCCGATCGCAGGCATGTTCGAAGAGTGTTTTATGTGGAGTGGAGGGAGAGGAGCGGAGACAGGGAGTAAAGAAGTGCTTAAGTTGTAGGTATCGAAAAAGTTCAGAGGGTGGGAGGTCATGTGATTCAGATAGGGTGGGAAATGTAATGTGTTTATCGGGGGAGGTAAAAGAATAGGCGCGGATGAGACCAGCTGATTGCCACTTGTGGAAGGATGAGGGGGAAGACCAGGATGGGTAAAATGAAGGGTTACATATTTAAGATAGAAGCGGATTATGGGGGGACTGTAATTTGTATTTGAATTTGAGCCTGTCCCATAATTGAAGTGAGTGTCTTGTAATAGGATTGCGTATAGGTTTATGATCTTTAGGGTGTAGCCATAAAAGATTAGCTATTGACAGAGGGTCGCAATCTGCTGATTCAAGGGAGACCCATATGGGCGTCTCTTTGGTGGAGTGATATTTTGTTAAAGCAGCAAGCTGGGCTGCTTGATAGTATTTGGCATATGCAGGGAGGCCTAGCCCACCAAGTGGTTTCGTGAGGTGAAGTACTCGTTTGCTGACTCTAGGTCTGATTTTACCCCATATGAAGTGGAGAGTCCTACGTTGAATGATGCAAAGAAAATGAGCTGGGACGGAAATAGGAAGCACTCTGAAGAGATACAATAGTTTTGGAAGTATTACCATTTTTGTTGCTGTAATACGTCCTAGCCACGATAGGGGGAGAGGGGACCAGGAGAGCATGAGTTTAGTGAGATGGAGGAGCATAGGGGGGTAGTTGACTGAATATAAGTTAGTAGGATCAGAGGTCAGTTTGATTCCCAGATAGGTAAGGGAGTGAGTAGCCCATTGATAGGGGAGAGCAGTCTGTAAGTGGGATTGTAATGAGTGGGATAGGGAGATGTTGAGAAGCTTTGATTTATGGGAATTGACCACAAGCCCAGAGACAGAGGCAAATGTAGAGAGGATGGCCAGTAGGTTGGGGACCGTGGTAAGCGGAGATGGGAGAAATAGAAGCACGTCATCTGCAAATAGACAGAGTTTATGTTTGTGTCCAGCAATCTCCAACCCCTTAATATCTGGGTCATCTCGTATCTTCTGGGCTAGTGGTTCAATTGCTAGGGCGAATAAGAGAGGAGAGAGGGGGCAGCCCTGACGGGTTCCCCTTTGTATTGGGAAAGGGTCCGAAGAATGGCCTGCATAGGTAACGTGGGCGGTGGAACATGAATAAAGAGAAAAGACCCATTTGAGAAAATGTGGACCAAAGCCCCATTTCTCTAAGACTGTATGAAGATAGGACCATGAAAGGCTGTCAAACGCCTTCTTTATATCTAATGAAAGGAGGCACATCTGTATTTTAAAGGTTCAGGCTAGATGTGTTAGGAGGATTGTCCTGCATATGTTGTCAGCTGCCTGTCTGGAGGGCATGAAGCCCACTTGATCTTTATGAATTAAGAATCCTATTAGGGTGTTAAGGTGGGTAGCAAGGACCTTAGCCAAAAGCTTAATATCGTTGTTAAGGATTGAAATTGGACGATAGTTGGACCAGGAAGAGTTGTCAGAAAGGGGCTTGGGAATCATTGAAATTGAGGCTCGTAAGGAGTCTGGGTTGAAAGCCGAGTCTTTAAAGATAGAGTTTAAATCTTTAGTTAGGGACGGGGCAAGTGCGTCAATAAAGAGCTTATAGTATGTGGCTGTGAAACCATCTGGGCCAGGGCGTTTATTGCTCTTAAGTGATTTAATCACTGAATGTATTTCTAATTCAGTAATGGGTTGTTCGAGAAGTGTGCGATGTTGGGAAGAGAGTGCGGGGAGGTTGATGGAGTTTAGGAAGTTAGAGGTCTTGGAGGGATTATCAGGGGGGAAGAGGAAGTATATAATTCAGATAAATGAGAACGGAATAGTTGGAGGACTTTGACGGGATTACTGGTGAATGACCCTGGGGCGTTCTTTAGATGGATAGTTTTGTCGGGCTTGTCTAGATTCTTGAGGGAAAGGGCAAGGAAGGTGTCGGGTTTGTTAGCTTTCCTGTAGGTGCAATGGCGGGAGTGTCGAAGAGCTTTTTCTGCTGTATCCGTTAAGAAAAGATCCAGTTCGAGTTTTGCTTTATCATACCTGTCTTTGTTGTGGGGAGTAGGGGAGTTCTGAAATTCATCATGGGCTGAAGAAAATTCTTGTTCTAAGGAAGTATATGTATTCTGGCAATCTTTCTTCCTGCGGGAGGCTAGGTTTATTAGAACCCCGCGAATAACGGGTTTGTGCGCTTCCCAGATTAGGAGCGGAGACAATTCGGGGGAGGCATTAAAGGAGAAGTATTCTTTGAGGGTTGCCTCTATTTCAAGGGCATTTGATGGGTGGGCGAGGAGGGTATCGTTAAGAGACCAGGGGCGTCTGCCGGGGGGGGGGACTAAGGAAGAAAGCTCAGTTAGAGTGGCATTATGGTCTTACCATGGGATAGGAATTATGAGGGAGGAAGAGACAAGGGGCAGGGTGCCAACCGATGTTAGAATGTGGTCTATGCGAGTGAATGTTTTGTGGGGATGGGAGTAGAATTTGTATTGCTTCCTCGTAGGGTTAAGCTCTCGCCATGTGTCCACTAAGGACTGTTTAGCCAGGAGTTGTTGAAAAGAGAGTTTGCGTGGGCTTGTTGAGGAAGAAAAGGGGGATTTATCAAGAAATGGGAGAAGAACTTGGTTAGAGTCACCACCCAGTAGGGTGGTCCCTTGTTTGTGAGAGTCTAGGGTCCTGAAGAGATGTGAAAGAAAAGGGGTTGGGTTTTGGTTAGGGGCATAATATGAAACCACCATAATTGGGGTGTCAATTAGATGGCCAATTAAGATTAGATATCTGCCTTCAGGGTCTTGTATCGCACGTTTCAAGGTGAATGGGATGGATTTATGGAAAGTGATTAAGACCCCTCTGCATTTAGAGGTCGTTGAGGCTGTAAAAAATTGGGGGTATGCAGGGCTAATGTATTTGGGCGTTTGTTGGGTAGAGAAGTGGGTCTCTTGGAGACATATAATGTGAGCTTTTAAAGAGGCAAATGTTCTGAAGGCCTTCCGCCTTTTGTTGGGAGAATTTAGCCCTTGTACATTAAGGGAGAGGAGGCGTAGATTAGCCATAAGGGGTCAGGTAACAAGGATTATTAATTGGGGTTTTACTCACTGTGTGTGGAGGTCTCCTTCCGACAAAAAGGGGTAGATAAAGCAAGGGGAGAAGAGCTAGAGGGTGAAGAGAAGAGAAGATGTTAGTGTAATAAAAGTAGTAATGGTAACAAAACAGGTAGTTCCCCGAGGGGTTGCGTGGAACCAACCCAGGAAAGGTCATATTGCCCAGGGAAGCCCCGAGATGGGAGGTCGCTGGGCAAGATGGGGTGCTGCAGTGACAAGCAGCCCAGAGGACAATGAGGCATTATACAAACCGTAAATAAATGTAATTTGGCCAGTAAAAAGAGAAAAACAAAACACACGTATTCTCAGAGGCAAACTGCTAAGGTGTATCATTGTGGCTATGAGGGGTCTATTGAAGGAAGCATCGCATGGATATGGGCAATCAAGATAATATAAAGATAAGATAGGTGGCTGTGATCTGGCCGTAGGCTCCCGGGGGGGGGGGGGGGTGGTCTGGTTGCAGAATTCAGGATGGTCTAAAGTAGAACAAGTAAGATTTGGGTGTGAGGTAAAGGTTATGGGAATGTGCATTGATTTGTGGGAAGGGTCCTGGGAGCTATGGGAAGATCAAGCCAGTTTAACTGAGGGATAACAGACCTGTAAAAGAAATTGATCAGCAAGCAGAGTAAATGACTTTAAACTGAATAAAAGGTAGACCATAACCGATCAGGCTCTTGGAGGTGGGATAGGAGCCTATCGGAAAAGATAAAGATGAGGGAGAGGGGCAAAAAGCGCGAAAAGGGCCAGGAATGTCTGTTCATTGCAAAAGTCAAAAAAATGCCTAAAACTGGCAGTGCTAGGGAAGGTGCCCAGAATTGTAGGGCAAACTTGTAAAAGTAAAAAGGAGCCCCTCGAGTTTTGGAGGGGGAGTGTTCAGTCCATGGAGTCTTCCAGATCATGGCCTATGGGTGTTGTTCTGATTCTTTTTGAAGATGAGGGGGTCTGGTGTGTGGCTTTCAAAGGGGAGCTCGAGGGAGAGCGCCTACGGGTCCCTTGAGCTGATGTAGGGGTCTGCGGGTCCAGGTGGAGTTTCTGGAGGCAATCTTTGAGGTCTTCCACGGTCTTGCATGAGTGGTTCTGGCCTTGGTAGGTGAATCGCAGGGCAAAGGGAAAGCCCCAGGAGTATATTATGCGATGTTGCTGTAATATTTGAAGTTGGGGTTTGAAGGACCTACATTTAGCGATCGTGGTCTGGGAGAGGTCTGCAAACAGTTTATAGTGGTGGTTCTGGAAGATGAGGGAGTCTTTTTGTCTTGCAGCCTGTTGTAGCTGCTCTTTCGTGCGGTAATAATGCAGCTTGGCTATGATGCGTGTTGGGCCATTTTGTTTGCGGGGGGTCAGTGCTCTATGAACACGGTCCATCTCCAAGCGCTCAATTGGGATGGATGGAGCTAGCTCCTGGAACAATGCAGTGATTATTGACTGCAGATCATCCACAGTTTCAGGGATGCCTCTGATACGGAGATTCGATCGTCTTGAACGGTTCTCGAAATCTTCAATGTGTGATTGGAGTGACTGATTTTCTTCTCTCAGTGCTTCTATCTCATCTGGTTGTGAAGCAAGTTGCAGTTCTAGTTCATCAACTTTATTTTCTAGGTCAGATGTGTGCTGACCCAGTTCTCTAATCTCCCTGGTTAATTGTTCAGTGATCTGATCCGACGTGCGTTGTAGTGCACGTTGTAGCATTTTGTCAAATTGGTTGAGAATCCCGGCATATAGTTCCCCTGGGAGGGGGGCCGCTAGGGAGTCTGTATCTGACTCACCTTCGTCCGGGTGCCGGAGGGAGGAGAGTTTCGGGGTCCACGGCGTGGAAGCTCTGGAGGAGCTCGACGGCGCCATTTTGATGGAGGCCCGAGCCAGGGCCTCGCGTATAGTTTTTGTCCGGAGCTTCGGGTTTTGATCCCGTAGCGACCATTCTGGTCATTGTAAAAGAGGCACGGGGTTCTAGGAGGCTCTGGGGTAACTTGGTGTGCGGAGCTTCTGGCCTGCCTCGAATGTAGCTCACGTCCTCCGGGCTGAGCGGAGCTCTAAAGCGGCATGTCCGTACTGCTTGGCTTCGCGCATGCGCACCCGGGTCTTCGAGGTTCAATAATACGTTTGGGTCCATGGAGGAGGGGATCGGAGACCAGGGGTCAGTGACGGAGTCCGGATGGGACTGTGAGGCTGAGAGTGACTCCCAGTTGTTTCTGTGTGCCAAAAATCTGGGGTGTTGGCTGGCCTTTATGGAAAGGAGGCCTGATCTGTTCAATTCGAGGAGCTCACAGACTTCATACTCTACTTCTGGGTATCTGAGGTGAGTGTTAGCCAGCTGACTACAGGCTGCTGATCACTCTCTGTGGGTTTGATGCTTCATATGTTTTTTGCACCTCAAACATGAGACAAGAGACTCATGTTTGAGGTGCAGAAACCTAGTGGTCTGTAAGGATAAGATAGATAGTGCAAAGCGTAGTCTGGTTGACTGCGCCCATCTGGTGTTATGCCATGCTGACAAGTGCTAAGAGGTGGTTTATGACAGAGGTCCTTTCGGCATCCGGGCAGTTTATACCCCTGAGGGGAAAGTGCATTTGACTAGAGTTGAGCGAACCCGTGGATGTTCGGGTTCCGTGGGTTCGGCCGAACTTTGGAAAAAAGTCCGGGTTCGGTACCGAACTTGACCCGAACTGTACCCCGAACCCCATTCAATTCAATGGGGACTCGAACTTTTCGGCACAAAAATTACTGTAAAAGAGTCCTGGAATGTGTTAGAGGGCTGCAAAAGGAAGAAAAATGGGAGATGTTATTAGATCTGCATCTGCCCCTTAAGATCGTTCTGTAATGCAGGATGAGAGATCGTTCTGTAATCAGATCGTTCTGTAGTGCAGGATGAGAGATTGTTCTGTAATCAGATCGTTCTGTAATGCAGGATGAGAGATCGTTCTGTAATCAGATCTTTCTGTAATGTAGGATGAGATGTTATAGATCTACAATCTGTCCCTCAAAGCAGTAGTAGTAATCTCTACCTAGTTATTATCACTGCAATCTGTCCCTCCCAGCACCGGCAGCATCCTCTCCCTACACTAACCTAAGAGCATGTGACATGCAGCACTGTGACTCCAGCCTCATATAGAGGCTGGGTCACATGATGCACTGGCCAATCACAGCCATGCCATTAGTAGGCATGGCTGTGATGGCTTCTAGGGAAAACCAATGAAACGCTTGTTGATTGGATGCCCTGCAGCTATTCAACATGCGTGATCAAATACCCCAACCCAGAACTCGAACCCAAACTTTTTTTCAAATGTCCGGGTTCGGGTCCGGGTCACGGACACCCCAAAGTTTGGTACGAACCCGAACTTTACAGTTCGGGTTCGCTCAACTCTACATTTGACCCTTTGGTAAAACAGGGGTCTCATCTGGAGGTGCACGTGCAATCTAGCCATTGGTGGAGGGGTTGATCACCTGGAGACACAGTGTCTTAGGATTTCTCCCCTGCACTGTTGGCTTTCTCCCTCTGAAGTGTCCCTTCCTGTTCTCTCTCTTTATGGACCTTTTTCATGAACTCAGTCACTTTGCACTTTATATATGCACTTTATGATGTGTTGCTTATTAATTTAATTTATTTATAGTTTATTATTGCGCTGCATCTTTTTTATCATTATTGATATTGACATCAACATTTTATAAGTCCCTAAGGAGGCATCAATGAATGGTAGAGTGGGCCAGGAACTGATACATCAGTTTGCTTACATCAGTTGTATTTTCTGATCTCCAGAATGCCAGCTTTTGTCTTCTTGTATCAACCTACTGTAGCACTGTGTTTTGTTTACAGCTTGTTATGGATACAGCAGACAAGATGACAGCTCAGTTTCCAGTGGGGTGGGGTCTTCAAGGCTGAGGGTTTATTTCAGCAATTAACACATATAGCTCTGGTCCCCTTTTGAAGAGGTCAGAGACGTAATGCGTATGGTGGAGCCTCCCTCAAGGTATAAGTACAGAACAGAGGAAAGAGGTTACAGAAAGGAAATCCAGAGTGGCAGCACTCTCACATATGTAGAAGCAAATGTATTTATTGGATATGAGCATATAGGGGGATTGTCACGTACCTGGTGGTTGAGTCTGGCTTATGCGGGGGAAACCTCTCTTGCGGCCCTGGTTCCAGAACCCCTGGTAATGCAGACAGGGAGCTCTGGAGCACAGGGGGGCATGAGGGCTGGGCAAGTCTCTGGTGGCTGGTACAGGTCCACAGATGCTCATGCGGGCTGAAGAGTAGTGGTGCGGTCCGGGTCGGCAACTGGCTGGCAGCGAGGTACAGAGGGATCAGGCAGACGGGTAGTCGGGTGCAGGCTGGGTCGGTAACGGGCTGGCAACTGAGGTACAAGAGGAGCAGGCAGGAGAGTGGTTGTAAACAATCCGAGGTCTGGGCAGGCAGATAGCAGCAAAGTCCAAAGGGTAGCCGGGGTCACAGGAACAGGAAATCACTAAGAACAGATACTGGGGGGTCACAGGTGCAGGAACACCGTAGAACGGACAGCAATTGCCTCCTGGTGCTGTCCTACTTAAACGGCCGCTACTGGCGCCATTAGCGCACGCACGTGCGTGCGTGAACGCGTGCGGGGGGCCAGAAACGGCCAGGAAGTGCATTTTCCTAACATTGCCCCCCCCATGGGGCAGCCTCCGGATGCCCAACAGGGCTCTCTTGGCCAGATTGTTCCTCCAAAACGTCTTAACAAGTTCTTGGGCATGCAGATTGCTTTCTGGCTCCCAAGAGCATTCTTCAGGCCCATATCCTCTCCACTTCACCAGGAACTGTGTAATACCAACTCTCCTTCTGCAGTCAAGAATAGTTTCCACCTCAAACTCCTCCTCTCCATCCACCAAGACGGGTTCTGGTGGTGCTGTTCTCCACCCCGGTAAAGGATCCTTGGTGACTGGTTTGAGGAGGTTCACATGAAATACGGGATGGACCCGGAGTGAGGGAGGAAGGTCAAGCTCGTAGGCCACGGCATTGATTTTTCTCTTAACCGGAAGAGGCCCGATGTACCTTGGTCCCAATTTCCTGGAGGGGCATGATAGCCTCAAATATTTGGTTGCCAACCAGACCCGGTCACCGGGTTTTAAGTCTAGTTCTCCTCGTCTGCCTCTATCGAATGTCTTTTTTTTTTGCGCTCCTGGGTTTAAGTGAGGGTCTCCTGCAAGAGCTTGTTGTTCCTTTCCAAGAACTGGGTGACTTCCTGTGCAGCAGGGACCGCACTTTCAGGTAACAGGTTGGGTAGAAATGTAGGGTGGTAGCCGAGATTCGCCCAGAACGCAGATTGCTTTGTGGCAGAATGGACCGAATTGTTGTAGGCGAACTAGGCTACCGGCAGCAAGGGGACCCAATCATCCTGGGAGTATGAGGAGTAGCAGCGAAGGTACTGCCCGAGGGTCTGGTTGGTCCTCTCTGTTTTCCGATTTGACTGGGGGTGGTAAGCCGAAGAAAAGGCTAGTTCAATTCCTAAGGTGGAACACAAGGACTTCCAGAACCGGAATGTGTATTGCACCCCTCTATTGGACACAATGTTGTTGGGGATGCCGTGCAGGTGAACAATTTCCTTGATGAAAATTTTCGCTGTTTCCATTGCTGAGGGAGTACCCTTCATCCGGATGAAATGTGCCATTTTCGTAAGGTGGTCAACCACCACGAAGATTGTGTTATATTCGGCAGATGGGAGCAACTCAACTATGAAGTCCATAGCGATTTAGCACCAGGGGCACTCGGGAATAGCGGGTTCAACAGGCCCCAGGCTTTGGTCTTTTCTGACTTGTTTTGTGCACAAGTTGGGCAAGCACCCACATAGGTTTTGCAGTCCTCAATCATATGGGGAAACCAGAAGGTAAGGGATAGCAATTCCGCGGTCTTGTGGATGCCAAAATGTCCAGCCAATTTATGGTCGTGGCAGAGTTCTAGGGTAACTAGACAAAGCTCTTCAGGCACAAATATCTGAGTTCCCGACCACCACAGCCCATCCTTTATTGAAAGTCCAGAGTTCGCAGGTACTGTGGAGCCAGCTAGAGTCTGCCTGATCTGAGTTAGAAGGTCCTCCTGGACCAGTAAAAAGCTGTGGGCTGGTAATATGGTGTCTGGGGGGATGCCTCCCCGGTTTCGTGGAACATTCTGGATAATGCGTCCGGCTTGATGTTCTTAGACCGGGCCTGTATGTAATGGGGAGCCGGAATCATGCAAAGAATAAGGCCCATCGGGCCTGGCGGGGTCTGAGCCTTTTGGCAGTCCTTAGATACTCTAAATTTTTATGGCCTGTAAAGACCAAAACAGGGTGGATTGCTCCTTCTAGAAATGTAGGGTGGTAGCCACTCTTCCTAGGTGGACTTGATAGCCAACAGTTCCCTGTCCCCAATGTCATAATTTCTCTCAGGCGGAGTAAGCTTCCGAGAGAAGAAGGGGATGGGGTGTAATGAGGCGTTAGGCCCCTGTCGCTGGGATAAGACCGCTCCCACTGCGATCTCTGAAGCATCCACTTCCAGGATATATGGCCGTGTGGAGTTGGGATGTTTCAGAACAGGAGCAGAGGTGAATAATTTTTTCAAAGACTGAAAGGCTGCTTGTGACTCAGGAGTCCGGACAAAGCGGGAGTTCTGCTTGGTCAGATGAGTTATAGGGGCAATGACAGATGAGAATACTCTGATAAATTTCCGATAAAAGTTGGTGAAGCCTACAAAGCGCTGCACCGCTTTCTTGTCCTTTGGTGTTGGCCAGTCGATAAGTGCCTGCGATGTTCCTCTGGGGGGGAGAAAATGAGGATGTCATCCAGGTAGACCACTACATACAGGTCAAGGTAATCCCGAAAGACGTCGTTCACTAGATGTTAAAAAGACGCCGGGGCATTGCAGAGCCCAGACCAAGTTGTAGACCCCGCGGAGGTCCAACTTGGTGAACACAGCTGCGGGGCCAAGTCTCTGAAAGAGTTTCAGTACCAGGGGCAAGGGGTGCCGTTTTTTTTACTGTAATGTTATTGAGCTCCCTGTAGTCAATGCAGGGCCTGAGAGTATGGTCCTTTTTTTCTACGAAAAAGATTCCGGCTCCCGCAGAGGACGTAGCGGGCCGGATAAAGCCCTTTTGCAGGTTCTCCTCAAAGTAGGCTTTGAGAGCCGCCAGCTCCACCTCAGAGAGGGGGAATATCCTGCCGAAAGGGACTTCGGATCCGGGCAGCAGATCAATTGGGTATGACCTGTGTGGAGGAAGGGTATCTGCCCCCTTCTTACTGAAGACATCCAGAAAATCGTGTTAAGCTTCAGGGACAGTACGACAGGTCTCCGGGTCAGGATCCAGGTTGATACCGAGAACTGCAGGTTGCGCCCTCTGGGGTGGCTTCAGGCAGTGACTTCGGCAGTAGGGGGACAGAAACTGAATTTCCTCGGTACTCCAGTCAATGTGCGGGCTGTGTATCCGGAGCCATGGGAGCCTGAGGATGACTGGAAAGAGGGGAGACGCGATGTCGTCTAGTAACAAGAACTCTGTGTGGCCTTCGGCCGTCCGGGCCAACAGGGGGAAAGTCTCATGTGTGACTGTACCAGACCTTATAATTGATCCATCAATCAATTGGATGACCATCTGGTGGTCCTTAGGTCGAAGAGGTATCTGATGATGGGTGGCGAAGGAGATATCCACAAAGCAGCTACAGGCTCCTGAGTCCAAGATGGCCGGAACTTGAACATTCCCTCCAGGGAGCTGTAGAGAGAGGGTGAGGATAAAATGAAACTTGGAACTCAGCAATGATACTACTTCCCCTAAGGCTGGGGTCGGACCCCTACTGGCCTTAGCGGGGCAGGTTTCGAACCAAATGTCCCGAACCCCCGCAATATAGACATAGACTGAGGGTCATGCGTCTCTGTCATTCTTCAAGGGAGAGAGACGAATGAGGAAGTCCGGTGTGCATTGGTTTAAGACGGTCTTGTGGAGAGGAGGAGGAGGATGCTGTGACTGGGCCGGGCCCTGGGAGACCGGACACTCGAGGCGAGACCCACGCAGGCGGCGGTCAATTTGGATTGCCAAACTGACCAGGGTGTGTGGAACCCCGATGCACGCCAGCTGGTCTTTGAGCGGCTCGGACAGCCCCAGTCTGAATCGGTGGCGGAGAGCGGCGTCATTCCAGCCAGTGTCGGCGCTCCAGGGCCTGAATTCCGACACATAATCTTCGGCCTGACGGCCGCCCTGTTACAGAGCATGGAGTGCCGCTTCCCCAGTGGATTCCTAGTGGGGATCCTGGTATAACGTGGCCATGGCACTGAAGAATCAGTCCAGGCTAGAGGTCCCCCGGAGGAGGGAAATGGCTAGACCCACTTTGGTGGCTTCCAGAGAAAAGGTGCAGGGCTGGAGTGCGAAGTACAATTTTCAGGAGCTGCGAAACGCCCGAAACTTCCTGCGATCCCCCATGAACCGCTCGGGCATGGGCACTTTAGGCTCGGTAGGTAAAGTCACTAGGGTGCGGGAGGAAGTTTGACTGGCACTGGCTGGTGCTGATGTAGCAAGATCCCGGACTTGATTTTCCAGACAGGTGTAACCTTCCTGAAGGCTTTTCACAGCTTGGGTCAAGTCAGCTAGGTGAGCACACAGTTCCTCCATTGGAGAGGGCCCCGGCGCAGACACAGACATTGCTGTTCGTTGCTGTCACGTACCTGGTGATTGAGTCTGGCTTATGCAGGGCAACCTCTCTTGCGGCCCTGGTTCCAGAACCCCTGGTAGTGCAGACAAGGAGCTCTGGAGCACAGGGGGGGACGAGGGCTGGGCAAGTCTCTGGTGTCTGGTACAGGTCCACAGATGCTCTTGCGGGCTGAAGAGTAGTGGTGCGGTCCGGGTCGGCAACTGACTGGCGGCGAGGTACAGAGGGATCAGGCAGACGGGTAGTCGGGTGCAGGCTGGGTCAGTAATGGGCTGCCAACTGAGGTACAAGAGGAGCAGGCAGGAGAGTGGTCATAAACAATCCAAGGTCGGGGCAGGCAGATAGCAGCAAAGTCCAAAGGGTAGCCGGGGTCACAGGAAGTCACTCAGAACAGATACTGGGGGGTCACAGGTGCAGGGACGCTGTAGAACGGACAGCACTTGCCTCCTGGTGCTGTCCTGCTTAAATGGCTGCTATTGGCGCCATTAGCACCCGCGGGCATGCACACGCGCGTGAACGCACGCGAACACGCGTGAATGCGCACGAGAGGCCGGAAACGACCAGGAAGTTAATTTTCCTAACAGGGATACAGGTGGGGGGAGGACAAAGGTTGACGCGTTTCACACTACAAAGAGTGCTTTGTCAAAAACATACAATCAAAACTCTACTCAAGGTATTATATATATATATATATATATATATATATATATATATATATATATATATATCCAATAATTAACAAAAAACAGATTAAATCAATCAATCATAACTGGTACAAAGAGTGATTGTAAAAACCTGTCCTGGACTCCATGCACTACTAGGTGCAAAGAAGCAAGATATAGTTTGTAAAATGTAAAATATATGTGCATGTGATATGTGATAATGTATATACAACATTAATAAAGTGTGTGAATTATATATATTTGTGAATAATATTAAATATAAATATAATCACGTATAATGATACGTATAAAATGTGTATATAAAAAATGTGTACATGAAAATAAGTGGATATAATCGTAAATGAAAAATGGAATGAAAATAAAATGCACATAGTGATATGATGATCAAAATATCTACTATATTCATATTATTATTGATTTATATTAAGACACACTAAGAATAGTATTATAAATGTGACTTTAAAGTGTCTGCCAATAATTGTGTAGTTGTTAAAATTTGATAATCTGATCAACATAAAAAACATGGAAGATGAGAGAATCTACATGGGCTAATACTGGAACTATTCTTATTTTCAGAAGAAGGTGTATCTTATTAAACTTAATCTATTTTTAAGCAACATGACAAGATCAATAAATAATAAACCGTGTGTAAAATTATATATAAGCAAAAATTATATATGGGCAAAAATTACATATGAGCAAAAATTAATGCATATATATAAATAAATAAATAACTACATGCACATGCACATATCTATACACACAATCAAATGTAAAGGAGATCTATAAGGAGACAAGAATCTAACCATCAGCAAAGGATAAAACAACATCCGAGTCTTAAGTATCTAGTCCATGTGTTCGTACAATCTATATAGCACAATTTTTATTTATTTATTTATTTTAGGTACTTATATAGCGCCGTCAATTTACGCAGCGCTTTACATATACATTGTACTTTCACATCAGTCCCTACCCTCAAGGAGCTTACAATCTAAAGTCCCTAACTCACATTCATACATATACTTGGGACAATTTAGACAGGATCTAATTTACCTACCAGCATGTCTTTGGAGTGTGGGAGGAAACCGGAGTACCCGGAGGAAACCCACGCAGGCACAGGGAGAACATGCAAACTCCAGGCAGGTAGTGTCGTGGTTGGGATTCGAACCAGCGAACCTTTTGTTACCAGGCGAAAGTGCTACCCACTACACCACTGTGCCGCCCAATGGCAGGGAATCATACAAGATGGAAAAAACATATATATAAAGAGAATCCAATGTATGTAAACCATTGGCCATATGACTATATCTAATCAGACATAAAAGTGAGTAAGGTCCCATTCATAATTCATACCTGATGGGATTCTAGTGCCGAGGGAGAATATCCAGAATACTTCACGCTTGCAAAGTGTCCTGAACCCCCCCTCACCCCACCCCCTACTAGGTGTAAATACTCTTTCAAAGGCTTGTATTTGCAGACTAAAGACATGGATTACTAGAACTATGTCCTGTGGTCTGATGAGACCAACATAAACTTATTTGGTTCAGGTGGTGTCAAGCGTGTGTGGTGACAACCAGGTGAGGAGTACAAAGACAAGTGCGTCTTGCCTATAGTCAAGCATGGTGGTGGAAGCGTCATGGTCTGGGGCTGCACGAGTGCTGTTGGCACTGGGGAGCTACAGTTTATTGAGGGAACCATGAATGCCAACATGTACTGTGACATACTGAAGCAGAGCATGATCCCCTGCCTTTGGAGACTGGGCCACAGGCAAGTATTCCAACATGATAACAACCCCAATCACACTTCCAAGACAACCACTGCTTTGCTAAAGAAGATGAGGATAAGGTGATGGACTGGCCAAGCATTTCTCCAGACCTAAATCCTATTGAGCATCTGTGGGGCATCCTCATCCTCACATGGAAGGTGGAGGAGCTCAAGGTCTCTAACATCCACCAGCCCCATGATGTCGTCATGGAGGAGTGGAAGAGGACTGCAGTGGCAACCTGTGAAGCTCTGGTGAACTCCATGCCCAAGAGGGTTAAGGCAATGCTGGAAAATAATGGTGGCCATACAAAATATTGACACTTTGGGTCCAATTTGGACATTTTAACTTAGGGGTGTACTCACTTTTGTTGCCA
This sequence comes from Glandirana rugosa, assembly GCA_018402905.1. NCBI lineage: Eukaryota > Metazoa > Chordata > Amphibia > Anura > Ranidae > Glandirana > Glandirana rugosa. The sequence goes on along the minus strand of BLSH010484244.1, from coordinate 2,916 downwards.
GCGGTTTAGACATTAATGGCTGTGTGTTGAGTTATTTTGAGGGGACAGCAAATTTACACCTCCTACGGGGTGTCTACGAGTTATCCTAAATCCAGACCTCTTTACGAACCGGTCAGGTAGTGGAATAGGAGTAGAAGAAATCGTTTCGTCACCAACAGAACCTTCACACTA
>BLSH010484153.1:185089-219182 GCA_018402905.1 Glandirana rugosa | reverse complement strand
GATTTGTGAAGAGTGAGGGGGGGTTGTGAAATGTGAGAGCTATGAAGAGTGGGGGGATTTGTGAAGAGGTTAGAGCTATGAAGGGTGGGCGGGATTAGTGAAGAGTGAGGGGGGTTTGTGATGAGGTGAGAGCTATGAAGAGTAGGGGGGATTTGTGAAGAGCGAGGGGGGGTTGGGAAGAAGTTAGAGCTATGAAGATTGGGGGATTTGTGAAGAGTGAGGGGGGTTGTGAAGAGATGAGCGCTATGAAGAGTGGGGAGGATTTGTGAAGAGTGAGGGGGGGTTGTGAAGAGGTTAGAGCTATGAAGAGTGGGGGGGATTTGTGAAGAGTGAGGGGGGTTGTGAAGAGGTGAGCGCTATGAAGAGTGGGGGGGATTTGTGAAGAGTGAGGGGGGGGGGTTGTGAAGAGGTGAGAGCTATGAACAGTGGGGGGTATTTGTGAGGAGGGGGGGTTGTGAAGAGGTGAGAGCTATTAATCAAGCACCAGATATATCATCTGACACTTAGCACACAGCATCAGGTTTCTTGATCATTTATTTAGACATCATTAATACATACATGGAAGCGCCCAATAGGATTCCTCTTTGTTCATGTTTTATGTTCCCTCCCCAGAGCACATCCGGGTAGCATACCAAGCAGGTTATTCACAACAATTTCTTCATCCAAAAGTCTCTGTAATTAGCGCCAATCCTATAGTTTTTTCAGGAACTACACATACCAGCATGCCCAGCCATCAGTGCCGCCCATCAGTGCCGCCTATTAGTGCCCCCTGTCAGTGCAGCCTCATTAGTGCCCCCTATCAGTGCAGCCTCATTAGTGCCCCCTATCAGTGCAGCCTCATCAGTGCCCCCTATCAGTGCAGCCTCATTAGTGCTTTCTATCAGTGCAGCCCCATCAGTGCCTCCTATCAGTGCCCATCAGTGCAGCCTCATCAGTGCCGCCTCATCAATGCCGCCTATCAGTGCCATCTATCATCACAAACACATATTGACATCACACACACAGAAACCATGACACCCAAACAATAGAAATTACTTTCTCGAGACAGGGGTATTTAGAAATTGTTTTAGACCTGCAGGGGTACTTTTCCGTAAAAGGTTGAGAAACACTGCTCTAAGGTAAGGCGTTACCGGATTAGGGTGTACAACTTTATCTACACTCTCACTCAAGTAAACCTTGCCAAATCCCTGAGACAAGCTTTGATAGACTGCAAGGTAGAGACAGCCTCCAGACCCCAGAGATGTCTCATAGCCTTTATATTCATATCAGCAAAAATTACTATTGCAAATTCTTGGAAATCGTCTATCTTGCCATTCAAACAGCTCAAGCACAAACTTTCCTTGATTATGATCAATGAGCGCATGTCAGCGATCTTGAATGATAAAATGAGAATGTTTGAGAAAGTTTGGGATCCATGGGTCAAGTACCTGACTGGAGATCATCGATCCATACCCGATTAAGGCAGATTCTGGATGGTGGGATTCAGCGCCCAGGGTCATACCCTACTTTCCCCCTCAACTCTTTCCCTCTTCTTTTTCTCTTTTCTCAGTCTTTACTTTTACATCTCAGATATTCTTGCCTATTCTCTATAGATCTAGAAGAGTTGCTACTTTCTCAGAGAGAAGACCTGTTTCTGGTTGACAAGGGGTGTGGCTTCCTTTTCTTGGAGGTATAGGTCCTCTTCCATGAACGAATACAGTAGGGATGAGCTCCCGGTTCGAGTTGAACGCATGTTCGACTCGAACATTGCGTGTTCGTTTGTTCGGGCCATTCCGAACATTATAGGGCGTTCGTGGGAACTTTGCACACCCCATAATGCATTCCAATGGCAGTGGAATGCCGCCTGCTGATTGGCCAAAGCATGCACGTGACCTGCATGCTTTGGCCAATCAGCCGGCGGCCTGCTGTGAGAGCTTTGATTGGCTAAAGGCAGGGTGCCTTTAGCCAATCACTGCACAGCAGCCTCAATCCACGCCCCACACTATATAAAGCCGCTTGTACAGTGGCTCTATGTAGTGTGTTGGCAGCGGACAGCGGTGATAGAGAGAGAGCTTAGGTTCCTGAGTGCAGGCAGTTTAGCTAGATAGCGTTCATAAACGTGTAAAAAAAGAAAAAAAGATAGCTAGCTAGCTAGATAGGTAGAGAGATCTACAATCTATCCTTATAACTGTCAGTTAGTGCAGGCAGGTTAGTGTAGGGAAATATATACTATATACATAGGGCTATCTGTATATAGTCAGGCAGTGCAAGAATATATATATACACCGTGTATTGAGTGTACATTATATATGAGTGCATTCGGGGTGTACATACGGTATATAGTACACTTGATGTGGTGTATTAACCACTGGCCGTCCGCCCGCAAACCTCCGTCACCTGACGGTGGCCGCGATAACGAGTATTGTGAGCAAGCTCACTGTGTTCTGGGGGAGCCAGGGAGCGGGTAGGGCAGACACGATCTCCGCCGGCTACCCGCGATGGCTCCCCCGCAGTGAGAGAACGGAGATCCGTGTATGTAAACACGGATCTCCATTCTGACAGAGGGGGAAGGGATGTGATCACAGGCTTCCTGTATATGGAAGCCATGATCACTTCCCTCCCCCTGCCAGCCCAGCCCCCATACAGTTAGAACACACTGAGGGAACACAGTTAACCCTTAGAGCGCCCCCTCCAGGTTAACCCCTTCACGGCCAATGGCATTTACACAGTAATCAGTGCATTTTCATAGCACTGATCGCTGTATAAATGCCAATGGTCCTAAAAAAGTGTCAAAATGGTCCGACATGTCCGCCGCAATATCGCAGTACCGCTAAAAATCGCATATCGCCGCCATTACTAGTAAAATATAAAACAAAAATGAAAAACCCCATAAATTAATTCTCATCATTCGTAAACGCGGCACTTTTTGTGCAGTCAGTGGCCAAGTGGCCTAGGATTTATTTTGTTGTTTGTTTTTGTTTTGCTGTTTTTCACATTGTAACTAGTGAGAATATACTACAGTTTTGTTTTCACCTGAAACTGCTGTCTCGCTGTGCCTAAATTGTGTAGTGAACCCTTCCAGGGGGTCACACACACCCGCTGTCGAGCTAACCCCTTTACAGTTGGTGGAGGAAGCCAGGGGCAGTTTTCTTGAAAGGCCAGCATGGAAGAGTTACTGAGACAGCTTGCTGTAGCAGATGCTAACCAGCAACAAATGAATGCTAGTCTACAACAAATGAACGCTAATCAGCAACGAGCCCAGCAGCAATCTGAGGCTCACTTAATTGAGCTGTTGCAGAAGCAAGAGCTGAGACTCCAACAGCAAATGGATGCCATAACACAACAGCATTGACAGACCAGTGAGGCAAGTGGTTTACTTAGCCGCTTGCCGACCGCTGGTTGGCAATTGACGGCGACAAAGTGGCTCTGTAACGCAAATCGCCATCATACGACGGCGGGCGTGATACAGAGCCACTGTGAGCGCGCGCCGCTGGAGGCGCGCGCGCGCTCACTGTGTCCGGGGGGGTCCAGGGAGCGGGTGCGGCGGCTTCGATTGCCGCCGGCCACCCGCGATGCCCCCCCCGGAGCGAATGAGCGGAGGTCCGTGTAAGTAAACACGGACCTCCGCTCTGTGTGAGGGGGAAGGGCTGTGATCACAGCCTTCCTGTAAGTGAAGGCTGTGACCACTTCCTTTCCCCAGCTAGGCAAGTCCCCCTACAGTTAGAACACGCCCAGGGAACATAGTTAACCCTTAGCGCGCCCCCTGCAGGTTAACCCCTTCACTGCCAATGGCATTTACACAGTAATCAGTGCATTTTTATAGCACTGATCGCTGTATAAATGCCAATGGTCCCAAAAAGTGTCAAAACGTTCCGACATGTCCGCTGAAATTTCGCAGTACCGCTAAAAATCGCAGATCGCCGCCATTACCAGTAAAAAATTAAAAAAAATGAAAAACCCCAAAAATGAATTCTCATCATCCGTAAACGCGACCACTTTTGCGCAAACCAATCAATAAACGCCGATTGCGATTTTTTTTATCGCAAATATGAGGAAGAATATAAATCGGCCAAAAACGGTGAAAAAAAATGTTTTTGTATATTTTTTTTTTGCATTTGTATTTTAGCAAAAAGTAAGAAATTTGGGTTTTTTTGCAAAATTGTCGCTCTTCTTTTGTTTATAGCGGCGATCAGAAATGACGCAGAGGTGATCAAATACCACCAAAAGAAAGCTCTATTTGTGGGAAAAAAAGGACGCAAATTTCGTTTGGGTACAACGCCGCATGACCGCGCAATTGTCAGTTAAAGCGACGCAGCGCCAAATCGCAAAAAGGGCTCCGGTCCTAAAGCTGGAAATCCTTCCGGGGCTGAAGTGGTTAATACATCATCATTTTGTGTGAGCCGTTTACTGCCAAAAATGACTGGAGGGATGATCCTGCAGTGTTTCTGACAACATTTGAAAGGACTGCAGAAAGAGAAAAGTGGCCTAAGGAACAGTGGGCTGGATTGGTGGCTCCTCTATTAGCTGGGGAATCGCAGAAAGCATATTATGACTTAGAGCCGGACCAAGCAAAAGACTATGTTGTGCTAAAAACAGAAATATTGGCACGGCTGGGTGTCACCCTGGCTGTCCGGGCTCAACGTGTGCATAACTGGACTTTCCAACTTGAAAAGGCCCCCAGGTCGCAAATGTATGATCTCATTCACCTGGGCAGGAAGTGGTTGCAACCAGAGACTCTGACAGCACCAAAGATTGTGGAATGTGTGGTAATGGATTGGTTCCTGAGATCTCTACCTACTGCTATCCAAAAGTGGGTAAACCATGGAAACCCAGACATGGCCGACAAGCTTGTGGATCTGGTAGAGAGGTACTTGGCTACAGAGAACCTGGCCGCCTCTCCCAAGGACTCATGGATTTTCCACCCTAAGACCAGACCATCCCCAGTGGCGGGTAAGATGACTTCAAGGGGTAAGGGTGGAGAGAGTGAGAGGGCGGGAAGTTTGCATAATGTATGGTGACCGCAGTGAAAGTCGCAGGAAGCAGCGAAAAAGTTTATTTGTTATCATTGCCAGCAAGAGGGACATATTGCAGCCAATTGCCCAGTTGTGGATGAACCTATGGAATGTGACCAAGAGACAGACGTCAGTCACTGTTTGCGACGGTTGCATGCACTGCCACTCGGGGAACTGAAAAACATTTATGCAAAATGTGTATTAATGGTAAAAATGTTATGTTGCTAGATTCAGGTAGTCTGGTAACATTGATCAAAGCTGAATTAGTTACTACAGAGGTCTCTAGGAATAACAAAGTGGCTGTTATTTGTATACATGGGGACACCAGAGAGTATCCTGTGGCTAAAGTGTTTTTTGAGAACCCCAAAGGTAACATAACTCATCAGGTGGGGTTGGTGCCTCACTTACCACATGATGCTATTGTGGGGAGGGATTTTCCAAAATTCTGGGAACTCTGGGATGGTCCTGAACCCCCCACAGTGGCCCATAGAGGCCAGGAAGAGGAATCCTAGGTATCCTCTGAGAATGGTGAGACCTCTCCAGTTTTTTCACCCGCTATCCCGAAGCGATCCCTCTTAGAAATACCTCTGCCAAGACGATAGCCAAGGAGCCATTTCTGGTCTTCAGCCGTGTGGGTATTTGTAAAGAATTGCTTGCAGACCAGGGTACCCCATTTATGTCCAGGGTAATGAAAGAGTTGTGCAAGTTGTTCAAAGTGACACAATTAAGTACATCCGTGTATCACCCTCAAACAGATGGGTTGGTTGAAAGGTTCAACAAAACCCTAAAATAAATGCTAAAAAAGGTGGAGTGTAAGGAAAATACAGCTTTCCTAGGTGTTTCCGCGGTGGTGCGCGCGCCTGTGCACGTTCGCGTGCGCTCCCGTGAGTGTGCATGCGCCGGAAACAGCACCAAACGGCCCTATTTAAACCAGCAAGACCCAGCAGTCGGTGCTGTCCGTTCTACAGCGTTCCCTGCACCTGTGACCCCCCGGTGACTACTTTTGAGTGACTTCCTGTGACCCCGGCTACCCCTCTGGACTTGTGGATATCTGCCTGCATCTGACCCCAGCTTGTTTACGACTACCCGCTTGTCTGCTCCCTTTGTACTTCCGCTGCCAGCATGTTGCCGACCCTGCCTGTACCCGACCATCTTTTTGCCTGATCCCGCTGTACCTCACCGCCTGCCAGTTGCCGACCCGGACTGAACCACTACTCTCCCGTTTGCACGAGCTCCAGTGGACTTCTGCCTACCATCTGAAGATTGTCCAGCCCTCGTGCTCCCCTGTGCTCTAGAGCTCCCTGTCTACACTATCAGGGGTTCTCGAACCAGAGAGGTTGCCCCCGCATAAGCCAGACTCTGCCACCAGGTATGTGACAGAAATGGACAGCCCTGTCAGAGTCTGCGCCGGGGCCCTCTCCTACGGAGGAGCTATGTGTGCACCTCGCTGGATTAACCCAAGTAGTGACAAACCTGCAGGAGGGATATGCACGCTTGGAAAATCAAGTTCAGGACTTGGCCACTCCTAACCCCGCCAGCATGGACCGCACACCTCCCCACACCATAGTGACTCTGCCCACGGAGCCTAAGGTGCCCATGCCTGAGCAGTTTGCGGGGGAGCACAGGAAGTTTAGGGATTTTCGCAGTTCCTGCAAACTGTACTTCGCTCTCCAGCGCCGCACGTTTTCTCTGGAAGCCACTAAGGTGGGCCTGGTGATCTCGCTTCTTCAGGATGACCCGCAGGCCTGGGCTCATCGCCTATTGGAGCAAAAGGCTCCCGAGACCACCACCTTGGACTGTTTCTTCCATGCAATGGCCCAACTATATGAGGACCCACATCAGACAGCCACCGCAGAAGCCGCACTCCATGCCCTCCAGCAAGGCTCCTGTCCCGCCGAGGACTATGTATCGGAGTTCAGGCGCTGGAGCGCCGACACAGCCTGGAATGACGCAGCCCTCTGCCACCAGTTCCCGGCTGGGACTCTCCGAGCTGCTTAAGGGTGAGCTGGCGTGCGTCAGGGTACCCCATACCCTCGAAGCGCTAATCACATTGGCCACCCAAATTGACCATCGCCTGTGGGAGTGCATAGCAGAGAGTGCTACTGGACTTCAGCACCCTACCTGGATGCCTTCTTAAGTGCCTACCCATCCAGGTCCAAACCCAATAGCAAACTCCTCCTCCTCTCCACTAGACTGTCCTGGGTCTATGCAGACTGGGGGCCTCCGCCCATCCCTGTCCTCAGAGGAGCGCAGGAGGCGGATGAACCACAACTTGTGCCTTTACTGCGTCGGCTCTGCCCCACCAAAAGGGGTAAGGGTCCAATGCCAGTCCCAGGGGAGGTGCTGTCTCTGCCAAGTTCCCAGCCTCACCTGATCCTCCTCATCATCCTGCAGCTCCCTGACAAGAGCATCCAAGTTCCGGCCATCCTGGATTCAGGAGAATGCAGTTGTTTTATTGACCTGTCTTTTGCTGCCTAGCATCGGATCCCACTCAGGCCCAAGGAACGGCCGTGGTCTATCCATTTGGCCGATGGGTCAAGCATCAAGTCAAGCACAGTAACCCAAGAAACTTGCCCCTTACCAGCTCGGACTGCCGTAGGCCACTCAGAGTTCCTGGTATTGGATGCCATCTCCTCCCCGTTATTTCCAGTGATCCTTGACCTCCCGTGGCTCGGAGCCCACAGCCCTCTCATTGACTGGAACTCAGGGGAAGTTCGGTTCCGGTCCCCTTACTGCCTGAGTAATTGTTTCCAGCCGCCCCAGAGAACATCACCGGCAGTACTCGCTATCAACCCTGATCCGGACTAGGAAACCCGCCTGGCTACACCTGAAGCGTACCAAGACTTCTTGGACGTTTTTAGCAAGAAGGGGGCGGATTCTCTACCACCACACAGACCATATGACTGCCCGCTAGACTTGCTACCTGGAGCCGAGGTACCTTTTGGCAGGATTTTCCCCCTTTTAGAAGAGGAGCTAGTAGCTCTCAAGGCTTACCTGGAGGAGAACCTGCAGAAGGTGTTCATTCGGCCTTCCACATCTCCCGCAGGAGCCGGGATCTTCTTTGTGGAGAAAAAGGATCACTCCCTCCTGCCGTGCATCGACTATCGGGATAAGATTATGGTCAAGAACCGATATCCTTTACCTCTGGTCCCTGAACTCTTCCAACACCTCGGCTCCGCAGCCATATTCACCAAGTTGGATCTGCGGGAGCATACAACTTGATCCGCATACTGGAGGAAGATGAATGGAAAACGGCATTCCGGACCCGATTTGGCCATTTCGAATATTTGGTCATGCCATTCGGGCTTTGCAATGCTCCGGCCACGTTTCAGCACCTGGTCAATGATATCTTCAGGGACTTTCTTGACCAATTTGTGGTGGTATATCTAGACGATATCCTCATCTTCTCCCCCTCCCTGGAGGAACATTGTAAACGTGTCAAGTGTGTTACTATGTAACTATGTAAGTGTGCACTTAGCCGCCTGTGGTAGCATGGCCTGTATGCCAAGGCCAAAAAATGTGCCTTTGAGCGCACAGAGATCGCCTTGCTGGGGTTCCACATCTCCACTACGGGCACATCCATGGACCCCCAGAAAGTTGCAGCTATTGTGGACTGGCCACCACCAGCGGACAAAAAGGCGGTACAGTGCTTTGTTGGCTTTGCTAATTTTTATAGAAAATTTATCCGAGGATTCTCTGCTGTCATCTCCCCGATAACACAATTAACTAAGCAGAATACCCGTTTTGTCTGGACCCCAAAAGAGCAAGATGTCTTCCAAACCCTGAAAAGACTGTTCACCTCTGCACCAGTTCTCGAATACCCCGACTCCACACGGCCCTACATCTTGGAAGTAGATGCCTCGGAGACCGCAGTCGGGGCAGTCTTGTCCCAAAGACAGGGACTTAAAGCATCTCTGCACCCCATCGCTTTCTTTTCACGGAAGCTTTCTCCCCCCGAGAGGATGTGGGTGATAGGGAGCTTTTGGCAATTAAATCCGCCCTGGAGGAATGGCGGTATCTCTTGGAAGGAGCAGCTCATCCAGTCTTGGTCTTCACAGACCACAAAAGCCTGGAATATCTGAGAACGGCCAAGAGACTTAAGCCCCGCCAAGCATGCGAGGCCCTGTTCTTCTCCCGGTTTCAGTTACATATTACGTACCGGCCTGGATCCAAGAACGTTAAGCCGGATGCGCTGTCAAGAATGTTTCACAAGATGCTGGGGGGCGTGGCTAGCCAGCGCTGAAGATGGACGCCTGAAACAGAGCTCCACAGCCAGAGGAGAGCATTAAACAGCACACAGACAGCCCAGGTCTGTATACACTGACCAAACCTGCAGACACACTGGCCAAGGACACAAGTAGTCATGTCCTGCAAATGGTTGACCGACCGTCAACCCACAAAGCTGATGGCCTTCTTTTTCAAGCCGGCGGGGAGGGAGGGAGAGGGCCAAGATGGCGCCAAATGCTCGGAGCGCTGCGGCACCGAACGCTCGGAGCACCGCGAGGCATACACGGACCTCCCGGACGAGGTCTCAGGAGACACAGATGTCTCAGCCCTCCCCTCACCACCAGCACAAGACGACTCGGGGGGGATAATAGCACGGGCAGTCCTGCTAAAGCCCGCATGAGACTGGATGCACGGCAATCACCACAGCAAAGGCCCAGACCGTCACTTGAGGCCCAGGCTTCCCTTCCCTCATTCTCCAACCAGGCCCTAACTAATTCAATGGCGGCTTTCCCAACCACAGGCCAGCCAGTGATCGACACAACACTCAAAGACATGTTGGTGTCCCTCCAGACATCACTAATGGCAGACCTTGCCTCTCTTTTCACTAAAATAACGGCGGACGTTAATGACCTAGACGACAGAGTGACCCATATAGAACAAGGTATGGAGGCATGCTCCATTACAGTCAATGCCATAATTGACACATATGAAGAAGTCAAGGCGGAACAGGAGTGGGTACGCGCCAAACTCGCGGATTTAGAAGACAGGTCCCGAAGGAATAATGTAAAGCTAAGGGGGGTCCCCGAATCAATATTGCCTGCAGACCTCTCCAATTACGCCAAAGAACTGATGCACACCCTAGTACCGGAGGCGTCCCCCTGCAACATTATTATTGACAGAATCCACAGGATCTCCAAGCCCTCATACCTGGCAGCATCAATTCCCTGAGATGTGCTTATGAGAGTACATTTTTATCACATCAAGGAAAAGCTACTATTTTTTTTTTGTTCAATAAGTTTTATTGTAGCAAGAAAAAACCGAGTTACAGAGTTTAGATCCACAATAACATCAAATAGTTCTCAATAGTAACTCAAACATAAAAGATGAAAATAATTAGTTTCTCGGATTGTGGAGAAATGAAAAGGGGAGAGATGGGGAGAAGGAAGGGGGGAGGTGAAAATTGGGCAAAAGAGAAAAAAGGAGAAGAGGGAGAAGGATAGAGCAACAGAAGCCTCCTGCCTCCGAGGTGAAATCAGATATTCAAATTAGATGGTACAATACCTAAGATTTATGACATGAGATCTGAGTAAGGAGCTGTGTACATAAACGTGAGCCAGCAGGACCAAATTTTACGGGCCAGTGAGGCTTTCCCTCTGTAATCATATGTGAGGTCTTCCATGTGGTAGACATGGTCGACAGTGGTGAGCCACTGTTTAATGGTGGGAATGGAGGGTTGTTTCCATTGTTTAGGGATCAGCGACTTCGCTGCGTTAAGCAGATGGGGTGTAATTGATTTCTTATAGCGTCCTGCTGGCTCATTTGTGCAATGGAATAGAACCATGCGAGGATCATCTGGGACTGCTACTCCTTGAATTTTTTCAATCCAATGCAGAATATTAGACCAGTATGGGCGGATTATCGGACACAACCACTAAATGTGAGCATGGGTGGCTGGTTCCCCGCAACCCCTCCAGCACAACTCGGAGATTGAGGGGAAAGTTCTATGTAAAAAAGTGGGAGAGTAATGCCACCTCGATAATAGCTTGTAGTTGGATTTCTGGTCATCTGATAAAGTTAATTGTAAGTCTCTTTCCCAGTCGGTTAGAAATGAGGGCCAGTGCGTTGGGGTCAATGAGCATAGAGCTTGGTAGAAAAGAGAGATGAGACCTTTAGGGGGTTGTTTGTTTGATAAGACCAGTTCCACTGGGTTGAGCTCTTGTACAGAGCGTAATGGTTTAGGCAGTGATTTGGTAAATTGAGAGAGCTGCATGTATCTCCATTTATCAAGGTGAGAGGCTGTGGAAACATCTACTAAGTTAGAGATGGGGACCAAACCCGAAGCTGAGGTAACCTGGTGGAGTAGCATTGGTGATTGAGAGAACCCCGCACAGAATTGGTGGTTGTGTTCTCCAGGTGGAAAGAACGCGTGACCCATTAGAGGTAGCAGGGGGGAGTTATGTAGCCAGTTAAGAGAGCGGCTCAGGTGGTCCCATTTCGAAAGGGTTGCTTTGGAGATGGGGGAGAGTCTGTTTGAGAAGGAGCGAAATTCTTTGGGGATCCAGATTTGTGTGTATAAGTCTTTACCAGCCAAGTCACACTCCAATTGTACCCAGAGTTTATTGTCTTTATGGTGTTTCCAGTCTGAGATTCTGGCTAGTATGATGACCATGAAGTAGGATTTTATATCTGGGAGTGCGAGTCCACCATCTGCTTTTTTCCTATATAAGAGCTGTCTAGCGATCCGTGGTCTTTTCCTGTTCCAAATATATTTGCAAAGTATGGATGACAGTATGGTAAAGAAGCCTGGGGGTACCCCATAGGGGATCATTTGAAAAATAAACAATAACCTGGGTAGAATATTCATTTTCACCACATTTATCCTTCCCAACCATGAGTGTGCCAATTGGGTCCAGTTTTGTAGGTCTTTCCTAACCGAATTAAGAAGGGGGATGTAGTTGAATCTGAATAAGGCAGAGAGAGTAGGTGTGAGGTGGATGCCTAGGTATTTTAGTGAGCCATGTTGCCAATTGAAGGGAAAGGAGGGTTTAAGAGCTGCCACTAGGGAAGATGGCAGGGAGATATTCAGGATTTCAGATTTTGTGAGGTTGATTTTGAAGTTGGAGATGGCCCCAAATGATTTGAAGGCTTCCATTAGATTGGGAAGGGATATGAGGGGTTTCTATATGTAGAAAAAGAATATTGTCCGCATAGGCCGCGTATTTGTGTTCTCGAGATCCTACTTTGATGCCATGGATATTGGGGTTATTCCGGATAGAAGATAAGAAGGGTTCAAGGGAAAGGGCAAATAATATTGGGGATAGAGGGCAGCCCTGGCGAGTACCATTATGCAAGGTGAAGGGTTCGCTGAGGGATCCGTTAATTTTTAATTGGGCCGTAGGATGTTGGTATAGGGCTGAGATTCGATTCAGCATATTGGGCCCCAGGCCTAGAGAGGATAACGTCGCCATGAGGTAGTCCCAGTCCACCCTGTCAAATGCTTTTTCTGCGTCTGTAGATATTAACAGGGTGGGCTGGGACAGCGAACGTATATATGAGATTAGGGATAGTGTCCTAAGGCAATTGTCGCGGGCCTCCCTGCCGGGAATGAATCCAGTATGATCTTGGGATACCCATTGAGGGATCAGGGTGAGGAGTCTGAGGGTAAGGACTTTGGCGTAGAGTTTAGCGTCAATGTTCAGAAGAGATATGGGCCTATAGCTTCCGCATAAGCTCGGGTCTTTTCCTGGTTTAGGGATGATGGTTATATAAGCATGGAGGGTTTCAGGTCTAAGTTTCGCATTGTTCGCGGTTGAGTTGGCGTAGCACAGTAAATGGGGTAGTAAAGTGTCTGAGAAGGTCCTGTAGTAGGGAAAAGTGAGGCCATCTGGGCCCGGTGCCCTACCACTGGCCATGGTTTTCAAAGCAGTTTTCAATTCTGGCAAGGTGAGGTCAGCTTCAAGAGCTTTGAGGAGGAGGGAGGGCAAAATGGGCAACTTAGCTTGTTTCAGGTAATCTTTGATTAGGGAGGATTTCTTGGCCGGGTCAGGGGTCAGGCATTGAACCTGGTATAGTTTCTGGTAAAAGGAGTGAAACTCCTTTGCAATGTCTCTGGTTTCATGAACTAAGGAGCCAGCAGAAGTTTTGATCTTGGATATAAAGAAATTAGATTTGGTGCGCTGCAATGATCGAGCGAGTTGACGGCTTGGTTTATCGCCCCATTCATATAGCTGCTGAGAGAGAATTCTATACTTGGACTTTTGCTCCAAATGGAACAACTCTTTCAATTCTTCGCGTTTGGCTGTAAGTTCATGAAAGGTGACAGTGGACTGATGAGTTTTATGGTTGCGCTCTAGTTCGCCAATATCCTGAAGCAGTTGAGATTGACAATGCAGCTTCTCTCTCTTTTTTCTGGATCCCAATTCAATGAGCTTGCCCCTAATGTGAGCTTTGTGGGCCTCCCAGAGGACTCCAGGGGAGATCTCTGGGAGAGCGTTATCCTGGAAGTAGATCGAGAGAGCATCGCCAATTTCTTTTTTGCCCAGGTCATCGGAAATAAGATTTTCGTTTAGTTTCCAGTTACAGTTTTTAGTTTGAGTGGAGGGAGCAGAGAGTTTAAGAGATATTGGGGCGTGATCAGAGATAGGGGATGTTTACATTTTAGAATTGACAACAAGATTAAGGTGATGATGATTTATAAAAAAATAATCAATTCTGGAGTAGGAGCGAAGAAGATGGGAGAAGAACGTAAAATCTTTGGATTGGGGGTGGGCAATTCTCCAAGGGTCCATTAGTTGTAACTCTAATAAGCGCCGTCGTACAAAGGACAGGCGTTTAAGAGGTACGCTGGATGAGCCTAGAGATGTGTCAAGTAGAGGATCAAGGGCAAGGTTGAAATCACCACCCAGGATTATACAGCCCTGGGCAAAGTCTTTCAGTTTTGTGAGCGTGTTTGCAATAAACGTGGCTTGGTCGTGATTCGGGGCATATAATGTGGCAAAAGTATATGGTGCACAACCCAGGCTTCCCTTCACAAAAATATATCTACCAAAATCATCGGCCAGAACTCTGCTGAAAATGAGGAGTCTCTATGAAACCCAATGGCAACCCCCTTGGATTTCTTGACGTCTGATAGGCCGTAGAACCAAATAGGGTAAGAGGGGGAATTTAATTTCACAGTAGTGTGGTGTGTAATGTGAGTCTCCTGTAAGAAGACGATCTCACCTTTTAAGCGCTTAAGTTCCCTGAAGAGGTTATGTCTCTTACCAGGCGAACAGAGCCCGTGTACGTTGAGGGACATAAGTTGGTACTTTGCCATCAGGTCTCATAAAGGGAGCAGGCAAATCTGAAAAAGTACACAACATACCTGGAGGCAGGGGGAGGAGAGCAAGAAGAAAGGAGAAATATAGAGAGAGTAGGGGGAGAAGAAGGGGAGAGACAAAATTTTAAACAAAAAAAAATCAGAACAGATTGTCTAAACCAGACAGGGCACGTAAGATGTTGCCGTGCTGTCGCCAGCGAGGCCGCAGCAGCCCCCGACCCCCGCCCCGCACCGTAGTGGGGGGAGCGAGGATCCGGAGCCACGCGGGTCGCCGGCGTTAAAGGGGCCACAGGGGAATACACCGTGAGTGTCAGCGTGGTGTGAACAGACACATCGTGGGAGCTCCGGGTCAGCATTATAACAGGAGAAAAACATTGAATATCAGAACCTTACATAACAGCAGCTGTTTAACCTTCAGTTAGCCAAAGAGGGAGAAACCGTCCTGAACGAACGAAGCAAGGCGTCATAATGCCTGACGTTCACAGTCCTTTACACTAACAGTGTGGGCAATTCGCGGGTGAAAAAAGAAAGAAAAGGATGGCCAACAGTTTAGTTCAGGTAAACGTTAGATATTAAGGATCAGTGAACATGAGGAAAATGTGAGGGCCAGGTGGCAACAACAAAAACCCAAACAACGGAAGGGGTCAGAGGATACTTATCCGTTCACTGAGGGATGGTGTTCAAACAGGAGGACCCGGTGTGTTGGATAGGCGTCCATGAGTAACTTTCTGCCATTGGTCTTCCCGCTGAGCTGGCATAACAGGAATGTCTTCATTCCAGCCCGGGAGTTCAGGTGGGGAAATATTGACATCCAGGCAAAATCTTTCCAGGTCCTCAGGGAAACGAAGGATAGCCATCTTGCCATCGCGATTAGCAATGAGGCAGGCTGGAAAACCCCATCTGTAACTGATGCCGTTGGTTCACAGCTTCTCTGTAAGGGGCTTAAGCGCTCTGCGGCGGTCAAGCGTTTCTCGTGCCAGGTCCGGGAAGAAAGAGAGGGAGGCCCCGTCGAAATCTAGTGAGGCTGCTTCTCTGGCCCTCTTCATTATGTGCTCCTTCTCCTCGAAGTAAGGGACCTGACAGATAACATCCCTTGGTAACTCAGACGACAGGTTGCGTGGGCGTAAGGCGCGGTGAACGCGATCTATTTTAAGCAGGTGGTCTGCTTCATTGCCCAGTAGTTTGTTGAAGATTCCACAGATAGTGGCCTGCAAGTCCTCGTCTTTAGTGGCCTCTGGCAAACCTCTGACCCTTATGTTGTTCCGGCGCTTCCGGTTCTCTTGGTCTTCGATTCTATAGAGCGCCATCCTTTGTGCAAGGATCAGACTGCGTGTAGTAGCCTGGAGGGATCTGATGGCCGCCGCGTGGCAATCTAGACGTTGTTCGGATTCCTCCACCCGGATCAGGACCTGCGATAAGTCCGAGCGCACCGCCGACACCTCTTTCTTGATAACCTTTTCCAGGCTGTGTAACGTAGAGGCTAGCTCTGATTTAGTCGGGAGACCGCTCACTAGTGACGCCACATCGAGAGGTTGCTGAGAGGTTTCATTGCCGTCAGACCCGATAGAGGAAGTAGGCGTTGTGTGTCTGTGCGCCGGCCGGAGCTGGGGGGTGGAGCCACCGCCAGGTGAGCGGCCTAGTCCGTCGGCTGCAAGAGAATCCTCCAGTTCTGCGGCCAAGAATCTTTTAATAGAGCTTGATGGGGTCCCTTTTGGTGGCAGGGACTTTCCCGTTCTCTTGCCCATTCTCGGTGGATTGGAGACTAGTTGTTAGAAAAGCTAATGAAGCATATAAGATAAGCCGTCCACGGAGCTCTCCTCGGATGCGTCCTCACAGCTCCATTCGTAAACCACGCCCCCCGAAAAGCTACTATTTAATGCCAGAAAGAACAACTCACTACCTCCGCCATACACAAACATCCAACTTCTTCCTGACCTATCCAAGTATACCCTGCAACTGCGGAGGCACCTCAACCCCATCACTAAAGGGCTGACCAATCATAAAATCCAATATAAATGGAGGTACCCTGCAACCCTCATCACCACCAGAAATGGGACATCCCACACAATTAACAACCTATCCTCGGGTCTTCAACTTCTACACACCTGGGGTATCATCATTGAACCACCGGACGACACAAATTCCCCACCTCCACCTCAATTCCCGCAACGAAGGCATCAGGCCTCAAGACGTCAGCTGGACAAGAAGCCGCATGACTTCCGCACATGAACAGTGGCACCTGGGCCTCAGAAGGGGAGTTTCGAGAGATTGGGGATTCACTCTGTCTCCAGCCCTCATATCTCTCCATGCTTGACATAACCTCACACAGAGTTCTCCCTGGCTACGGAATCCTCTCCTACCAATCTTCTCTGCTATTAACTGTTTATCCCCAACTCTTCGGCAAAGTCAGCCGAGTTAAGATCTTGTTTTTTTTTTTTTTTCTGTCTTTTAACAGTTCCTACAGCAAAACTACATGTTTATCTAGCTGTTGAAAACCACACATAGACCACATCCAGATACACAAATCTCTGTCTATTAATATATTCTTTGTATAACCTTTCTATAGACTTAACGGAAATCCACAAGGTAACTCCACCAGGACTCCAGATCATCCTCCAACCTCACCAACAGGCATAGAACCGCGACTATCTCCTTTCCACCAACTAACTGTGAGCTATCCATCTGATTCCCCACCGACGATAAATAATGTCTCTCAACATCCTGTCTCTTAATGTGAACGGTCTCAACCACCCGGTTAAGAGACATTCGCTGTGGAAGACGGCTCAAAAACTACACAGTGACATAGTATGTGTGCAAGAGACCCATCTCTCCAAGCATGCTACTCCCTACTGCTCAAACAGCAATTATCCTCACATTTTCAAAGCCTCTCACACCTCACAAAAACAAGGAGTACTAATTGCTGTGAAAAACACAATAGACTTTCAACTTAAGCAGGAAATATCTGATGATAACGGCCGATTCTTAATTTTAACTTGCACCATAAACAAGACCGACTACACCCTCCTAAACATTTACGAACCCATTGTACGCCAAATGGCATTCATTCGCAAAATTATTCGCCTGGCCCAAAGGGTTCAGCATGGACACCTATTAGTATGCGGAGACTTTAATCTCCCCCCTGACACAACACTGGACTCATCGTCTACTTCTAGAAGAAGAGAATCACCATTGAAAAACTTATTGGTAACTCAAGACTTATATGACGTGTGGAGATGCCAACACGGGTCAGAAAGAGACTTTACGCATTTCTCCCCACGCCATAACTCCTACTCTAGGATAGACTTGATCCTCATGGACAAGTGGATCCTACAGCATATTAGCGCTTCTGTAATCCATACCGCGACCTGGTCCGACCACGCTCCCATCACGATTACGATCTCAAACGCTCCCAGTAAACAAAACACCTCTTTGTGGAGAGCAAACAACCACATACTACAACACCCAGAATACAACCCCACAATTGCCTCACAAATTAACGAGTTCTTTGAATTGCATCACAAATCAGTGTCGGATCCGGTCGTAGTGTGGAACGCGCACAAAGCATATATGCGTGGTGTATTGTTGAAACTGTCTTCCCAACTTAAAAAGTTAAAATCAAGACAAATAGACCATATCCTGTCCGAAATCACATCAATTGAAAACATTAACAAAACCGATCCCCAACCTAAATACGCAGCGCAACTTATATCCCTCAGACAAGAACTTAGATCAATACTTCTAAACCCATATGAACACATGCTAAAAAAACTAAAGGCTTCCACATACTCGACTTCCAACAAAGGGGGCATGCTAGCTAACAAAATCAAAGGTAGAAGAATTAAAATGAGAATCCCACGTATCATTCACCCACATTCTAAACAACAATGCTCCAAGCCTTAAGATATTAAGATATCGCAAACGCGTTTAGCGACTACTACAGAGACTTTTACAATATCAAAAACGATCTCTCCACACACCAACCCTCTAAAAAGGACATTAATGATTTTCTGAGCTCACTCAAACTGCCAACTCTAACAGAAACTCAACTACAAAAGCTAAATAGCCCTTTTTCAGAGGAAGAAATCCTCACAACCATTAAATCCATACCCCTAGGGAAATCACCAGGGCCAGACGGATTCACAGGCGAATACTTTAAACAGTTTGCACACACTCTCACCCCACACTTAGTTAAAGTCTTCAACAAAGCGGCTTATGAAGCTAATCTCCCCAGCGAATCACTAAACGCCCTGATTATAACGCTCCCCAAACCAGGTAAAGAACCAACTTCTCCCCAGAACTTCCGCCCAATATCCCTCTTAAACATTGACTTAAAGATTTACGCCAAAACCATAGCATCACGCCTCTTAAATATAATGCCCAATCTTATTCATAAAGATCAAACCAGATTTACAAAAGGCAGACAAGCAGCAGATGCAACGAGGAAAATGATAAACGTCATTCATCGAGTGGAATTGACCGGAACGCCTTCTCTGCTTCTCTCCTTGGATGCAGAGAAGGCGTTCGACAGAGTTCACTGGAACTATATGCACGATGTCCTTACCAAATTTGGCTTTAGGGATCACATACTTAGAGCGATAATGGCCCTATACTCAAACCCAACGGCACAAGTATTCGCAGCCGACTCAATCTCAAAATCATTCCCCATCACAAATGGGACAAGGCAAGGATGCCCCCTTTCCCCTCTTATCTTTAACCTCATGATGGAACCACTAGCAGAATATATAAGGAAAAGCCCACAAATCACAGGTATCCAAATTGGTAACACGCAGCACAAAATTAGTTTGTTTGCAGACGACATCATTCTCACGCTCACCAACCTGACCTCATCCCTACCGGAAGTAGTCAAAACTCTGACTTGGTTCAGCAAAATATCATAGTTGTGGCTCCAACTGCATTTCCCATTTACCTGGATGGATAAAAAAATGGCATACTTAGGCATACAGCTAACTAAATCAACCTCTACCCTATATGCAACCAACTTTAAACCGCTCCTCTCCAAATTGAAGGAAGAATCCCAGCTCCTGACCAAACATGAGCTCACTTGGACAGGTAGACTAGCAGCATTCAAAATGTTCCACCTGCCTCAAATACTGTACTACTTTAGAACCCTACCTATCCCAATACCGTCAGCATTTTTCAGAGAACTCCAAACAATATATAACAAGTGTATCTGGAAGAACAAAAAACCTAGATGCGCCCACGCCCAACTTATAAAACACAAATGTGCAGGAGGGACGGGATCAATAGACTTTAAAGACTACTACTTAGCATCACTTCTAGCCCAACTTCCAGAATGGTTTCAACACACACCACAAACGCAGTGGGGTAACATAGAACACACGGCACTACACAAGTCCACCCTCAAAAACTGGCTGATGAGCACACCCTTAGGATCCACCGTGCCCTATACACTCCCTCCAACTATGAAAGCAACGGCACAAGCTTGGATTCAACTGACCCAATCAACAGTCATTCCATCCTACCAATATGTTCCACAAATTCCGTTAGAAACCCTGCAGTTCATATCACCTGACCTTCCCACACAACCATGGTCCAAAAAAGGGATAATATCTCTTCAGAACCTGTTGCTCTAGACTCAAATTAAACCCTTCATCCAACTCCAGAAGGAATTCAACCTTCCGGTTACAGAATTGTTCACATACTATAGGGTAAAGTACTGCATTGAATCACTCCCAAATACACTCTATTCCATCCCACCAAGAGCTTGGGAAACTCTCACAGACCCACTCCTGAAAAAGAAAAAATTTCTACTTTCTATAACATATTACACAACAAGATCACATTCACCAAAACCAAACCACACCTGCGATGGGAAGCAGACATAGGATCGACATTCTCAGACATCCAATGGGAGAAAGCACTACAATCAATATACAAATCGACCAAATGTGCATCCCTATGGGAACTCACACAAAAAATAACTCTTCGTTGGTATCTTACCCCCACAAAATTAGCTTCCTTTAGCTCTCAACACAATGACACCTGTTGGAGATGCAACTCTGCTAAAGGAGATCTACTCCATATACTCTGGTTTTGCACAAAGATCCGCAGGTATTGGTCTATCACATTCGAAATTTTAAAAGACATATCAAAATGCCACCTACCACACTCTCCGGCTCTCGCAATCTTAAACATATCTATTGACTCCATACCACTTCCACACAGACATGTGATAACACACATCCTCCTTGCCTCTAGACTAACCTTGACATCAGTCTGGAAATCCAACCAAATCCCTACAATTAAGAAAACCCTAGAGTTGGTCAGTCTACACCACAGCTATGAAACCACAAAGGCAGCGAGTCAGAATCCACTCCTTAAATCACAAAAAGATGGAAGTCCTGGACAGCGTGGTCAAATATGGAAAGGTATATCTAAACTTGCTCCCTACTCATGACCAAACGTTTCCTCTCCCCCCGGATACAAAAGTGCTCCCACAAGGGGTATGCGGGGAAGAGAGAAAACGCACCCGTAACCATCACAAAACATGGTATACCAATTGGAAATTCGTGTATATAAATCACATAGATAAGGGACTCCGGAGTATCTATAAGCTTTGGTCACTTCTTTTCCTTCGATTCTTAGAAGATGTTAAAAGGTGTCACCTAATCCCTTAGCGTTTTCAACAGTCTACTAAGGCTCTCTTTTCGGTTTGTATTGTTCCATTCATTCACACCAATGTTACCTTGTAACTCTTTGTACAATTAATGTAACCAAGTTATGCAGCAGACAATGACAAAATTGTCTCTTCCTGTAACTGTATTAATACCAATAAAAATCTTTAATGAGAAAAAGAATGTTTCATAAGACCGGAGAGGTACCTCCTCCTGACACCATCTTGCCGGCTCACCACTTTCTGTTAATCCAGGAACACCTTCTCACCCAAATCAGGCAAATGTTGGCCAGCTCCGCCATACCCGCAGCTTCTGGACTTTCCCTCAAGGATGGGTTATGGTGGTCGGGTACACAAGTTTTTGTGCCGGAAGAACTCCGCCTGTCTGCCCTGGAACTCTGCCATGATCATCAGTTAGCCGGGCACTTTGGCCACAGAAAGATAGCTGAACTTCTTGCCCGCACCTTCTGGTGGCCACATTTGAAGGAGGACTGTAAGAATTATGTAAGTGCCTGCCCTGTCTGCGCCAAGAACAAGACAGAGAGAGCTAAGGCTTGGGGTCTACTAAACCCATTACCTATTCCGGAGCATCCGTGGGCGCAAATCTCTATGGACTTTATCGGGGAATTGCCCCCATCTGCAGGCTACACAACAATCTTCGTGGTGGTCGACCGCCTCATGAAGATGGCGCACTTTATCCTGATGAGGGGCACTCCCTCTGCCACTGAAACGGCCAAAGTATTCATCCGGGAAGTTGTCCGTCTTCACGGCATCCCGAAAGGCATTGTGTCAGATAGAGGGGTGCAGTTCACATACCGAGTCTGGAGGTCCTTGTGCTCTATCCTGGGGATCAAATTGGCCTTCTCTTCAGCCTATCACCCGCAGTCCAATGGCCAAATAGAATGGACCAAACACACCTTGGAGCAATACCTCCTCTGCTACTTCTCCTATTCTCAAGACGATTGGGTCTCCTTGTTACCACTAGACGATTTTGTCTACAACTCCGTCCATTCTGCCACCAAGCAGTCTCCGTTTTGGGCGAATCTCGGCTACCATCCCACGTTCCTGCCTGACTTCCTTCTGGAAAGTTCAATCCCGGCCACACTGGAGATCACCAAGTTCCTGGAAAGGAACAATAAGATGCTGCAGGAGACCCTTACCCAGACTCAGGAACGCAACAAAGAGACTTTTGATAGGAAAAGACGAGGAGAGCTTGATCTCCAGCCCGGCAATCTGGTCTGGCTGGCATCCACCAACCTGAGACTATCCTGTCCATCTAAAAAGTTGGGACCGAAGTTCATAGGGCCTTTCCCAATACGGAAGAGAATCAATAAGGTGGCCTATGAACTCGATCTGCTACCTGCACTTAAAATTCAACCGGTGTTTCATGTGCACCTCCTCAAGCCAGTGGCCAGGGACCTGTTTCCAGGACGAAAGATGGCCCCACCAGAACCGGTGGGGATAGATGGAGAGGAGGAGTTTGAGGTGGAAGCCATCCTCGATTGCAGGAGAAGAACAGGAGGTATACAGTTCCTTGTAAAATGGAGAGGATATGGTCCTGAGGACCGTGGGAGCCGGAGAGCAACTTACACGCCCAGGAACTTATCAATACTTTTTGGAGAAACAGCCCGGCCAAGAGAGCCCAGTTGGGCATCTAGAAGCTGCCCCTTGGGGAGGGGCAATGTAAGGAAAAAACAGCTTTTCTAGGTGTTTCTGCAGTGGTGTGCGCGCCTGTGCGCGTTCGCCCATGCGTGCACCCGCGTGCGCGCGCACGCCAGAAACAGCGCCAAACGGCACTATTTAAACCAGCAAGACCCAGCAGCCGGTGCTGTCCGTTCTACAGCTTTCCCTGCACCTGTGACCACCCCGGTGACTACTTTTGAGTGACTTCCTGTTCCTGTGACCCCGGCTACCACTCTGGACTTGTGGATATCTGCCTGCATCTGACCCCAGCTTGTTTACGACTACCCGCTTGTCTGCTCCCTTTGTACTTCCGCTGACAGCACGTTGCCGACCCTGCCTGTACCCGACCATCCGTTTGCCTGATCCCGCTGTACCTCACCGCCTGCCAGTTGCCAACCCGGACTGAACCACTACTCTCCCGTTTGCACGAGCTCCAGTGGACTTCTGCCTACCATTTGAAGATTGTCCAGCCCTCGTGCCCCCCTGTGCTCTAGAGCTCCTTGTCTACACTATCAGGGGTTCTCGAACCAGGGCCGCAAGAGAGGTTGCCCCCGCATAAGCCAGACTCTACCACCAGGTACGTGACATGGTGGATCGAGATGGAAAGGATTGGGACTGTTTAATACCCTACTTGATGTTTTCTATTCGGGAAGTACCACAATCCTCTACCGGGTTTTCACCCTTCGAGATACTCTATGGGAGACACCCAAGAGGGCTGTTGGATATCGCCAAGGAAACTTGGGAAAGTGAGAGTTCTCCCCACCGGAGTGTGATTGAGAGCATGTTGCTCTAATGCAAGATAGAATTGCACAAGTAATGCCAATCATCAAAGAACACTTGGCCCAAGCGCAGTTAGCACAGCAAAGGGTGTATAACTGCAAGGCCAAGACCCATACTTTTTCACCGGGGGATAGGGTGTTGGTACTACAGTCGAAAGCAAATTCCTGGCTAAATGGCAGGGCCCTTATGAGATAATTGAACAAGTGAGTGAGGTGAACTACAGGGTCAGACAACCAGGATGGCGAAAGCCAGAACAGATATACAACATTAATCTGTTGAAAGCCTGGAGGGATAGGGAGTCCCTAGTCGCAGGAACCTTGGTATCACCGACTCAGTCTGAGTGCTTAATTCCTGAGGTGGGAATAGCAGTCACCCTATCAAAACCCCAAAAAAAGAAGGTGAAAGAGTTTGTGCTCTGTAACAGAGAGGTGTTCTCTGAGCTGCCGTTACAAACATCTGGGGTAGTGCATGACATTATCACCCCGCCAGGTGAAAGGGTAAAACGAAAGCCCTATCGAATACCGGAGGCCCGACAGGAGGCAATACGAGGGGACGTTCAATTAATGCTTGAATTAGGTGTGATAGAAGAGTCCCAGAGTGACTGGTCCAGCCCGGTTGTTTTAGTGCCCAAACCCGATGGGAGCTGGCAATTTTGTAACGATTTCCGGCAGTTGAATAAAGTTACAAAATTTGACACCTACTCCAAGCCACACATAGATGAATTGATCAACCGGCTGGGAACAACCCGATATATGATGACCCTTGATCTCACCAAGGGGTATTAGAAAATTCCCCTAGCTGAGTCAGCGAAGGAGAAAATGGCATTTGTAACACCAGAGGGGGCATTCCAATATAAAAGAATGCCGTTTGGGTTACAAAATGCACCAGCCACATTCCAGCGGAAAATGCACAAAATTCTGAGGCCCCATCAGAAGTATGCTGCAGCCTACTTGGACGATGTGATTATCCACAGTACGGATTGGGCCTCACACAGATGATAAAAATAAGGCCGTGGGTAGTAGTCATGTTTAAGAAATGAAGCTTCCATTTTAGTGATGATCCCATCCGAGGAAGCTTTATCGATGAGACTATGAGCCTCAAGTATGAATTTAGGTAACGGGTCACAGGGGAGTTTCTCGTAAGTAGAAGCATCGGACAACAATCTATTGGACTCTAAAAGATAATCAGACCTGTTTTGAACTACTATCCCACCACCCTTATCCGCAGACCTGATAATCAGGTCATGATTGCGTGTTAAATGTTTAAGGGCAGAAGACTCACCACCAGTGAGTTTGTGGAAAGAGTGTGGGAGTTTGGTGGAATCACACATTAAGCGTAATTCCCTGTACACTAACTCATAAAAGCTTTGGATAAAAGGACCTTTGGAGTATGTAGGATTAAAAATAGACTTAGGGCGAAAGGGTGTATGTTGGAAGGAAGGTGAAGTAGGTAGATGCTGTGTCAGCCACTGGATATATACATCTGAATCATCTATGTAGAGGTCTTCTAAGATAACGCAGCGGCATCAGAGGAATGAGATCCATCCGATGTATCAAAAGATACATCTTGATTGCAAGGCCCCCCTAAGGTGGCTGGAGGATCAGGACGTTGACTGTTCTTAATGGCTTGGATGTTGTAGAAGCATTTAACGGTAAGGTTTCGAACAAACCTATTTAAATCTAGAAATAGAGTAAAAGGGTTAGGATCTGTAGATGGTGCAAAGGTTAAGCCCCGTGACATAAGAGACATTTCAGATGCTGTAAGCATGTGGTCAGATAAATTAAAGATTTTTATAGTCTCCTTTGTTCCTCCATCCTTTTTGTGTCTCCGTTGGCCCCCTCTCTGATGAACTTTCTTTTGTGGGAGGATGAGGGGGAACCACTAAAAAAAAGGAGGAGACTAGTTTTCCTACCAAAGGAGTGGGAGTGGAGGGGTCCATAGGGAGACCGACCTGAGAACCCTGGTTGTCATGTGGGTATATGGAAGAGAAGGCTATAGGTGCAGACAATTGGGAAGGACTGGTGTTCTGGGCCAAGGAAGAGGGAGCAGATCCAGATGGAGGGGAGGAGACCGTCAGGGTCCCAGCACTAGAGGATGTAGGGCCTCTAGAGTGCAAGGTCTTGGGACGGGCTCCCATTTTGTGGAAATCAACTGGCTTGGATGTAAGTGAAGTGTTGGTGTTACCCATATGCTGTTCCCTGGGCAATAACTGAGGAGAAAGGGGCGGCCGATGGGTGGTAGTTGGTGCACGCCCATGTCTCATCCAACCCCACTTTGGAGAAGTCTGAATTAAATGTAGGAGGGATGGAGTGGGAATGGGGCGACAGTCCATAA
Organism: Glandirana rugosa; assembly: GCA_018402905.1. Classification (NCBI taxonomy): domain Eukaryota; kingdom Metazoa; phylum Chordata; class Amphibia; order Anura; family Ranidae; genus Glandirana; species Glandirana rugosa. The sequence continues at coordinate 193,474 of BLSH010484153.1, read as the reverse complement.
GGGGCATGAGTTTAGCTTTGGGGTGCTGGAGAGTGGGAAGCCTGTCTTTCTTCCAACAAAACACTCTCCCCGTGTTGTAATCATCAAAATCCCTACGTATTTTCTGCAGTTTAATTCTAATGAGGGAGTCTTCCTGATATTTAGTATTGAGCTTTAGTTTTCTTAACCAAGTGGATGGTAAAGGAGCTGATCTGGAACAGAAACCCAAAATAAGTTCCTTCAACCTGGATGTAAGGGAGTGGTACAGCTTGTCCCTCTGTTGGATGAGAAGTTTCATCCACTTGAGGGTACAGAATTCAGAAATGCTGGACCACTCTCCGGCCAATCCAGGGTCTAAGAAGGGACACATCTTGAGGACCCTAAGACCTCTGGGGGTGATTTTGTAAGTACAATACAGTTCTAAAAAGAGCTTATCCCACCAATGCTGGTTGGCCCCAGCAATGGTGTCCTGTATTTTCTGTTCCAGATCAGAGTACGTGGTGTACTGTCTTTCATGCCCGTGTGGCCTACTTTACGTGGGCCGCACTACACGTACTCTGAGAAAGAGGTTTGGGGAGCACCGTAATTTTGTGGAGAAGGAGTCTGATTTGTACAGTGTCCCTAGACACTGTTTGGATCATCATGACCATAATGCCCAATTACTATGTGTTTGGGTCATTGAATCCATCCCTAAAACTTACCCTACAGCTGAACGTTTTAAACGGCTATGTGAAAGGGAAAATTTCTGGATCTTTACTTTAGATACCCTTTCTCCTGGGGGCCTGAACAAAGATCTAGAGATCAATACTCTTCTGTGAAATTATAATTATAATTATTGAGCCTTCCTTTTTTTTTTTTTTTTTTTTTTGCTGCATTTTTTATCTTTTAATTATTGTTATGTTTTTTTGCTTTTTAAGAAAAGTTTTTAGTCTTTACATGTTGATTTTAAAGTGTTTGTTCACTTGGTTCTTGCCCATGCACCTTGGTTGGGGGTATATTTAAGTCGCCCACATCCAAGATGGCCCCACTTGAGCCTGAGGAAGGATCACGGATGATCCGAACGCGCGCCCTCCCGCACGGCTACCCGGATGTGACGTTCGTTCGTCCCACGATACCACGCTACCCTGCTGAAGGCTTCGTTCGTGGCTGCACTGGAGACCACCAGCGTACCCACCCCCGGCCTCAGAAAGAGCGGACTATACTCCGGTGACCTGTGGATGATCCCCTTGCCTTGATGCCTGTATTTCATATACCTCTGTGAGTGCATATATCACCATGTGTGTGTGTGCCTAATAAACTTACTGATTACACTTAGAGGCGCCGCTGTTTTTTCCTTCTCATTACTACAGAGTGCCTTCCTGCTCAGTTCAGCTGGCTGCCTACCTCTCATTCCACCTTCAACATTGGACTAAATGGAAATCTATGGGACTTTTATCATTCTTCTTTTATTAATATTTTTATTATGGATTTAATATTAGTGTTTCTTACACTACTTTTCCCCTAGACATATACATTAATTTCAGTCTCGGGTATGCCCAAATTTAGCATGTGAGCGCAGTGTCTACTTTTAATTGTTTTATTTATCTTAGCAGGGAGCAGAAACCCCACGAAGAAAACTATGCCACAATTGAGAAAGAGTGTCTAGTGGTGAAATGTGCGCTAGACTCCCTGCAATACTATTTGCTGGGTAGACACTTTGACCTGATTACAGATCACACGCCCTTAACCGCTTGCCAACCGTCAATCGGCAATTGACAGCGACAAGGTGGCGCTCCTGCGCAAATCGCCGTCATATGACGGCGACTGTGAGATCGCGCCCAGTGAGCACGCGCGTCGCCGGAGGCGTGCCCGCACGCTCACTGTGTCCGGGGAGGGCCAGGGAGCGGGTGCGGCGGCTTCGATTGCTGCCGGCCACCCGCGATGCCCCCCCCGGAGTGAAAGAACGGAGGTCCGTGTAAGTAAACACGGACCTCCGTTCTGTGAAGGGGGAAGAGCTGTGATTCACAGCCTTCCTCTACACGGAAGGTGTGATCACTTCCCTTCCCCTGCTAGGGCAGTTCCCCCACAGTTAGAACACGCCCAGGGAACACAGTTAACCCTTAGAGCGCCCCCTGCAGGTTAACCCCTTCACTGCCAATGGCATTTACACAATAATCAGTGCATTTTTATAGCATTGATCGCTGTATAAATGCCAATGGTCCCAAAAAAGTGTCAAAATGTTCCGACATGTCCGCCCTAATATGGCAGTACCGCTAAAAATCGCAGATCGCCGCCATTACTAGTAAAAAATAAAAAAAAATAAAAACCCCAGAAATGAATTCTCATCATCCGTAAACGCGACCACTTTTGCGCAAACCAATCAATAAACGCCGATTGCTATTTTTTTTATCGCAAATATGAGGAAGAATATAAATTGGCCAAAACCGATGAAAAAAAATGTTTTTTTTAATTTTTTTTTTGGATTTGTATTTTAACAAAAAGTAAGAAATTTGTGTTTTTTTGCAAAATTGTCGCTCTTCTTTTGTTTATAGCAGCGATCAGAAATGACGCAGCAGTGATCAAATACCAAAGAAAGCTCTATTTGTGGGAAAAAAAGGGCGCAAATTTCGTTTGGGTACAACGTCGCACGACCGCGCAATTTTCAGTTAAAGCGATGCAGTGCCAAATCGCAAAAAGGGCTCCGGTCCTAAAGGAGGAAATCCTTCCGGGGCTGAAGTGGATGGCTCAAAACAAGGAGACCAATAGAAGGGTAAATTGGTGGTTCCTGGCCCTGCAAGAATACAACTTCATCGTGAAGCATCGCCCTGGGGTTCAAATGGGGAATGTGGATGCTCTGTCTCGGGTACCTGCATACCTGGCTGCGTGTGTCCCAAACCCCAGTTTGAAACAAGAGGGAGGGTATGTGACAGCAGGCAGGTAAAGATGCCTGGTTGCCCACAGGATGGCAGGTACATCTGCCGAAGATTTAAAGTGTATACAGACCTATACAACTAGGGGGAGTGCTGGGAGTCTTGCAGGAGTAGAGGTAATGAGCCCAGCTGAGTTGAGCTGGCTCATTAAGGCCTCTACAAGAACTCCCAGCAGGCATAGGTGGATGCTCCATCCTGGAACCAGTTTCTGTGACCAAAGATTGAGGAGCTTAACACACATCCTGTACACGGTAAAAGCCTGTGTGGCTGAGTGTCCTGCAGTGAGAGGTAGGAGCTAGGTACAGCGGTAGGCTGTACCCAGCTGACAGACAGGGAAACCTATTGTGCAGTCAGTGGCCAAGTGGCCTAGGATTTATTTTGTTTTTTGTTTTGCTGTTTTTCACATTGTAACTAGTGAGAATAAACTACCTTTTGTTTTCACCTGAAACTGCTGTCTCGCTGTGCCTAAATTGTGTAGTGAACCCTTCCAGGGGGTCACACACACCCGCTGCCAACCTAACCTCCTTACAATATATATATATATATATATATGCACACACACAGGGTGTACATACGGTATAGTACACTTGACGTGGTGTATTAAAATATATACAGCCTGATATATAAATATATATATATATATATATATATATATATATAAGAAATGCAGGGCGAGGAGCACAACAACATCCAAATCTGTGCCAGCAATCAGACCCTCCCATGGGTCTTGGTAATAGAGAAAAGTTCACAGGATTGCTGCACAAGAATTTATTGATTGGTAAAATCACATACAAACTGTCATGTGTACACAGGTACAGTTTCGGGCTACAATAGATAACGCCCTTCTTCAGCCAAACACAGACAAGTTACTGAATCACATAGACAAGTATATAACTCAAAGAGAACATTTGGAACCAATTAATCAATTAGACACAAAAGAACCACCAATTTAACTATGAGTGTTCAAGTAAAAACAAAACAAAACAATGTGTCAATGGATTTAACAGGTTCCCGACCGCGCGCCGTGTTTTCACGGCGGCAGTCTGGATGCTGAGCGCGAATCGCCGTAAAAAGACGGCGATCTGCAATCAGCCACTAGGGGGCGCGCACCCGCCGCACTCCTGATGAGCGGCCACAGGGAAAGAACGGGGAACCGCCGATGTAAACACGGCGGTTCCCCGTTCTGTTAGTAGGGGCATGAGAGATCTACTGATCCCTGTCACTGGGATCAGTTAGATCTCTCATGCCCATGGTAGCCCAACCCCCCCCACAGTAAGAATACACCCAGGGAACACAGTTAACCCCTAGCTTTCCTCCCCCCAGGTTAACCCCTTCACTGCCAATGACATTTATACAGTAATCAGTGTACATTTAAATTTCTGATCGCTGAATAAATGTCATTGGTCCCAAAAAAGTGTCAAAAATGTCCGACATGTCCGCTGAAATATCGCATTACTGCTAAAAATCGCAGATCGCCGCCATTACTAGAAAAAAATAAATAAATAAAAAAAACCCCCAGAAATTAATTCTCATCATCCGTAAACGCTGCCACTTTTGCGCAAACCAATCAATAATAATAAAACGCTGATTGCAATTTTTTTTATCACAAATATGAGGAATTATATAAATCAGCCAAAACCGGTGAAAAAAAATGTTTTTTTATATTTTTTTTTTGGATTTGAATTTTAGCAAAAATTAAGAAATTTGGGTTTTTTTGCAAAATGGTCGCTCTTCTTTTGTTTATAGCGGCGATTAGAAATGACGCAGAGGCGATCAAATACCACCAAAAGAAAGCTCTATCTGTAGGAAAAAAAGGACGCAAATTTTGTTTGGGTGCAACGTCGCACGACCGCCCAATTGTCAGTTAAAACGACGCAGTGCCGAATCGCAAAAAGTGCTCTGGTCCTAAAGCTGGTAAACCTTCCGGTTGGTAAGTGGTTAAGCCAACAGATGGATCATCCCTCACACTACGAGTGTAAATCTGCCTGAAATATTAAAAAAAATAAATAAATAAATAAACAAAGAAAAAGGAAAAAATAAGAACAAAGGTAATGTGACAATGAGAAAATAAATATCCAGCAAACAGGGCATAAATAGATAATCATCTGGTCTAAAATAATAAACAAAAAAAGATATATATAATAGAACTGGACTGCTAAACTCATTAGATAATCCCTAAAGAAAGAGATATAAATCATAGTCTGAATTCAACCCCCTGGGATTTTCCCAGGGGGTTGAATTCAGACTATGATTTATATCTGATTTATCTGATATAAATATATGATTTATATCTCTTTCTTTAGGGATTATCTAATGAGTTTAGCAGTCCAGTTCTATTATATATATATATTTTTTTGTTGATTCTTCCAGACTCAGATAAGCCCAACCCGCCCGCAGACCCCCAGAAGCACCGCCAAGCTTGTGGGGAAGAGGCTCTTGTCCCCATCAACATGGGGACAAGGTGCTTTGAGGTGGGGGGGCAGAGCCTGGTATCGTTCAGGAGGGAGGGGGCTCACCCTTCCCCCCCATCCTAACCAGCCAGGGCTGCATGCTCGGATAAAAGTCTGGTTTGGATTTTAGGGGGAATCCTACAGCATTTTTTTTTTAATTTGGTGCGGGGTTCCCCGTATAATCCAAACCAGACCCAAAGAGCCTGGTTTGGACTGGGGAGGCCACGCACTTTTTTTTAGTGATTTTTTTGCATATTGCCAGGAACCAGCAATACATTACATTATTTTTCCTATGGAAATGTCATTTTGCTCTGGCTATGTTCTACACCTCACAGAGATGTGCCCTTTTACACACAGACTAAGGGCACCCCCCCAGGCACAATATTTAAAGGAATTTTTCTTTTTTTTTTCACTTTAAGCATTATCAAAATCACTGCTCCTGAAAAAACGATCGATTTAAAAAACATTTTTTTCATTGATACATGTCCCCTAGGGCAGGACCCAGGTCCCCATACCCTTTTTAGGGCAATAACATTGCCTTTAAAATGAGCACTTTTTTTTTTCCATGTTCGGGTCCCACAGACTTTAACGGTGTTTGAACGTGCAAACTTTTTGTCTGTTCGCAAGTTCTGGTGCGAACTGAACCGGGGGGGTGTTCGGCTCATCCCTAATTAACAGGCGCATACCCCAGTCATTGGGGTTTATGACCTGACCCTAAGCTTGGAAATGCAATATGTAGTTGCTCTGTCCTTTAATGTAAAACGACCCTAGGATGTGCCTTGTAAATGCATTATTTAGAGTTTTAAATAAGTTCTGGGGTCACATTGATAGTACAATCTATATTGACTGTGAAGATTCTTATTTGGAAGAACGCCCTTTTTATATGTTCTTTTATGTTTATAAATGTCTGGGCCTTTTACCCATTCAGTACGTATTTTATATTACGTAAGAAACACATCCTTTGTTCTAACTTTTGTATTCTTTCTTGTGAAATACTTCAATAAAAAATATTGAAAAAAAAAACAGAAAAGTTTGTATGGCAAATTTTGACTCTAGCCACCAGCAATGAGTAATAGAGAAAAAAGGGCATGGAAAGTTGTATCACCTGGAACAACCTGGAAACCAAGCCGGTTGTTAAGAGACGCTTTAATACTTTACAAAAGATAAAATGTTACGCATGTGGATTATTTGGTCACATTGCCCAATTTTGTTTGTCCTCTTCTGGTGAAAAGATAGTGAAACAAAATCAATATAGAACAAAGAGGCCTGGCATTGAAGTGTACCCACGATGGGGAACATGACCCAGGGGTACTAAATATGAAAAGACTAGATCATGCATCCCTTTCCTAACTATTAAGGCCGAGAATGAGTCCTTACGGTATGAGATGAAGCAACTGAAACTGGAACGAGGTGAGTTTGTGAAAGAAATCCAAACTTTTAAACGAGAATTTAACGGAATCCTTGAATTGGAAAGAAAAGGAGGGAGTGAAACATTGGATGAAATACCAGATATAAGGTGTGTTTCAGAGTTCTATGGTCTAAGTATTCTATTTTCACTAGATCAAAGTGGGAATGTCAGTGACCATATACCAATATAAAGGTAAGAATGTTGTATTGTTTGATTTCTTTTGTATGTTAAAGACAAGGGAAAGAGCAATAACTTTTGTTTATAAGTTATATTTTTCAGGTTTAGTGAGTTCCTGAAAGTGTATTTACATATAAAGCAGGCGTAAAGATGAATACATACATAAATACACACACATAACAAAGGTAGAGTATAATAGGTTAGGTATACAAACATGGTAATTGTTAATGTAGTCTTTATTTATCTTCCCCAAAGGATTGGAAGACTGCCATATATATTTAAAGATATACAGGTATATACTGTATATATATATATAGTAATCCATTTGGAATTGCATAAACTTGCTCTATCTATAACGTGTTGAATTATATCTCAATGAATGGGGGTGTCTGTGTGATGTAATGGATGTGTATGAACTGTCTATGAGTAAACAAATACCTTTTTTTCAGGGATGTGAACACACCATTGTTTGATGGCCATTAATTAGAAATATGATCACATGAATGAGCAAGCATTTATTTATGTATTTTGCATTTGTAATGAGCTCACTACTGGTACCAGAAAGTGTAAATTTTCTATCTGATAATGAACCTGTGCACAGATATGAGATCTTGATCACCATAACTCTCAGAGATTTTGTTTTTTTGGGGGTTTTTTTTCCCCTTCCTGGGGCTCAGAGTAAAGTTTTCATTCACTCTGACACTGGGAAAGTAAATGATAAAACAATATTTTGCACCTTATTGCATCTTATGGATTCAGTATGTTTTGTTTTTCCTTCCAAATTGACTAAGTACTTAGAAACACATCAAGTTTTTTTCTATAACCTGTTTAGCAGAGTATAGATATGTGGGTGTGTCTTTACATTTTTTAACCCCTTGCCGACCGCCGATCGGCAATTGGCGGCGGCAAGGTGGCTCGTGAGCGCAAATCGCCGTCATTGTGTTCGGGGAGGGCCAGGGAGCGGGTGCGGCGGCTTCGATTGCCGCCGGCTACCCGCAATGGCCCCCCCGGAGCGAAGGAGCGGAGGTCCGTGTAAGTAAACACGGACCAGCCGTTCCCCAATTTTTTACATTTCTGTGTGGGTGTATAGATATGAGACGATTTGTCCAATATCTTTTTTTGAACTACACAAAGATTCATGAATCAGTTAAACCTTCCTTTTTGTTTTGTATGACTTAGGTATTCTACGTTATTCCACGTTTTATAACAAAATAGTAAATGAAAGGGTCACAGTCTCACTTACTTTTGAAATGAGACTCGGGGTCCTTCCCCTTTTTTTTGGGGGTTTTTTTGTTTTAGAGACTCTCAATACCACTAGTTCTAGAGTATAGACACGTGTCCAAGTAATAGTCTATCTTTTAAATGTGAAAGACCATGGTCATCACTCGAGTAATGTTTACGTTTTATGTATTTATTTACGAACGAGTAAGTACACTAGTATAAAGATTAATTACCGGTAGTT